>JACEEZ010009290.1:0-27500 GCA_016584305.1 Chionoecetes opilio | reverse complement strand
CCATTCCCCTTGGAGTCTGTCACCTTTCTCCCTGATTTCCATGAGAGTGTACGGGCCAGCCATTCCCCTTGCAGTCTGTCACCTTTCTCCCTGATTTCCATGAGAGTGTACGGGCCAGCCATTCCCTTGGAGTCTGTCACCTTTCTCCTGATTTCCATGAGAGTGTACGGGCCAGCCATTCCCCTTGGAGTCTGTCACCTTTCTCCCTGATTTCCATGAGAGTGTACGGGCCAGCCATTCCCTTGCAGTCTGTCACCTTTCTCCCTGATTTCCATGAGAGTGTACGGGCCCAGCCATTCCCCTTGGAGTCTGTCACCTTTCTCCCTGATTTCCATGAGAGTGTACGGGCCAGCCATTCCCCTTGCAGTCTGTCACCTTTCTCCCTGATTTCCATGAGAGTGTACGGGCCAGCCATTCCCCTTGCAGTCTGTCACCTTTCTCCCTGATTTCCATGAGAGTGTACGGGCCAGCCATTCCCCTTGCAGTCTGTCACCTTTCTCCCTGATTTCCATGAGAGTGTACGGGCCAGCCATTCCCCTTGCAGTCTGTCACCTTTCTCCCTGATTTCCATGAGAGTGTACGGGCCAGCCATTCCCCTTGGAGTCTGTCACCTTTCTCCCTGATTTCCATGAGAGTGTACGGGCCAGCCATTCCCCTTGGAGTCTGTCACCTTCTCCCTGATTTCCATGAGAGTGTACGGGCCAGCCATTCCCCTTGCAGTCTGTCACCTTTCTCCCTGATTTCCATGAGAGTGTACGGGCCAGCCATTCCCCTTGGAGTCTGTCACCTTTCTCCCTGATTTCCATGAGAGTGTACGGGCCAGCCATTCCCTTGCAGTCTGTCACCTTTCTCCTGATTTCCATGAGAGTGTACGGGCCAGCCATTCCCCTTGCAGTCTGTCACCTTTCTCCCTGATTCCATGAGAGTGTACGGGCCAGCCATTCCCCTTGGAGTCTGTCACCTTTCTCCCTGATTTCCATGAGAGTGTACGGGCCAGCCATTCCCCTGGAGTCTGTCACCTTTCTCCCTGATTTCCATGAGAGTGTACGGGCCAGCCATTCCCCTTGGCAGTCTGTCACCTTTCTCCTGATTTCCATGAGAGTGTACGGGCCAGCCATTCCCCTTGCAGTCTGTCACCTTTCTCCCTGATTTCCATGAGAGTGTACGGGCCAGCCATTCCCCTTGGAGTCTGTCACCTTCTCCCTGATTTCCATGAGAGTGTACGGGCCAGCCATTCCCTTGCAGTCTGTCACCTTTCTCCTGATTTCCATGAGAGTGTACGGCCCAGCCATTCCCTTGGAGTCTGTCACCTTTCTCCCTGATTTCCATGAGAGTGTACGGCCCAGCCATTCCCCTTGGAGTCTGTCACCTTTCTCCCTCATTTCCATGAGAGTGTACGGGCCAGCCATTCCCCTTGCAGTCTGTCACCTTTCTCCCTCATTTCCATGAGAGTGTACGGGCCAGCCATTCCCTTGGAGTCTGTCACCTTTCTCCCTGATTTCCATGAGAGTGTACGGGCCAGCCATTCCCCTTGGAGTCTGTCACCTTCTCCCTGATTTCCATGAGAGTGTACGGGCCAGCCATTCCCTTGGAGTCTGTCACCTTTCTCCCTGATTTCCATGAGAGTGTACGGGCCAGCCATTCCCCTTGCAGTCTGTCACCTTTCTCCCTGATTTCCATGAGAGTGTACGGCCCAGCCATTCCCCTTGGAGTCTGTCACCTTCTCTCCTGATTTCCATGAGAGTGTACGGCCCAGCCATTCCCTTGGAGTCTGTCACCTTTCTCCCTCATTTCCATGAGAGTGTACAGGCAGCCATTCCCCTTGCAGTCTGTCACCTTTCTCCCTCATTTCCATGAGAGTGTACGGGCCAGCCATTCCCCTTGGAGTCTGTCACCTTTCTCCCTGATTTCCATGAGAGTGTACGGCCAGCCATTCCCCTTGGAGTCTGTCACCTTTCTCCCTGATTTCCATGAGAGTGTACGGGCCAGACCATTCCCCTTGGAGTCTGTCACCTTTCTCCCTGATTTCCATGAGAGTGTACGGGGCCAGCCATTCCCCTTGCAGTCTGTCACCTTTCTCCCTGATTTCCATGAGAGTGTACGGGCCAGCCATTCCCTTGGAGTCTGTCACCTTTCTCCCTGATTTCCATGAGAGTGTGCGGGCCAGCCATTCCCTTGGAGTCTGTCACCTTTCGCCCTGATTTCCATGAGAGTGTGCGGGCCAGCCATATTCCCCTTGGAGTCTGTCACCTTTCCTTCCCTCTCTTCTTCATTTCGACTTCTTTACTGTGTCACGATGGTCAAGGGGAACGGTTTTGACAACCCCTTCTCTTTTTTCTTGCAGCATACTTTTTATTGTTTGTGTGCCTGTCAATATAATCCTGAACCTAAAATGAAAAACAAAATTAGGTATTATTTCATGTAATTCACACCAGCACAGGGTGACAATCCCACTTTAATTCCAAGGGTTTGCTGACTGCACAAACTCATCACTGTGAACCCTGTGTATAAAAACACACAAAACACACTCCTATATAATAATAGAATATATAAATCTAAGTACCATCAAACGTTTAACACTCAAAAGCTGGTAGATTGAAAAGCTTACAAGTTAAGGACACTGAAAATGAGTGGACTGTAATATATTGAAATGAGCAGTTTTCCTATTAACACAGCATATTAAGCATATAAGCCTATAATAAGCACTCCTATATTAATATAGGAGTTATAGGAATGGATCAACCATTGTTGTTGGACTCGTTATTGAACAAAAGTGACGATATAGAAAAATATTGATCGCAATGCATGCCTAGGAAGAGTGATCACGTTGTCCTGAATTGGGATTTTGTGGTAGCCTATCCTATACTGCGTGTACTAGAAGCTCAAGATGGACTTTAACCTGATCCCTGGATAACCCAAGTTGAGAACTGTATGTGACACTCGCCAACTATCGCGCCCCCGATGGACGCTGCAGTAGTACTGGCCCCATGGCCAGTCTGCTGGCCCATGCACTTGCTGCATAGGACTATCCTATAGACTGGTTTATCAGTATACGTATATGATATACTGTAATCTTCGTAAATGTTTGTTCTGTAATATCAAATAAAAAACAGTAAAACACGCCGAGTGTGACATCCAGTGCAACAGTTATCTATGCCTGATCTATTCTAAGAAAGAGGAACTACAAGGAAGTAAGTGGGTCAACAATAGAAATATACAAGGCATTAGTGCTAGATAACTAATACAAATAATAAATACCAACTAGAAAGTTTGCGATAGATGTAAAGATGGAGCAAATAAAAGTATATACCTTGTAAAACATTATAAACTGGTGCTCAGTAGGTACAGTGGACAAGGTTCAGTAGCGCTGCAAACACCACTACTTATCTATTATCATTTTATGGTAGGCTCAGACCAATCCCAAATAAGCCCTTCACGTTTCCTGAGTTTGATGCACAGCAGTCATTGCAATAGGACCGCTAGGGGTCCTAAAATACATCAAATAGAAAGGGGAGTATTTCGTTGTGGCCTGGCGGTTGTGTTCATGCCATAAACGCCACAAGCAAGAAATAGGTGAGAAAGAAAAATTATATCACTATCATGATAATGTACTTACACCTCCATTTCACTCTCTGGGTTCTCGTCCTAGCTGTTGTCTGAGCTGGGCAGCATTTAAATACAATTGTATTTAAATACATATTTAAATAATTATATTTAAAAGTATTTAAATATATTTTGTGTATTTAGAAATGTATTTATAAATACATTGGTTGTCATGTATTAAAATCACAGTTATTGTAAATACTTTTTTGGGATTAAATACATTTGTTCATGTAATACNTGAATATGCAAATATGAGAAATGCATGCCTAGGAAGAGTGACACTTGCTGCTATGGTACAATATACTGTTACAGAACTAATGATTACTGATCTGAAAGTGAATGATTAACGAAACGCGCCTGAGTGCTACTGCCATCACAGTTTGCCATTCTGATCTATGACTATCATAAAGATGGTTATCAGTATACGTAATGATATACTGAATTTCGTAAATGTTTGTTCTGATAATATCAAATAAAAAACAGTAAAAACGCGAGGTACTCAGTCAACAGTTATCTAGCGATTATCTAAAAAGGGAACTACAAGGAAGTAAGTGGGTAAACAATAGAAATATACAAGGAATTAGTGCTAGATAACTAATACAAATAATAAATAGCAACTAGAAAGTTTGCGATAGATGTAAAGATGGAGCAAATAAATATATACCTTGTAAAACATTATAACTGGTGCTTAGTACTTACAGTCTGACAAGTTTCAGTAGCTGCTGCAATACCACTACTTATCATATTATCATTTATGGTAGGCTCAGACCAATCCCAAATAACCCCTTCCTGTTCCTGAGTTTGATGCACAGCATTCATTGCAATAGGACCGCTAGGGGTCCTAAAATACATCAAATAGAAAGGGGTGTATTTCGTTGTGGCCTGGCGGTTGGTGTTGATGCCATAAACGGCACAATCAAGAAATCTGTGAGAAAGAAAAATTATATCAATATCATGATAATCTACTTACACATCAATTTCACTCTCTGGGTTCTCGTACTAGCTGTTGTCAGAGCTGGGCAGCATTTAAATACAATTGTATTTAAATACATATTTAAATAATTATATTTAAATACGTATTTAAATACATTTTGTGTATTTAGAAATGTATTTATAAATACATTGGTTGTCATGTATTTAAATACAGTATTTAAATACTTTTTTGAGTATTTAAATACATTGTATTTAAATACATTTAATATAAAAAATTAAATACTTTTTTATCAGTTAATTTGGCCATAAACCCGCCCAGCTATCTGGCAACCCGATGTTAAGCCTGGTTCACACTGGGCTATTGTCGGCAAACAAACAGCTGAGAAGAGGTCTGGGACTGAGGCTGGGAGTCATCTCGGCCTTGGTTTTTCAAAAAAATCCCACACCGCTCGATCGGTCTTATATCTGCCGAGTGGCCGAGAATTTCGCGCGTCAAATTCAAACAAACGCAGAAGCCAGCACCACCCTCTTCCCCACTCACCCCAATTATTGGTATAATTTCGGTATTGGGCACTAAAAACTAACAAATTTAACTTACATCATCGTGCAGATCTTATCATCCTTAATTTGAGTCCCAATTTCCATGCCAATGGCGATACATATAATACCGAAAATTTTCCGTTTTAGCTACAGCCAGAAACGGTTGTTAGTTTAAATCAGATTATGTTAGGTTAGACGTGGGGTTTGATTTAGTAGATGATATCAAGGAAAAAATGAAACTATTAATACTACTTCATAATAAAGTGCGCGAAAACGTATCTTTCGCGCGCCAAATACACACAAGCCAGCCACTAGCCCCTAAGCCCCTAGCGCGACGTGACCCCTGACCCTGCTGGCTGAGACCCTCACTGCCCCTGGTACAAGAACGTTCCGGAAACCATTGAACACTTGTGCTGCAGTGTCCACGCTTCCTCGCCCACCCTGTTTATTATAGTGCTACACGCTAAACTCCTCGCCCTGAACGTCACCACCTTTGACCTGCCCACCCACTGCTGGCAGCGGCAGGTGTCCATCAACAACAAACCAGCATTTGTTTCCCGGACGAATTGCGTGTGTGAACGTAATCTCCGCACTAGCCCGCTAGAGGCCCACTTCCCGGCGCTACAAAGTGCCGACTTTTGCCCAGTGTGAACCAGACTTTACAGTGAACCAGTGTTTCCACTGGCAAGGAAATGTCCTGATTTCAAGGAAATTTAGGCCTGAGAAGGAAATTTCTAAGGAAACCTAAATTCTAAGGAAATCCTAAGGAAATTCATTTTTTTCGGACATGTTAAAATTTGTGTGTATTTAAAATGTATTTACAAATGTATTTAAATACAATTGATGTATTTAGTATTTAGTATTTAAATACATTCGTAAAATGTATTTAGTATTTAGTATTTAAATACATTTCTCCCATGTATTTAGTATTTGGTATTTAAATACATTCAATGTAGTATTTAGTGCCCAGCTCTGGCTGTTGTCATTAAACAACTGAGAAGTCCTGAGTTTGATCCCCGGGAGCAGGATGGGCAGTCTCCTTAAAAATCGGAGCCCTGTCCAGTGAATGACTACTAGTCCACTGACTAGCAATGAATGGGTACCGGGTGTTAGCCGGGGGGTTGTGACCTGCCTCCCGGGGTGGTGGCTTCCCCCAACACTAAGCACTAAAGTAAATAAAAAATGTAGCTGCGGAGACGGGTTCATACGAGTGTAGCTCAGGCCCTGTAAAAAAATAATTGAATACAAGCATGAGCCAGCCAACTGGGCCCTCAGGTTAAATCCCACTAGCTTATAATATGAGGCATCCGGTGGCAGACCAACGACTGAACCAAAATATAGTTGTGATCTAATTAACGTCAAAGTTCAGTAATGTGTATGATCCTGCTTTGTGAGGCCTATGTAGGTCCCTATGTAAATTGTAATATTGTAACAAAAACACTGATGCAAAAATTACCAAAATCAATAAATTCTGCATAAAAAAAAATATATAATATTTTTTTTTTAAATGGCCTCGGTCTCTTTTTCTTTGCCACGAATTGCTTCCACTCAGACTGATCTCATATAATTTTCCTTGTAATCTGATGTCACTTCCCCCACTATCCGCGTCCCTTGGATGCATCATCGTCCTATTATGGCACTAAAATCACGATGATAACGGAACTTAGGCAGCGGCGTCTGTTTTGAGAAGGGAGTAATGGCTGAAGCTGACCTTTGTTTTAGAGGAGATTATGTGTGCAACGCTTGCTTTCCTAAGGGTCATACACTAAATCTTGTACATTGAGGGGTGGTGAGGTAGACATGTCTGTCCCCTCCCTCTCCCCGAAAGGGCAAAGGTCCCAACATTAATTTTTTGGACCCTTTTGGGTTTATCCAAAAAACCTCAATTTTGCAGACCCCCTTTCCCCCTCATTTAAATGAGAGTGTACGGGCCCAGCCTTTTCCCCTTGGAGTCTTCCCCTTTTCCCTTTCCCTCCTTCTTTTATTTTCTTCTTTTCCCTGATTCACAGGGAAAGGTAAAAACTTTTTGGGAAAACCCTTCTTTTTCTTGCGGGGCCATGCTTTTTTCATTTTTTTTTTTGGGGCCCTTTTCAATTAATCCGAACCAAAAATGAAAAAAAAATATGGGGTTATTATTTTCCATTTTACTTTCCCACACCA
The DNA here is from genome assembly GCA_016584305.1 of Chionoecetes opilio. Classification (NCBI taxonomy): domain Eukaryota; kingdom Metazoa; phylum Arthropoda; class Malacostraca; order Decapoda; family Majidae; genus Chionoecetes; species Chionoecetes opilio. The sequence goes on along the minus strand of JACEEZ010009290.1, from coordinate 20,264 downwards.
GAAAAAGGGTGACAATCACTTTCTTCAAGGTTTGCTGACTTGCACACACTCCCCCCAACTTTTCCCCCAACACCTGTGTAAAAAACACCCCAAAACCCCACTCCTATAAAAATAGAATATATAAATCTAAAGTACGCACCCAAACGAAAAGACTCAAACAGCTTGTAGATTGGAAAAGGGTTTAAAGAAGTAAGGGAAAACTGAAAATGAATGGGACTTTTAATATATTAAAAATGAGCAGGTTCCTTTTAACACAGCATATTAAGAATATAAGCCAAATAATAAGCCTCCTTTTTTAAATATGGATTTTAGGAAGGGATAAAAACCATTTGTTTTGGACTTTTAATTGAAAAAAAGTGCGATTAGAAAAATTTTGATGAAAATGCAGGGCCAGGAAGAGTGTTTCACTTGCCCTAATTTGGGGGTTTTTGTGGTAGCAAAATCATATACTTGCGTTTTACTAAAAAGCTCAAGGGGGGACTTTAACCGTCCATAGTTTAACAGGAAATGGATGTGACACTCCCAAATACGCGGGGCGGGACGCCCCGTCCCTTGGCCCCATGGCCAGTCTGCGGGGCCCATTCACTTCCCTTGGCAATGACTATCATAGGGGGTTTGGTTTTATCAGTATACAAATATGATATACTTTTAACTTGAAAAAGGTTTGTTCTGTAATATAAAAAAAAAAAACAGAAAAACAGGGCCGGTGTGACTTTCCCCATTTTTCAACATTATCTTTTCCCTTTATCTATTCAAAAAAGGGAGGAAAAAATAAAAGGGAAATTTAAAGTGGGAAAAACAATAGAAATATACAAGGAATAGTTGCTAGAAAAACTAATACAAATAATAAATAGCAATAAAAAAGTTTGCGATAGATGTAAAAAATTGGACAAAAAAAATATATACCTTGAAAAACATTAAAAACCTGGTGCTTAGTACTTTCCCAGTTTTTCCCTTTTCGTACGGGCTGCAATCCCAAACACTTACATATTATAAATTTATGGTGGGCTCAGACCAATCCCAAAAAAAACCCCTTTTCCTTTTTTTCCGATTTTGATGCACAGCATTATTGGAAAATGGGAAACCGCTAGGGGTCCTAAAAATACATCAAAAAAAAAAAGGGGGTGTATTTTCTTTTGGGGCCCCTGGGGGTTTGGTTTTGATGCCATAAACGGCACCTCAAAAATCTGTAAAGAAAAAAAAAATTTAATAAATATCAGGGATAATGTATACCCCCAAAATTTTCACTCTCTGGGTTCTCGTATTTACTTTTGTCAGGGGCGGGGCCAGCTTTTAAAATAAAATTTGGGTTTTTAAAAATCGTATTTAAATACAATTGAAATTTTAAATACGTATTTAAATAAAATTGTTTTAAAAATACTATTTAAAAAAATTATTTTAAACCCCCGTTATTTAAAAAACATTTTGTGTTTTTAAAAAAATGTATTTATAAATCATTGGTTGTCATGAAATTTTAAATCCCAGTTTTTAAATCCTTTTTTGGGTATTTAAATAAATTGTATTTAAATCCTTTAATAAAAAAAATTAAAAATACTTTTTTTTCATTTAAATTTTTGGCCCCCAAAAAACCCCCCCAGCTATCTGGAAAACCCGATGGTAACCCCGGGTTTTAAACACTGGGCAAATTGTCAAAATAAAAAAACAGCTGAGAAGAGGTCTGGGACTGAGGCTGGGAGTCATCTCGGCCCTTTGGGTTTTTTAAAAAAAAAACCCCCCCATTTGCCCCGATCGGTCTTATATCTCCCGAGAGGGGCCAAAGAATTTCCCCGCGTCAAATTCAAACAAACGCAAAAAGGCCACACCCCCCTTTTCCCCAAATCACCCCCCAATTTTGGAAATAAATTTTCGGTTTTGGGCACAAAAAAACTAAAAAATTTTAATTTAACCATCACGGGGCCAAATCTTATCACCCTTTAAATTTTAAAGTCCCAAATTTCCATGAAAATGGGGGATAAATAAAAACCAAAAATTTTCCTTTTTGCTACACCCAAAAAAACGGTTGTTATTTTAAAAAATCAATTTTTGTTGGGTTTTAAAAGGGGGTTTTTTGATTAGAAAGATGATATAAAGGAAAAAAAAATTGAAATATTAATACACTTCATAAAAAAGTGCGCGAAAAACGTATTTTTTTTGCGCGCCAAATACACAAAAAAAGCCAGCCATTTGGGCCCCAAAAACCCCTAGAAACGACGGGGACCCCGGGACCCTGTTTGGGCTTGAAAACCCTCACTCCCCCGGGTTACAAGAACTTTCCCCGGAAAAACCTTTTAAAAAACACTTGTTGCTGCAGTGCCCACGCTTCTCGGCCCACCCGGTTTAAATATTGCTCCCACGCAAAAAACTCCTCCCCCTAAAAGGGTAAACCACCTTGACCTGCCCACCCACGGGCGGGCCCGGGGGCAGGGGGCCATCAAAAACCCAAACCGCATTTGTTTCCCGGGGACAAAATTTGGGTGTCGGAACGAAAAATCTCCGCACTAAACCCCTAAAAAGGGCCGGGAATTCCCCGGCGCTAAAAAAGGGGCCAACTTTTGCCCGTGTGGAAAAAGACTTTCCCGGTGAACCGTTTTTTCCACGGGCAAGGAAATGCCCCTGATTTAAAGGGGAAATTAAGGCCTGAAAAGGAAAATTTTCAAGGAAAAACCCAAAAATTCAAAGGGAAAAACCTAAGGAAATTCTTTTTTTTTTTTCGGAAAAGGGAAAATTTTGGGTGTGTATTTAAAATGTTTTTCCCAAAAAATGTTTTTAAAAAAAATTGATGTATTATTTTTTTAAATTTTATTAAAAAACATTTGTAAAATTTATTTAGAAATTTATTTTTTTAAATACTTTTTCCCCCATGAAATTTAGTTTTTGGTATTTAAATACATTAAAATGTAGTTTTTTATTTGCCCAGTTTCTGGCTTTTTGTCATTAAAAAAAATTTAAAGGAAGTCCTATTTTGTTTCCCGGGAGCGGGAAGGGGCCCCGTCCCCTTTAAAAAAATCGGAGCCCTGCCGGGTAAAAGACTACTGGGCCACGGACTAGCAATAAAGGGTTTACCGGGGGGTTACCCGGGGGGGTTTGTGACCTGCCTCCCGGGGTGGTGGCTTCCCCCCAAACCTAACCACTAAAGAAAATAAAAAAATTTTGGCGGGCGGAGGGGTTAAAAACAAAAGGGGTAGCTCGGGCCCCCCTGTAAAAAAAAAATTAAATCCCAAGCAATGACCCAGCCACCTGGGCCCTCAGGTTAAAATTCCAAATTTAAGCTTAAAATTTTAGGCATCTGGTGGAAACCAACGACTAAACCCAAAAAATTATAGTTTGGAAATCTAATTAAGGGCAAAGTTCAGAAATGTGTGTGATCCTGTTTTGGGTGAGGCCCCTATGTGGGCCTATTTTAAATTGTAATTTTGGGTAAAAAAACAGGGAAATGAAAAAAATTACCAAAATAAAATAAATTCTGCAAAAAAAAAAAAAATATAAAATTTAATTTTTTTTTTAAATGGTCGGTCTTTTTTTTCTTTGCCACGAATTCCCCCACTCAGGGCCCGATCTCATATAATTTTCCTTGTAATCCCTTTTGTCCAAATTCCCCCCCACCCAAACCCCGTCCCTTTGGGGTGATCAAACGTTTTGGTTAAAGGCATAAAATCAAAGATGATAAAAGGAAATTTTGGGCCAAACGGCGTCCCCTTTTTGAGAAAGGGGGTAATGGCTTAAGGGTTACCTTTTTTTTTAGAGGGGAAATTAAAAGTGGCCAAACGGCCCCTTTTCTTTTTAGTAAAACATTTAAGGGGGCCCTTTCCCCTGAGGGAAAAACTGTGGGTTACCATTGGGCCCCCAAATGCCAACCCCCGCTCTGCCAGGGGCCCCCCTTATAACCCCAACCATAACAAAAAGTTAAATAAAATAAAAACAAATTTTAATATCAGCTATTTTTTATTATTTTCCCTAATTTTTTGCACCCCGGGGAAGATCAAGTGTTTTGCTTTCAAAATTTTCCCTTTTTTGCTAAAAAAAAAAAATTTGGATCAATAGTTTAAAAAATTTCCCCCCTTTTTACATCAAAGCTACATTTCTTCAGTAATACCTGAAAAGCTTTTTTCCCTGAAAAATGAAAGATGGTTAAGAGTTTTTCCAGGGTTTTGAAAAAAAGGGTGAAAATCTATTAAAAAATTTCACAACAAACACATAAAAGGGGTTTTAGAGTTTGGGCATTTATAACAGCAATTGGGGGTATTTTGAATGATTACTTTTTCAATCCCCTTCATCCTTTTTTTCATTGCAGTAAATTTTCTGAGAAACCTTTTCCCTTTACTGAAAAGAAATTTCCTTTATTCCCCCTCTGGGCCCCTTTTGGGTTTTTGGATTTTTAGGCCAAAAAAAAGGGGGTTTTATCAAGGGGCTTTATGTTGAAAAAGGCCAGCACATTTTGTTGACCTTTTAAAATAATTTTTTCTATAATAAAATTACAGTATAGTAAGGGTTTAAAAAATATAAAAATATTTTTCTCGAATTATAGATAAACATAAGAAAAAATTAAACAAAAAAAATAATTTTCATTTTTTCTGTTAACATTGTCATCCCCTGGTACACACGGGAAATTAAAGTTTCCCCCCATTGACAATTTCCCTCCCTTTACCTTTTTTTATTTTCATGGGAGGACCCCCGGGTATTTTATCATGGCCGGAATGGCCTTTTGGGGATGGGCCCGGGCCCCCGCTTTTCTTGGGAGAGATATGCCACAAACCCCTTTGGTGAAGAGGTTCCTGCCCGGGTTTTTGACGTATTTGTTTTTCCCCTTGCCCCTTTTGGTAAGGGACCAATCCCGGTCCATGCCCCCAAATTTTTTTTTCCCCCCCTTTCCCCCAGTTTTAATGGGGTGCATTTTTGGCTTTTTGTTTTGAAACTTTGGGTAAATTGGAAAATCTGGGGGCAACTTTGGGCCCCGAAATGTAAAAAAAGAATGTAAACGAAAAAAGTGAGCAATTAAAATTTCCCAAACACTGCCAAGGGAAAGGTTGCCCTTTCCCCCAAACTTTAAAGTTTGTTTTCCCCCACGATTGAAAAACATAAAAAAGTCCCCCACAACACTCACATAACCATATTCTAAAACATTTCAAACATTTTTATATTTCATTGTCATAATAATTTTCACGTAAACCGTGTTTTGTACATATATAAGTATATTATATATGCAGTGGTGGGCGCCGTTAAAACAAAAAAATTTTAAATTTTGTTAACCGTAAAAAACCCTTAACCAAAAAATAAAATTTATAAAAACCCCTTTTAAACAGGGTTTAATTTTTTTAAAAATGGGAACGGGGAAATTAAACGGGTAAACCTTAAAGTTAATTTTTATTATAGAAGAAAAAAAAATTTTCTCTAAAAAACCAAACCCAAAAAACACATTTAAAAAGTGCCAAAAAATATGAATCAGCCTTTATTTTTGGGTTTTTTTTTTAAGGGCTTTAGAAAACCAAAAAATAGGTTTTTTTTTTTTTTTTTTGTTTTTTAAAAAAAAAAAGGGGCAGATTTTTAGTTTTTAAATTTTTAAAAAAAATAAAAAAAGGCCCGATTTCATTTGTTTTTGGGGTGTTTTTAGGTTTTTTTAAAGGGGTTTAAGCCCCAAAAAAAGGGGGAAAAAAAAAATTAAATGAAACACAAAATTAGGGATTAAACAAAAAAAAAATTGATAAAGGGAAAAAAATACAAAAAAAAAAAAATGGGAAAAAAACGATTTTATAATTTATACAACATAAAAGGGAAAATTTTAAACGTTTTAACCCCTTTTTTTTTTTGACATTTTTGGGGGTTTGCGGGAAATTTTAGTTAACGGAAGTTAATTAGTTTCCTTTAAAGATTTTTCCCAAAATTAACTTAAGTTTAAAACGTTAACGAAAATGTTAAATTCCCTTAATTTTAAGATTAACCCGGGTTTAAAGGTTTGGGGCCCCCTTTTATGTATATGTATATAATATATAAATATATATATAATATAAATAAATAATATTTTATATATATTTTATGTTTTAAGTATAAATATATAATATAAAATATATAAGTTATTATATATATATATATATAAATATAATATAGATATATATATATAAGTTAAAATTTATAATATATATATATATATATGTATATTATATTATAATATATTATTAATAATATATATATAAACCTTTTATAAATATATATTAAAATATTTTATAATATATAAGTTATAATATATAATATAAATATTAAAATATACAGTCGGGGCAAAAAAACCTTTGGAACCCCAAAAAACCAGGGCGGGGGAAAACGTCCCTTAGCTTTTTTTGACAAATTTTTTTGGGGGGAAACGGGTTGAATTTTTTTTAATTTTTTTTTGGATTCTGGGGATTGCGTGTGTGGGCTGCTGTAGATTTCCCCCTGCTGGGCCCCCTCTGTATCTTACAAGTTTTATCATAGGAAGAGGTTGTTGTTGGGTTTTGGGTCCCAACCTTTTCCCCACCCCCCTTCCGCCCCCTTTCCCTTTTTACCCCCCTCCCCCGGTCTACTAAAGGGGATTATTGGGCCCCGGGAAAAACTCTATTTCCCCTGTGAAGAAAAACACTATAGTAAACCTTGGAAACGAAGTGAAAAACAATTGGCCCGATAGGAGGGAGATGTGGGGGTTTCCAAAAAAAATCCGCTCGGTGTGGGGGCCAAAGGGGGGTGCCGGGGTGGTGAAATTAGAGACTGTTTTTTTGGGGTGGAAAAAAAGGGTCCCGGGGCGACCAAGAAAAACTTTTAAAAAAAGAAGATCGCTGCCCAAAAAGGGTTGGGTTTATGTCAATTTCATTTTGAGCAGTTTTGAAACGTTTCTTTGGAAATTTTTCTTGGGCGCCCTGAAACCCCCTTTTTTCCACGCCCAAAAACCGTCTTAATCACCCCTCTTGCGGCCCCCCTTGGCCCCACCGAGACGGTTATGTTTTTGGGAAAAAACAAAAATCTCCCTCCCCTTTTCTGGGGCCCAAATTTTTTTCCCCCCTTTTGATTTCAAAAGGTTTTCTATATTTTTTCTTTACAGGGTAAGGGTTTGCCGGGGGATAATGCTTTAGTAAACCCGGGGAGGCGGTAGATAAAAAAGGAGGGGCCGGAAAAGGGGGTTTTAGGAAGGGGAGAGCCCAAAAACAAAAAAACCTCTTCCCATGAGACTTTTAAGATACCCGAGCCGGGGAAACAGCGAGGGAAACTACAGCAGACACCCCAACGCACTGCCAATATACAAAAAAAATTTAAAAAAAAATTTAATCGTCCCCACCCAAATTGTCAAAACAGTAAGGACGTTAAATTTCCCGTCCAAATTTTTTGGGGTCCTAAGTTATTTTTCGCCGGGCTGTATTATATATATTTTAAAATTTTTTATAAAATATATAATTATATAAAATACTTAAAATATATTTTTATATAATTTTATATACCATTTATAATAATTTACACTTTTATATATATCATATATAACTTAATATTAATATATATTATATATATATTTTGTTTTTTTATTTATATAAATATATAAAAATATAATATTAATATATTAAAAATCAAATATATATAATATATATATATAAAATTTTATCTTTTATATATATATAATATTAAAATATATAATATTATATATTTTATATATTATATATATATTATATAAAATATATTATATTTATATTATAAAATTTATACTTATATATATAAATATTAGATTATTTTTAATATATATATATATATAAAATTTTATATATATATTAAATATTTACTTATATATATATATATTTTATATATATAACAAAATATATAATAAAATTATATATATATTATTTTAAAATATATATATATATATATATATATTTTATATAGTATATAAAATTTATTATCATAATATAATATTTTATAATTTTAAAAATATATATATATATATATATATAAAATATATATATAATACTTAGTAAACCCCACTGTAAGTCCTGCTTACTTATCAACTTACCCAATTTTTCCTTTCATCCTCAGTCCCTCGCCAAACCCAAAAATAGGGGACTGGCGGGGGTTTTTCCTTGGGTGCCACGAGTGGGCCCAGATGTTTCCCTTTTTATGTTTTGGGCCCCCTCCCCGAGCATTTTTTTTATTTTTTGTTTGGTTTTTTTACCAAAAGCCTTTTTTTTTTCCAGGGGTGGCCGTCCTTTTTTTGCACCGCAGAAAAAGGGTGTTTTGGGCCCTGTTTCCTGGAAAAAAAAATCCAATTACTTAACTTATGTAAATTTCCCCTTTTTAAAAAGCCTTAATATAATTTTAAAGGGCTAGGGCTTTTTACCCTTACAAAACCCTGCCAAAGCCCCAAGGAGATAAGGAATCAAATGGGCCTTCATGGTAAAAATATCTAAAATGGGGACAAAATGTTTACAAAATATTGGGAAATCCCCAAAGAAACCCTTCCTTTGGACCCGTTTTTTTAAAATATCTGCCCCAAAAGATGGGGACTGTCCCCTAAATGGTTTTAAAAAATTGATGAACAGAAAAAAATTATTTGGGTAAATTTGTTTATATTAAGTTATGGAATAATTTTTTAAAAATTGGGGCAATTTTTTAAAGGGGAAAGGGTTTAAGGGGCCCTTTGAATGTTTCCAATTTTTTTTCATGGAAAAGTTTTTAATTCACAAAATTTGAAAGAAACGCCCCAAACCCCAAAAAGTTTTTTTTTAGTAACTAAACTCTGGTTTTTTTAAAGCCGGGAAAACCTGTACTTTGGGATGCTTAAAAAAATCTCCCCCCATTTTTGAGGAAAACAAAAATATTATAAGTTAGTGGAGGGGGTTTTGGAGGAAAAACTGAAAACAGTCCTAAATAATAATAAAAGAACAAATGTGTGGCTTACCTTCAAGAAAAAAATGGGCCGCAAGGGAGCATTTCTTCCTGGCAGGTTTTTCTTTAAGGGTCCACCCCGAATCCAAGAAAATCTTTATTTTTGATGTGTGGGAAAAAACTGCGGCACCCTGCACCAGGGGTCCTTTCCTTTGCCCTACCCTTGTTCTCTGTGAATCAAGATTTTTATCAATTTAAGGGGGAAAAAAATTTTAAGTTGCCGAAAAAAGAAATTTGGGCAATCATCCTAATTCAACTTTGCTTTTAAAATTTTTGTCTTACGGAATGTGCTGCAATGGCCCCATAAAAACCATCCTCATTATCCCTTTGGGGGCATTTCCCCGGGGGGGCCCTCGGCCCTCCCCCCACCCTAAACGCCCCCTTTTCGGGGGTCCCCCACGGGCCCAGTCCCCAAAGCAGGCTCCCTTTCCCCCCCCCAAGCCCAAATCTCGCCCGGAGACTTAATTTTCCCCAGCCACGAAGGGCCTTGGGGGTCATGCCCTTGGCCCCTCCACGCCAGAAATTTTCTCTTGGCCTTAAAGGCCACAGAACGGCCCGGATTTTCCCACTCACTGCGCCAAAGTTAGAGGGGGGGTTCCCCCGAAAAAAGGGAAGGCACCCCCCTCGGGATCGAACCCAAGACCTTCCCCTTACGGGCGGGAAAAGTCTACCGTTACCCCTCGGTCGCCTCCCGGTTTACAAAACCCCCACAAAATAAAAAAAATCGGGGTTTTTATCAAATAAATCCTACTTAAAAAAAAATAAATTGGGTTTAAATTTGTATTTTTTTTTTAAAAAAAAAAAAATTTAAAAACCATGGTTTTCTGATTGGTATAATTTCGATGATATGGGGGGCAGAAAAACGTTCCGCGGAAACCAAATTTTTTAAAAAAAATAAAAAGGGGGAATTTTTAAAAAAAATCAAAGAAAAATTTAAAAGTTTGCCATTAAAACACTCATAAACATTGAAAAAAAAATGCCCCAGATAAAAGGGGTAAATGGTGCAAAATTAAGGTAATTTCTAGTGTTTGCCCATAAATCTCCCCCTTTCCCCCAAAAACGGGTTTGGGGGGTCTGTGGGAATGCGGGTTTTGGGGGGTTTTAAAAAATTTTGCATCGAAAAAGGGCCTTTAAATTTTAAAAGTTTTTTTTTTAGGGGGAGTAAAAATTTCCAGATCGAGGGGATTTTTCCCCTTTTATCTAAAAAATTTGCCTAACCAAGACTAAAAATAACCTAGCGAGGGGGTTTTAACCCCACCGAAAACCTTTAAACCCAACCAAAAAACCCAACCCAAAACCCAGCCCCAACCTAACCTAAAACCCCAAAAAATAAAACCAAAACCCCACAAAAACCCAAACCCCCTGGCGGGGGGTTTAGGGGGGGTTTTCGACACTTGGTCATCCTTTTTTTGAGGATTTTGGGAGGTTCACCCCGTTTTTAGACTCGGAAGAAAACCAATGAAATTTTTCCCTAGACTAAAGGGGAATTTTTTTTCAAAACCCCTAAATCAAAAAAATGTGGTTTCGACGAATTTTTTTTTACCCCAGCCAAATTCCCCGAAATTCCCCCCCCTCCCCAAGCTTGTTTTGTGGGGGAGGGGGGGGGGGCCAAAAACTAGAATATTTCCCAAATTTAAAAAGTTCTATCATTTTGATTTTTCGCTAACACCCTGCTGTTTTGGGCGAAAAAAAAAGCAATGACGGCCCTATAACGAGAGCATAAAAAGTTATAATCCCATAACTAAACGCTTAAGGGAAAATGGAATTTAAAAATTTTTTTCACTATGATTTTTTCAAGGGGGCATTCATTGGATGCGAAATTTTATGGGAAAGAGATTTATCAAAATGCCCTTTCCCATTTAGGGTATACAAACAAAATCCCCCTCAATTTTGCACAAAATTTTTTTCCATTTTCATGCCCGCCCTTTTTTCAGTATTTTTGTGCCCCCGGTAACCTTTTCATTATTTTTAAAAATAATAAATCCTCCCAGTGTTACATATTTAAACCCCCAAAAAATAAAAAACCTTTTGTACCCATTGTGGATATGTGAAGGGCCCCGAGCCCCTATTTAAACACAACCCCAAACAAAAAAAAACCAAAGGGGGGTAATTATGGTCATTTAAATTTCCCGGGCCCCCAAAAAAAAGGGGCCAGGGTAAATTCAAAACACATCAAAACCAATTTTATTAAAAAATTTTTTTCCCCCGAATTAAAAAGGTGTACAATAAGGAAAAAAAATACCATATTAGCTTTTGTCCAAAATAAACCAATTTATAGACCAAAAAACTGGGGGGTTTTTATGATAATTTAAAAAATTGCCTTACACTGCCTTACATACTAAACAATCAAGCAAAAACCCGCCAATAAATCTGTTTCCCTTCCACACCCTTCATATAACCTACAAAATTTTCCCCCCCTTTTTCTTGGGGCCGTAAATTTCCCCAATTTTTCCCAACGCATGGGTTTAAAGGGAAAAATAAACTAATTTAATATCAGGAGAATATTTATATGCAGTAAAAAAAAATTTTTGGTATCTGGAAATGTCGCCAATAGGGGAAATTTTCCCAACGTTCCCGGGGAGTGTTTCCAATTTTCCTCGTCGGGGGAGTGTTTTTATTTGCGGTGACAGTTTCCCCGTTTTTTTGAGCATGGGTTTTAAAAGTACCCAATATACCTAACTCTTTAAATGCTTTTACTCGTGTTTTTTCGCCCCTTAAAAAGGGGTTTAAAAACCACAAAGCCTGAATGGTTTGGTTTTGGTTATGTTTTGGGCCCTTTAACCAAAGTCCAGGTTTTGGTTAGTGAACCAAAGGGGAGGGGGGGGTTGGGGGTACCCGTTAGGTTTAGTTTTTGTTAAATAAAGGGCATTTTGCAGTTTTATGTTTTGGGACAAACAAAAAAATTTGGGGTCCAATAATTTAAATAGCCTTATTCTTTTTTATTCATCTATTACCCGTGGAACTTTTCGTCGAAAAGGGGCCACGTCGGCCCAGAGTTTCTCGGGTTGGGGGTTTTTTGGCGAGAGTACCTATCGGCGAAGGTTTTCCCTATACCTTTTTACTTACTTGAAATTTTTTTCAAGGGTTCTATGTGTCCTAAAAAATGATACAGGGATCATCGGCACTATTCCTTTTAATGAGAAATGATTCATACATTGACAACCAAACAGAGGCTACAAAAATTTTGGCAAATAAAAAAAACACGTACGTATTTCTAAAGCCCTCCATACGACCTGATTTGTCGGGCCTATTTCCCCCTGTTTCACACCCTTTGCTGTGCCATGAAAAAATGTTACGGGAAAATTGAAAAGGGAAATTTTTTCCCCTTATGGGAAAACAATTACAAAATATTGCATTTTTTCAAAGTATTTAAAAACTATGCCTAAAAAGACAAATTTTCATGATTTGAAAGGGTATTTCGCGGGGTGGTGGTTTTGGGGCTGCCTCCGGTTCTCGGCGCATGCGCAGAAGGTTTTTTTAAAAAAACAATTTTAAACAAAAAAAAACATTTCCGGGGCAACACCGGCGCGAGGGTGCCTTTTTGGGGCAGCAGGGAACCCCCCCGCTGGGACTGTGACCTCCCCACCTGCAACAGTGGTCACAGTTCAGCTCACAGAACCCAGCTGGGACTGTGACCTCACCACACAGAGAGCCAGCGGGGACTGTGACCTCACCACCTCCCAACAATGGTCACAGTAAACCACACAGAGAGCCAGCGGGTTACTGTGACCTCACCACCTGCAACAGTGGTCACAGTTAGGACACAGACAGTCAGGGTTGGTTTCAATTTGTTTTTTTTGTCATTTTTTTTCAAAATCACTATAATAAAAAAGTTATTTGCGCCACAAAACGGTTAGCAGTTTAAATTTAGAACACATCAAAACTCACCAGTAAAAAAAGTTTCGGTACATGTTTACACTAGGACCGAAATTGCCTACACATTGTTGAGTGTGGTTTCTGTTCACCTTAATAGATTCTAGGAAACTTCTCTCTATGAACTTCCGTCGCAAATCACTACTTTCGGAGATATAAGACGTTTTTAACAGGAGGGAGTGTATAGGAGATATAAAATTTAAACTAACCTAACCCCCCCTTTAGACTAAACTAACCTAACCTATCCCACGCTTTAACCTCCTAACTAAGCCAAATCTGGTTATAATGGACGAGGACTTCGCGGTCGTTTTCAGAGACCACAGAATTTTTTTTTCCCTTTGGCCTGCAATAGTTTGGCTTGTTCTTATGGGCATAGTTTTATTTTTCCGGAAACCCATTCCTATACACTCCTTCCTATTAAAAACGTCTTATACCTCCGCAAGTAGTGATTTGTGTATTATCATTATTACTACTACTACTACTACTACTACTACCACTACTACTACTACTACCACTACTACTACTACTACTACTACCATTGCCGTAATAAGAGACACCACACCGTCTTGCCTCTCGTTCAACAATACTACCCATTATTTCTGCCTTCTGTCACTGTTCTCGGACTTATGGTTCATGGCATACTCCTTATTTACCCTTTCTCGGCCTTCATAGGGGCGATAATCCCGTCTTTTAAAGGTTATTAAGGGACAAACAACGCTGATAAAATAAGCAACAGGGCCCATCTCCAGCGGATGTCAAACACTGCGCCCGTGACGTCACTCAGCGCCCGAGGCACAACACAGGCTGCAGCCCTTCATTACACATTATACACACTAAATAATGAAAGGAACTACCACGCATAATGTACAATGACATAAATACACCACGTACACCCTCAGAAACCCATTAAATAACAAAGAAATAAGGAAATTTAAGGCGTGAAAAAGTGACGAATTCACTGCGCAATATTTACAACTACGTCCCACAAAAAATTTCACTTTTTAACTAACGCTTTAAAAATAGGGAATCCTATGAGTTACTCACTACGTGAAAGGGTGCAGCTTAAAAACGTAACAGATCCTATTTTGGAGTAGCAGTACAAAAGTCGGTTTTGTGTTTTGTTAAGGTAACGTAACATTTTAAAGCACTGAGTCGGGCGTTTTTCTCCCCTAAGCACATGAAATACACGGTAGCAGAACGCACACAAACACAAAGAGTTTGTGAATAACTTGGCAAACACAGAAAACCCACACACTTCCAAATACAAGGAAGAATATGCCCAGACAAAATATCAACACAAACACAAGTCCAAGATTAAGATCTGAAAAAAAAGAAATCAAACGCATTGGCCCATGGTTAATGCCCTAAAACGATGCGGGGAATAATCGAAATATATTGAAACAAACAAAAATCCTCCCGAAATTGATGGGAGAAATAAATTACTGATACGAAAAGGACAAACAGATGGCATTACAAACTAAAAAAAAAAAAAAAAAAAAAAATTCAATAGGCTAAAAAAACACCCTAGCCTATTTTTTTTAACATTTTCCGGAATAAAAAAATACTCCATTCTAGAGAAAATTTTTGGGCCCCGGGAAAAATTTCAGTGTTTCAGAAAAAAATTTCGCGCATCCTCGTCCTTTTTTAAAACCGCCGTATCTTTTAGGCAAAGGGGACCGTATCTTTAGACCTGCTATCACTAATCGCATTACAAGTGTCCGGCCAGGAGAGCAGGGGCGATGCAGGTCACAAGGGGAAAGAAATTGGGGTTGTGCGATATAAAAGTTGCCAATATAAAGGGTTGCATGGCCCCTACTGCGCATGCGCGGTGGCGTAGAAAAAAATAACAGGTAAATAAATATCCAAAAATCAGTTAAATGCACCTTCACCAAATGAGCACCCCCAAATGAGTAAGCTCCTCTTTGCTGTCATAAAGAACTGCCCAACTGGTGTTGACATAGATATTTTGGGTTTTTAGTGTTGCTGTTTGGGGCCGCTTCCCCGACCACCCCCCCAAGCCATAATATGGCAAATTATTCATAAATAAAAGTGTCCGTAACTATAAGGCTGTCCTGATAGAAAAGACTTAAAAAATCGTTATACCAGACACAAGCCCAGTGGTTAATATATATGGACAATACGGTTTTTTTTGGGCACCGGGCACAAGCTGCAAGGGACGGGGAACCCCATGGCAGTTTGTGCTCCTTTTTGTATAATCAGTAACTTTCCCCCTCTTTAATTTTGGTCTACATTAAAAATCATATTGTCGGGGGGCCCAAGTATTTGTCAAAACAACGCGTTATATGTGTAATCATATCATTTCCCCATCCACGTGGGAGGCATCGGGGGAAGGGGTACAAGAAAACATTTTAACAGTAAGAAACAACGTCTGTGGTCATTATCGACTTATGTTCCTTGTTGACTACTTTATATTTGTATTAGTCCCCGGGGAAATAAAAGGGTTTTTTCCATATAAAAAAAAATAACCCAGGCATCCACGTCGGATGTAGCGATCTCACCAGCTACCCTTTGGGCCCAGTAGCTACACTGCACAAATACGCACTGAACCTGCCCCCCGGGGTTTGTAGTTTTTAAAACAATGTATCCCAATTGTTACCGGGGTAAACTGGTGGAAACATTGGCGTAGGTAAAAATTAAAGTAAACATAGAACATTTAAAGTGAATGTGCCTTAGCCTAGAATACTACCTACCGTATACTGAAACACTGCCCCCTGGGTGAACTTTTTGACAATAAAGACACGTATCCAATTCGATTTTGGGGAAAAACTAATATTGTCAAAAAACTATTCACCCATGGAGCAGTATTTCATATAGCCTAAGGAGGGTACGTATTGTTCCAGGCAAGGGCCAGTCGCGGGAAATGTTCTATTTTCTATTTATTCTACTCTACATTAAAAATGTTTCCACCTGTTTTTACCCAGGATCAAAATTGGTATACATTGTCAAAAAACTATTCACCCGGGAGCAGTGTTGCTGTGCGTATTTGTGAGGTGTTACTGGGCCCAACGGTGCTGGTGGGATCGCTACCCCGGGAAGGGCACAAAAAAAAGACTTTTTAAACAGTAAAATACAACGTCTGTGTGTCATTATCACTTTCCTCAAAGATTTCCCCAAAACGTTTCAAATGTATCTTTTTCTCAAAAGGAGTATTTCTAACATTAAAACAGCCGTGGGTAATTAAACTAACAAGTGGGTTTGGGGGGGAAAAACCCCCCCAAAAGGGGTTTAGGTTACGTAATAATGCACAGGTTGGGTTAGTTAATAGCAAGTGTTTGGGGTAAAGCCAACGCCCCAGTTAGGTTAGGAAAGTATTGTGACACCCGTTTTTTTTTGGTATCAATCCAAGTAGTGAAACTGGAAACAAAAAGTCTCAGAACCCATTTACCAGGTGCATAAAAAAGGGTAAAATGGAAATTTTCCCCCCAGTTAAATGGGGCCCAAAACGTTTTGATGGAACGAAACAAATTTGATTTTTTTGTCATTTCAGGCACCGCACGGGGAGGGGACTGCATGATTGCTTGCGATCCTCCCCCGGGACATGGTACCTCGTGACTGTGAGGCATATCATCACACCGTGGCGTAACCTGCAGGACTACGACACGACATATCAGGCAACAGTTGTGGGTAAGATATCAATGACGCCTTAATTGGTCCCCCCTATTCTGCCATATAACAACAAAAATAGAAAAATTATTTTCCGAAGCTCTTTGCAGCATAGTAAAAACAAATTCTAACGGCTGGAATAAAAATATCATGCACCCTACTCTGCTTTACCCCCAAAACCATTTTGGGAAAACCCAGGGCTATATATACTTTAAACTTTAAAATAAAATTTTTTGGGGATAACGTAAAACTCGAAAAGTTTAATTAAAATAAATGAAAGCAACATCATAACTGAGGAAATTGCCGGCTACATTCCACACAATTTTTTTTATCATTGCTCTCAAAAAACCCCGGAAAACTCAGCTTTTTTCTCATGCTGTCTAGCTCCCGAGAAAAGCCTCAAAAACACTAGTGCTGTTGCCATTCATCTCCTGAAACTTTATATAAAAAACTTTATTAAACCTTATTATCTTTATATTTTTTTTATTTTATATAATTTTTTATACTTGATGTAGACATCCAATAAAAAAGTGAAGGGTAAAAACATTATTTTTTTGGGTCTCCCATTTTTTTCTCACTCCCTGCATTGTCCTTTTTTGCTGATTACCAAGTGCTATATGAACTATTATTTCTTCTCCGGTTCTATCTCTCGAGTCGCTGTGGCTGTCCCTACTACAGTGGGCGCAAAAATACTTGGGCGCCAAAAGACTTGGGGGGGGGAAAAAGCCTTAGCTGTTTTGACAATTTTCGGGGGAGCGATTGAATTGTTTTATTTTTTTTTGTTTCTGGCATGGGGTTAGGGTTTCTGCTGTAGATTCCTCGCTCCTCCCCGCTCTGTATCTTTCATCACATGGAAAGGTTGTTGTGTTTGGGTTTTCCACCTTCCTACACCCCCATTTGCCCCTCCCCTCTTCTACCGCCCCTTTTCCAGGTCAATAAGCATTAACCGGCAAATCTCATCATTGTGAAAAAGAACATATAGTAACCTTGTATCGGGTGGGAAACAATTGGCCAGATCGGGGAGATTGTGTTTCCCCCAAAAATACCGTCTCGGGTGTGCAGGCGGGCGCAAAAGGTGAGTTAAGAGACTGTTTTTTCGTGGGAAAAAAGGGGCAGGGGGCAAAAAAAACTTTAAAGAAGACTGATCAACTCTCAAAATGATTATTACATCAACAAACCTTATAGCTTGATCATCTTCTTTGAAGTTTTTCTTTTTTCTGCTTCTCTAAACTCCATTTACCTTTGCCTTTTTACGCTAAAAATTTTTTTTTATATATTTGCCCAATTCAACTTTTTTCCACCCTCTGCTTAGTTTTTCTCCCCCTAGACTTTTTGTGGCATTAGTTAACAAGTCCGCCGCGTAAGGCTGCCCCAATGGGCTGCCCATCGCTTTTGTTAACCCCGAAGGAGGGCCTGGGAATGGCCGAAAAGAAACATTCATCGCCCCATAGCTACATGTAAATAAAATGAAAAGGCTATATACCCTGTATTTTACCCCAGTGGTCTAGATCGAAGTTATCACTGACTATATAATAAAAACCTCTGAAAAATAATATGAAATTGTGTTTTGGTGACACTATTTATCAGGGTACCAAATTCTCGCCCATGCTACATGGTAAATAAATTAAAGAACATATTACCACTGTATAGGGGTCTATGATCGAAGTTTCACTGACTATTTTAAAAATGACCTACATGAGAAAATAAATACTTTGTTTTGGGGACATTTTATCAGGTACCACATTCATCGCCAATAGCTCATGGTAAAAAACTGTAAAGAACATATTACCACTGTATCTGTACCACGTGGTCTATGATCGAGTTTCACGACTTTTGATAGATAAAAGACCCACATGAGAAAAAAATCTTGTGTTTTGGTGACCTATTTATCAGGGGAACCAAAATTCCTAAAAACGTAAATAAGGTTGCGCTTTTCCGGCGTGCGCATAGGGGCCATGCACCTTTTTTATTGGGAACCTTTTCCCTCACAGCGGACGTAAAAAACCCCAACCCCGCCTCCTATAAAAACTGTCTTTCTCCTAAAGTAAGATTTTCCACGTATTTTAAAAGAGAATGTTTCCTAGAAGCCATTAAGGCAACAGAAAACCCCACTCAATTGTGTTGTTTGTGTGTGGGGGTGGAGGGAGGAGAAGAGAGAAATTTGGTGGTCGTGTCAAATACTACCGCCATCAATAACACTGTTCACTTTTACAGAAATATCAACATGAGGCTAGTGTTGCTGTTTTGTCCCTGGGGACCGCCATTTATCCATGAGAGAGAGAAAAGGCAGGGGAAATAAGGGAAAGACGCATTGTACCCACGAGGCAAACCCCCAAGCCCCGCACAACCCACCCCCCACCACTCCTTGCTCTCTCCCCGCACCACTTATACCACCCCCTGCTGCTTTCCTGACACCACACCACCCAGCCAAAAACCCCCTAGACCCCAACACCGCCCGGGCCCCACACCACAAACAAAGCCTTTGCCCTTAACCTACTTCTTCTTCTTCTTCTTGTGACCTTTTCTGCTTCTTGCGCTTGTAGGTCGTCTGCAAGCTCGGGGTCGAAATTGACACTTATCTTCCTTCTTTGCCCTCTGTAGCCCTTTTTTTCCCCCCCCCTGTGGGGGGAAGGGCCAGCAGGGCTATGACCAAAACCTAAGTCCCTCCCACAATCCCCCCCTACACGTCTTCTACATTCCCCGCAAGCTTTTTCCCAAGCCCGCTTTCAAAACCCCGAGTTATTTCTACTATTTTCCTTCTCTTTTCATGACTCCCAACAGTCCACACAGTAAGGCTCCCCCATCCACCTCGTGTATCCCCCTTCCCATTACCGCTCCTATCACTCCTAATAGGCGTTAAAACCTCCTCCCCTCCTGCTCCTATCGCCACCTCGACATCAAGTGGTCCTAGTTTGCCTTGTTCCTCTCGAAACTACACCCCCCTGGTCCTGCCCACCCCACTCCTAGCCCTTTACCTCTATGTTCCTGCCTTGCCTTCACCAAAAGTCTCTTCCCCAATCACCTGCAGGCCGGCAATGCCCAGGCTTCTCTTTCCTACCTACCCCCCAAACACATTCACCACCAAGAACCTCACTCGCGGTCCCTCCCAAAGCAACTTTTGTTATCCGCTGACGGGGGCCCATCGTGCGGCTGGTGTTAAACTAGTCGTGGCCCCTTCACTTCTGCATAGAACCAAGAAAATTTTACTTCAAATCTTTGCCATTTAAAAATTTGCCATCAAATTTACCCCTGAAAAAATATCATGAACGCAATTTTTTTAGCTTTCCATTGCTATATTTTGTTTTCTGATAAATGAAATTTCAACCATGCTACATTACCGTTACTAAAAAAATACCCAAAACGGGAAATTTTCCCCCATTGGATGTTATTTATTCCCTTCTAATTTCGTTTTCCCGATCAAAGAAATTTGCACCATCATAAAATTTTCGTTAACTAAAAAATAAACCTCAAACGGGAAAATGACCAATTGATGATTTATTTAGTTGTTAACGCTAATTTATGCATGGGTTTTAATTCTTTATCACAAAACGAAATATATCAATGGAAAGAATAAAATTGCGCTTCTATTGTATGTTTTATGGAAAATTTAATGATGACTCCAAAAATTTTAAAAGGGGAAGAGTTGAAATGAATAAAAAAGTTCTGCTATTTCTTCTCTCGTAATGAATTTCTTTAGCGTGTTTTTCTGTTTTTTATTTTATAATATTATAGAACAAAATTTCGAAATATAAACCCCTTATATGATATATACTGATAAAACTAGTGTTAATTTTATTGTTCCATTGAAAAAAATTTCCCTAGCAGGGACGGTTTTAATTTGGCAGCGACTTTTTTTAACTTTTTTTCCCCCCCGCCCC
>JACEEZ010009289.1:0-10080 GCA_016584305.1 Chionoecetes opilio | reverse complement strand
CCCCCCCCCCCCCCCAATTTGAAATTCTTACCAAATTTACCATTTCTTATTATTACTATTATTACTATTATTATTATTGTAGTAAAGGTATTGATACAAATAATACAAAGGAATACAAAGGAAGAACAGACAGCAACAGCCCTACTGGGCCAAACGAGGCTGTCTCTGTGACTACTTTCTACCACTATAGTTTCTTACGTGTTAGAGGTAAAAGAATAGTAAAGTTGAAGGCTCCTCCCCACCCACCTCTCCTTCCGGCCGAGGCCGGCAGGAAAAAAGTGAGAAAAAAAACATCATACAGTATAGAAAAACTACCATGGAGTTTTATAGGAAAGATTAAAGGAGAGACATACTTTAAACTAAAGCTAACGCTACAAAAAGAAGAGTTTGCGTAAGGCCGAAGTAATCGAGTTGGGCAGTTGATGCTAAGTATTCATCTATTTTGTTTTTAAACGCCTCAACCGTGTTACTTTTGACTACTTGTGCTGCAAGAGAGTTCCATATATTAACAACTCAATTAAAAAAAAAGCGCTTCGCTTTATGTGACCGAAATCGCTTACCAATGATCTTGTATCCATTACTACGAGTAGTGCTTGTCCAATCAATATTCAAATAGTCGTTTATATTAACATTATCGAGGCCATGGAACATTTTAAACAATTCTATTAAGTCTCCTCGCAACCTACGTTTTGACAAACTGAAAAAGTTAAGTTCCTTCAATCGCTCTTCGTATGGCTTGTTTCGCAAGCGCGGAATCATTTTAGTAACTTTTCTTTGTACTCTATCCAGTTTGATTATATATTTTCTATAGTAGAGTGACCAGAACTGAACGCAATATTCAAGATGAGGACGTACGATCGCATTGAAAAGTGTAAGAATTACTTTTGCAGACATATTCGAAAGTTCTTCCTATGAAACCAGTTAATTTGTTAGCCTTCTTAACAACTTCTGAACAATGTTTACTGGGCTTGAGGTCGTTGCTTATAATAATCAATATAATGATAGTAGTCCAAATAGTAGTAGTAGTAGTAGTAGTAGTAGTAGTAGTTTTCGATTATGTAGTAATAATAATACGAATAAATGGTTAACAACAAAAAAGAATGAGTTGCCAGATGTCACTTACAGCCTAATTCCTCCGTATATTATTATTATTATTATTATTATTGTTATTATTATTGTTATTATTATCCTAGTTATTATGATTATTACAATTGTTGATTTAATAGATACAGGTGTGTGTGGGGTTAATAAGGAGCATGTAGAATGCTTTGGCTAACTGGTTGAGTAGTTCTGTGCAGGGCTCGAAGCAGTGAAGTGAGATAGTGAGTGAGAGAGAGAGACAGAGAGAGAGAGAGAGAGAGAGTTAGTAAGAGGACAGCTACCTGTGTGTGTGTTCCTTCTTCTCCTCCTCCTCCTCCTCCTCCTCCTTTACTTCCTTCTTCCTTATTTCTTCTTATATAATATTCTTTTATTTCTTCCTCCTTCCTTTTATATTCCTTTTATTTTTATATTTCTTCCTCCTCCTACCTCCTTTCTTTCTCTTCCTTCTCTCCGTTCTCCTGTTGCTCCTCCTTACTACCACCTCCACCACCACTACTTCTGTTTAAATACGGTAGGTTTGTTCTTATGTGCGTGTGTGTTTGTGTGTGTGTTTGTGTTTGTGTGTGTGTGTGTGTGTGTTTGTGTGTGTTTTTATGTGTGTGTGTGTGTGTGTGTGTGTGTGTGTTTGTGTGTGTTCAGTTTGAAGTGATATTACAAGTTATTCAATGATACATATATTTTCTCATTCACTTATTATCTTTGTTCCTTCCCTCCCTCCCTCCAATTCGCTTGTTTCCTCTCTCTCTCTCTCTCTCTCTCTCAGTCTCTGTGGAGACACGGTGGTGAGTGGACGTTGCCTCTCACCTGCTCGTACACTCCCCCATACCCTTACTTACTGTCTGGAAGTACAAGTCTTTTCGCGAGTGGACTCAGCCAGTTTTTCGGGGTGCCCCCCGCCAAGAGGTAGGGCGCCATGAAGCTACACGGGCCCGGGCCCTTTCCCTGGGGTAGAGGAAGACCTTCAAATTTGAGTGAGGAAGACGAGCAGGCTAACGACACCTGGCCCTGCCTGTCTATTCGGCTGGACAGAGGCAGTTACCTGCCTTGGTGGTCCCCGGCCTGCCCTCCACGCCCCGCTCCGGCTGTGATCCTCATGCTGTCTCCGCTTCCAAGCGCTCCATGGACGACGTGCTCAACAGCAGTGGGGAGCTTCAGACTCCTGTCTCCAAGGCCTCCCGTCGAAGGAAGGTAACTTGATCAGTGTAGTGACTCCCGTGACACCGATCCACCTTTTCCCATGCCTCTGCCTTCCGACCTCCGCCTTCCCGGCCTCCGCCCTCCCTTCCAGCTTTTGCGCCCCGTGGGAATACCTGAAACTCATGTTCGAGGACAACCCGTCGGTCGATTTTGAAGTTACGGTGGCTGGCGGAAGTGAATCGTGCGTTTCACCTCGAGCGTGCCCCTGGCTGAGGTCAAGATTCAGCGGTGACCTCTCGCTTTGTTTATATCTCTAGGGTTTCGCTTGGACGTTGTGGGAAGTGCTATGAAGGGTGACTTTCTCGCTCTTACGCTTACGCCCCAAGATTCGCCTGACAGGCCCCCGCAAACTGCCGACATACCTCGTCACTCGTTATCCAGTGGTGTGGACCCTTCCCTCAGCAAGGAACTTGATGGTGTTTACTCTGCTCGTCGTTTCCCCCATCAGGACGGTAAGCCTATCAGCAGAATAGTAGTAACATGGACTGACACAGCCCCCACCCCCATCTAGTTTTTCCATTTATTTTTCTTCCAAGTCTGCCACCCTGCGAGTTCCGTTTACTACCAATGACAACCCTTTCCCATGCTTCAAGTGTTGGGGTTTTGGGGGCATATTTCGCGGTACTGTTCGGGCCTGGAACGATGTGCATGGTGTGCTGGCGGTCACGACTCCCGCACTTGCCCTCACCGCCCCCCCCCCACCACCATCCCCGGCCACTGGAGACCACACCCCACCTCCGCCTCCTGTTTGACACCACACACTGGCGGTGTCCTCGTTGTCAAGGGGCCAGGAGTGAGTGTCTGGCATGGTTTGTGCCAGGCGTAAGGCCGCATTTTTCCATCGACACCTGCACCGCCGCCGCCCCTCCGCTGTCACTTGAAAGCCACACCCCTGGTCCCTCCTGCGTCTCCCTCCCCACAGGTCCAAGCTCTCCGCATTGCTGTGGACAAACTGATGACCCGTTGTGCTTCCCTTGAATCACGCCTGGACGCTATCGATGCCCGGCTTACTAGTGTGGCTACCAGCCAAGCCAACACTCAAGTCACCATCGATACCCTGGCAGAGGTCACAGAAAGTTCTAATCTCCGCAGTCACATTGCTCACGGAGAAACTGGGACTCTTTTCCCTCTCGCTTTGAGGACTCGAGTGCCCGTACTGGCCCTTCGCCCTAACCACCTGGTCTCCTGCTCTTCCTCCTCCACATTTGGTTCTCGTTCCCAAAAAAACATACATTTTCGATACAGGCTCCAACATCTACACGTTGTGTCATGGAATGCTTGCGGTGTTACGGCGTTTGATAAACTTGCTACCCTTCAGGCTTATGTGTACAGTCACCACCCTCAGGTGGTTTTCATACAGGAAGCTTTTGTGGGTCATCATAAATTCCGGGTTGCACCAACTCTCCAGGGGTTTATTTCCTATGTCCACCACGTTGGGAAATGGCCTCATTGCTTATTTTCCCATTCCTCCATCCAGCACCGACTTCTCCGCAACTCCGACGATGCAGACACGCCCTTTCAGCTGTTTGAGGTGGCTGTGGGAAATGGCAAGATCCGGGTCTGCAAGGGTGTACTGCCCCCCTGGTAAGTTGGTGGGGGCTGCACTTCCTCTTCCAACAGACCAAGGAAGTATCTACATGGGGACTTCAACGCTCGGCATCCTGACTTAGGCGACCTGTCGAGGTGGAATCGGAGCGGGCATCGCCTTCTGCAATACATTCAACGCAACCATCTCACTCGCTGGACACAGGCGGTGCTACTCACGGTCGCGGAGGAACCCTGGATCACATCATCACGTTTGGTCTGGTGGGGGCCCATGTCCGTGTACCTCCGTCAATTCCCTCTTCTCTGATCATGTACTCTCAGCTTCCGGTATCTACTCCCAGAAAGTCGCAACCCAACTCATCACCGCCTTTCCCGCATCTCGATTCCTCCCAAATACTGTCCTAATTATATTGCCTACATGTCCTCCTTCTCCCCACGTTTGACTTTCAGTCCCCCAAAGGGCCCTGTATTCCTTTTTGGTGGATTCGACGAACAATTTCTATTTCGCATTATATTTCCAGGCCACACATGCGAGGGCCCCGGGCGGCTGCATACTCCTGGACCCTTGACGAACGCATTCTTCAGGCCAATAGGACAGCTAGGGGACGCTGGCCTTCTTTTTCAAATGGACCCTACTTCTGCTCACCTTCACCGATACCAGGCTTCAAGGGGACGACTTGGTACTTTTACAGGCCTGCGTGAGGCAGAGTCGTGGCATAATTCAGGGACAAATCAATCAGCAGACGAGTGTTGGGACAATGGGGCCCACCTCATCAGGAAGGTGACGAAGAAGAGAACCCGCCAACGCCCTCCATCACAGTCCTGGTGAGTACGCCAAAACCTTGTCGATGACTGGGCCCGACAGTCGCGGGTAGGCAGCCTTCCCGAGCCCGTTCAGGCGGCCCTGTCTTTCCGGTTTCAGGTCATCGCGCTCTACGGCTGATGGCAGCGTTGCTCGAGGGGGATGACGATGGACCCACTCTCATTACTGAGGATGAACTGCGACGGGCTCTGGCTCGAGGCAAGTCGACCGTCCCGGGGGACGATGGTATCACATATTCTGTCCTCCGTCAGCTACATAACGTCCCAGGTAACCCTCTGCTACAGCTTTACAACCTTTGCTACAGGCTGGGGTACCTGCCCGCTACCTGGACCCGCAGCACAATTGTCCCCATTCCAAAACCCAGGACGAACAAGTTTAGGCCAGTATCCCTCACATCCTGCTTCAGCAAGGTGATGGAGCGCGTATTGCTCACCCGTCTTCTTTTCCGGCTGGAGGGGGTACTGTCATCCCGACTTTTTTGGGTTTTTTTCCGCAGCGATGCACACATCATTGCCTCATGGACCTCTACACACGCCTTTCCCCAACAGTGTGGTTGCGTTCATCGATCTCAAGAGCGCTTTCGATGTTGCCAACAGGGACATCATCCTAGACCAGTTAGTGGACTTCGGTGTCAGAGGACGGCTACTGAAATGGATTAGAGGATACCCTCAGCAATCGACTTCTCGCGTTCCTCTATAAAGGAGCATGCAGCCACCTAAAGGCTTTGAGTTAGGAACTCCGCAGGGAGGTGTTCTCAGTCCGTTTCTATTTAATGTTCTCGTCCACCGTTTGCTTTCCAACCTGCCTGCGTCCCCCGAACCACGGTAACGTGCTATGCTGACGATATCTGCATTTCACCTCCACCTCGCCATACCATCTTCAGCATTACTAAATTCCTTTTCTATGTCTGCCGCGTGACTGCGGTCTAATTATATCCCCAGATAAAGCAGAGTCTTCACCCTCCGGAACCCGAGGCTGCTACCAGACTTCTACTTTGGGGAGTGTGTCGTTTCCCCTGTGCGACAGTACATCTACCTCGGCGCACCAGTCTCCATTCCCCGCGTCACTCGGGCACAACACATACTCCCTTCGTGCAAGATCTTTGGATCGGCTACAGAAGCGCTTCGTTTCCACTCAAATGGGTTGTTAACAACACTTCTGGACTCTCCATCCCTGTGGCCAGAATGATCTACGTAACCTTCTCCGTTCAGTCATCGACTATCTCTCTCCGCTTTAATTCAGTTACCCCATACGTCCCTGGAAACCCCCTTGACAAATTCCAAACAGGGTTTTTGAGAGTTATCTTGGGCTGTCCTCTGTCTACTAGAGTGGTCAACATGTTAACAGAGCTTCACCTACCACCTATTTATGAGAGAATTTGCTCCATCGCTGCTCGTCTCACTATCAAATGTCTGCATTACCCCCAGGTCGTTTCCCCCACTACTCTCATATTATTAGAAGTGCTATGCAACCCCGCCCACGTATACCCCCTCTTCAGGGTGGCGGTCGCACCCTTATTAAAACTGTGTCTTCTTTACTTCAAAGGCCCCGACATCAATGTTCCGGAGGCTGAAAACTCTACCTGGTCCTCCACCGTGGATGATTCCCACCCTAACGGTCCACTACACCCCACCTCCAAGTCTGCTCTCCCTGCCCTACAGAGGCAGCTAGCGTTTTGGGGACCAAAGCTTCAGTTTCATCCTCATGCCCCACACTGAACCACGTCTACACCGAGGATCTTTGCAGCCAGATGGACAGCGGGCTGTGCTGTATTCTCCCCTGACGTCGATCCCGCCGCCTGACCCGGCTGGGTTGGCCGCAGACTCCCTGTTTCCCCCCCCGCTCCACGTTCTGCGAGTTGTATGTAAAACTTGGTGTTAGTCTTCTCAGCCAACGTGGCCTCAATGGTTTAGTGATTTGTGACTCTCAGTCTGCCCTTCAGGCCCTTTCCTCCTAAACCTACCTGCCACCCTTTTATCACGTATTCTGTCCCCTTTTTTTCCCTAGTACGCCTACGCGCCTTGCAGATTATTTTTTTGTGGATTCCGTCCCACTTTGGCATTCTTTATAGTGACACTGTCGACGGAATAGCAAAAGCCGCCTGTAGCCTGCCACTCCGTGATGCTGGTCCCTCACCCTCTCTGTCTTTTTATTTATTAAGGGTCAACACTCACACTTACGTCTCCACTCTCCCCTCACAGGGCCAGACAGAGAGCCAAAACCCGCGTCTCCATTCAACATTACGACGCGTTTCCGCCAACATCGCTACAAGTACCGTCGTCGGGGCCTAATGGTGCGGGGGACACAACGTGGTAGCGGGCCAGGTTACGTCTGGGCTACAGACCAGTGTGGCGGTCGCGGGATTCGAAGACGCGCCACAAATTCTCCTCCTGCCTCCTGTGTGATCAACCCCAACAGTTAACTCGCTGGAGCATTACTGCCTGCACTGCCCGGGGTCAGTGGCTTGCTGCCTTAGGACGACCCCACTTTGGGGGACATCTGTCGGCAAACCCGCCCAGCCCATGACAATTTTTGATGAAGTTCTTGTCCGCTACCCACGTTTTGGGGCTGCTAATTTCAATGTGTTTAAGTTTATCAACAAAAATTTTGTCTACCTGTGTCCTGGTTTTGACGCCTTGGCGTTTAATAAATTATCAAAACAAAATCTTTTCTCTCTCTTTTCTCTCTCTCTCTCTCTCTCTCTCTCTCTTTCTCTTTCTCTTTCTCTTTCTCTTTCTCTTTCTCTTTCTCTTTCTCGTTAATTAATATATAATTATAGATTCTAGAACGATTATTTTAAAGTTTTATTTTTCTTGAAAATTGTAGTAATTAATTCAGATATTTCTATGTGTTGCAGCCTGGCCGCCCATACACCCATGGCCGCCCATAGGAGGAGGAAGTAGAGAAGTACTTATGGGAGAAGAGAAGGAAGAAGAAATAAGGAGGAAACAAGCGTTTTAGTGAAGTATTATTTTTTTTATTTGGTACAACTGCAATTTAACCCCTTTTTGTTTAGTAGTATATTAATTATAACCCCTTTATTTAGTAGTATATTAATAACAGTATATTATTTAATGTTGATATGTTTGCAATTAACCCCTTCACGCCCAATCTCTTCTCTGAGATGTTTCAAATAGTTTGTTGTTAGCCATGCAATTACAAAAAGTAACTAAATATACCAAATTAGCTATTGGACAAGGCTACTAAACAGGTCTTAGCTATAAAACATTGCTTATATCAATTATAATAGTCTGATGGTAGTCAAATCACAATGGAAATTACGTTCTGGGCCTCAAGGGGTTGATACAATATATGGACATTGGTTACGTAACTTGACCTGAAAGTCGCCCCCCCCAGACCCCCCCCGCTAGCTCCCTGACCTAATGCCCCCTGAATTAATGGTAACCTGAATGGAGGGCATAGACCATTATTAGGAACTATCATTGTCACAGGAACTACCACGTGTAGGTTTCGCGGCCTCTTGTAGCTTCCTCCTTATTTTCTTATGCTCTTATTAGCATTATAGTATTGCTGTATTTATTGTATAGATCTCCCTATGTTATCATGCAGTGGTGGATGTAGACATGGGTTAGAGCAATGTTTCTTAACCACCACCACCACGCCCCCTTCAGCAGTGGGTCCTGCCCCCCCCCCCCCATATCCCGCCACACCCCGCCACCGCCCCTTCACTCCCTTAATTTAACCCATATATATGCGGCGGCCTTCGCTTCAAGTAAAGTGCTGATAATAATTAGGGCAAGCATTAATAGTAATCCTCCTCCGTGGTGTAGTGGCTAGTGCGCCTCGCTACAAATCCCGGCCAGGGAAGTCGGCGGGCAGCCCCAAAAAAAGCTTTTCATCCTTCCTTTCTGGGGTGGTGGAAAAAAAAAGGGTACCTGGGGAAACCCGGGGAAAAGGGAACTGTGGTAAACCCGGGTGCACATAGCTCGTGTCCCGGAACCCCAGGCTCAAGGGCTAAGCCACGGAGAGAGCACCGGGCCACGCGCACCTTAGCGTTGCCCCCATCTTTAAACCCCTACTATGAAAAAATTAGGGTGCGGCCCTTTCTGGGAGCGAGGGGAAAACGAGCGAAAAGGTTTATTTTAAAAAAAGGAGCCTGGACAAGTGCCCAAAGTGGGCCCAACTGACAGGACAGGCGACCCACTAGAAGGCGCCCAAAACAGTTCGACCCAAACGTGGACTACTCGCCCGGACAAATCGACCCGGACAAATCGACCCAATATTACCCTCATAGGTTTCATTTTTAAAACCCTTTTCGGTTTGGTTTGGGATACTTTGCGGCTAAGGTTAGGTAAGGTTTCATTTTTAAAAACCCAAAGGTTAGGTTTTTCATACTTTGTGGTTAAGGTTTGGTTAGGTTTGCATTAAAACCCACACGGTTTAGGTTAGGTTTTACTTGTGGTTAAGGTTCTTAAAAATTTGTTGGGTTTCAATGGATGTGATGTATGTGTTTTATGTGATAGATAGATTATAGATAAGATATAGATAGAATATTATCTAAAACTATCTATCTATTTTCTATCTTTATCTATCTATCTATTTCATCTATCTATTTTATCTATCTATCTATCTATCTATCTATTCTATCTCTATCTCTATCTCTATCCTTTCTATCTTATCTCTATCTCATATTATATCATTTATATCTATATATATCTTTTTAAATATTCTATATCTAATCTACATATCATATCTATTATATCTATATCTAATCTATATCTATATCTTTTATCTATATCTATCTATATTAATTTTTTTTAAACTATATCTATCTCTATTCTATCTCTATTCTATCCTATCTCATCTTATCTCTATCCTTTATCTCAT
The DNA here is from genome assembly GCA_016584305.1 of Chionoecetes opilio. NCBI lineage: Eukaryota > Metazoa > Arthropoda > Malacostraca > Decapoda > Majidae > Chionoecetes > Chionoecetes opilio. The sequence continues at coordinate 566 of JACEEZ010009289.1, read as the reverse complement.
CTCTATCTCATCTCTATCTCTATCTCATCTCTACTCTTCTCTATCTTATCTCTATCTCTATCTCTATCTCTATCTCTATCTCTATCTCTATCTCTATCTCTTTCATCTCTATCTCATCTCTATCCTATCTCTATCCCCTTCTCTATCTCTATCTTATCTCTATCTCTATCTCTATCTTATCTCTATCTCTTCTCTATTCTTCTCTATCTCTTTCCTAATCCTATATCTCTATTCTTTTTCCCCCTTTTTCTATCTATCTCTATCTATCTCTTCTCTTTATTCTATTTTTCCTATCTATCCTATCTTATTATTCTTTATTTATCTCTATCTTTTCTTTTATCTTTTATCTTTTCTTCTATCTCTATCTCTATTTTTCTATCTCATCTCTATCTCTATCTCTATCTCTATTCATCTCTATCTCTATTCTATCTCATTTCTCTATCTTCTCTATTTTCTATCTCTCTTTCTCTATCCCCTCTTCTCTCTACTCTCATTCTCTAACCCCATTCTCTTTTTCATTCTCTATTCTCTATTCTCTATATCCCATATCCTATATCTTTTTCTTT
>JACEEZ010009286.1:0-10649 GCA_016584305.1 Chionoecetes opilio | reverse complement strand
ACTTAATTTAAAAATTTCTTCAAAACGATATCTAGCTAAAAACATTGTAAACATACTACAATTTGTCAAGGGTATAAAGCCATATAATAAGTAACTCTACTTGTATATAATACTATACCACTACAGTTTACTAGAAACTATGAAAAACGCTTGCAAATTACCGTTATATCACAATAAATAACCTCTTACTCCTCTATTTATTAGCTTAATGTAAAATAAGCTGCTTTTAGGTGCAAATTAATAAAAAAAAAAGGCTTGTATACTTCAATTTGTTGGAAAAAAGCTATATTTCACCGATAACTAGCTAAATCATAAAAACAACATATTTTGAGGGTATAAAGCATTATAATAAGGAAAACTCTTTTTATTTATGATATAACACTACAATTTACATGAAACTATGAAAACACTTGTAATATACAATTGTATCACAGTAAATAGCCTCAAACTCCTTTTGTAAGCTTATAGTAGTTTAAAATAGCATTTCCTTACGAAAACAACTATATTCCACATTTTTTATTTCTCTATCAAAAATAGGCTGAATATTGACAATTTTCGACATTATTTGCCTTACAAAAATACATTAAAACACTTGAAAAACGTTGTTTTTATGAATAATTTGATTCTAATTGCATAACAAATACATATTTTAGCTATTATTTTGTAAAATTTACTTGTAGCAAATATCAAAAGCTATTTAGCTACAGATATAGAGGATATACTTCAATTTGTAGAAAAAACAACTCCTCACTGATAACTAGCTAAAATCATTGAAACACTACATATTATGGGTATAATAGCATTATGATAAGTAAAACTACTTGTAACACAATATATTGTATACACTTGTATACAGTAATAACACTACAGTTTACAAGAACTATGAAAAACGACTGCATTATACCCTTATATCACAATAAATAACCTCTTAAAATTATATTCATTAGCCTAATGTAATGTAAGCTTTTCTTCGGTGCAAATAATGTATACTTGTATGCCTTGTATACTTAAATTTGTAGAACAAAAGCTATATTTCACCGATAACTAGGTAAAATCATTGAAAACAACACATTTTTTTAGGGATAAAGCTTTATCATAAGATAAATTCCTTTATTGTGATAAACCTAACATATAAGAAACTATTAAAAACACTTGTAATTACAATTGTATCACAATAAATACCTCAAACTCCATTTATAAGTTACAGTAGTTTAAAAAGCATTTATAACGAAAACAACTATACACCACATTTTTGAATTTCAATATCAAAAAAGACTTAATAATGTCAATTTTTGACATATTTTGCCCTTCAAAAAATACATTAAAACACTTAAAAAAACGTTGTTTTTTGGAGTAAATTGATACCAAAATTTCATGAAAAAACAATTTTTTAGCTATCACTTTTGTAAAAACGTAGTTGTAGCAAATATAAAAGCTATTTAGGCTACATATATAGAGAAATATTTTCAAATTTTTTTGTATAAAAAAAACTCTTCACTAATAATAGCTAAAATCATTGAAAACACTACGTTTTAGGTGTATAGCAATATTTTTAATAGTAAATACTGGTAATATACAAAAAACACTACAGTTTACAAGAAACTATAAAAACGCTTGCAATATACCGTTATATCACAATAAATAACCTTTACTCTTCTATTTATTAGCTTAAAGTATGTTAGCTACTTTAGGTTGCAAATTAATCTAAAATAAGCTTTAAATTATAAAAAAGCTTATTTTATTAATAAAAAATATAAAAATTTTTAAATAAAATAATTTTAAAAGATTAATTTTTAAAATTATATTAATTTAAATAATTTAAAAAATATAAAATATTTAATATTAAATTATAAAATACTAATCTTTAAATAATTAAATTTTAAAAAATACATTTCTAAAAAAACTTATCAATTTTTTATTTCCTATTAAAAATTTAAAATAAAATAAATTTTTTTACTTCAAAATTATTAAAACACTTAAAACGTTTTTTCTTAAAAAATAATAACTAAATTAAATATATCATATTAAAATTATTTAAAAATTATTTATAAAAAAAGCTATTTACAATAAAATTATAAATTTTAAAAAAATTATTAAAAATAATAATTAAAATATATTAATGTTAAAATATAATTAATAAACTTAATATTAATAAATAAGTTCAAAAACTTAAAAACTTGAAATACCTTTATACAATAAATACTTTATAAATTATTTAAAAGACATATTAAGGGAAAAATTTAAAAATATATCAATTTAAAAAACATAATTTACCATTACTAAATAAACTATAATTATATAATTTCCAAAACTTTAAAAAAAGTCAATAAATTAATATGAAAACACTTATAAATAAAACTTAAAAAATATAATAATTTTAAGTTTAAAAAAAACTCTTTTTAAATAACTTTAAAAAATTATCTAAAAAACATAATAAATTTTTTAACTAAATTAAAACTTTTAAATCTTATTTAAAACTTTCTATTAAAAATAAAACTTTAATTTAAAAAAATTGGATAATAAATATAAAAATTTTTAAATTTAAAATATAAAATAAAACTATTTTAAATAAAATAATAATTATAATAAAAATAAAATTAAAAACTTTAATAAAAACTATTATTAATATAAGAAATTAAAATAAAAAATTTAAACTTAAAATAAATTAATAATTATAAAAATATAAATATTCAATAATAAAAATATTAAACACATTTCTGTTAAATAATTAAAAACTCTTTATTAAATTACAAAATAACTTTTCAATTTTTATAAAATTGTATTACATAATGCTAAATCTTTTAAAATATAAGTTTAAAATATTTTAATAGAAAAATTTTCACTTTTACTAAATAAAAAAAAAATTTATATAAAATTATATTCAACTCAAAATATTAAAATAAAATAATTTTTTAAAAAATTTTATACTAAAATTATAATAAAACTTTATACTATTTAATGAAAGTATTTAATAAAATATTTAAATAATTAATGGAATTTTTCATTTTAAAAATAAAACTATAAAAATTTAAAATAAAAAAATTTGGTAAAAAATATAAGTAAATTTATAAATTATAAAATATATTACAAAATTTAAAAAAAATATTACTATTATAATAAATAATAAAAACTTTACTTATATTACATATAAATAAATTGTGTAATAATTAATTAAAATTAGAAATAAAATAAATTTAATTTACTAAAAATTAAATTACTGTTAAAAACACATTATAGTATAACATTATATAAGGTAATTATTTATTTATTAAAAGAATTTATATTAAGAAATTTTAATAAAATTTCAAATTAAAAAATATGTTTTATATTATATAAATTTTAAAATTTAAAACATAAAAATCATTTAAAATAAAAATATTAAAATAAAGTCAATTTTTTACTAAAAATAAACATTAAATATTTTTAAATAAATAATTATAATAAATTTCAATAAAATAAAATTTATATAATTCAAAATTTTGAATTAAAAAATTATAAAAATGGAAAATTTTTCAATTTGAAAAAAATAATTTCATAAACTTTAATAAATTAAAAATTAAATTTTAGGAAAATAAAAAATTACTTATTATAAAAAATAATTTTAAGAATAAAAAATTTATAAAATAATTATAAAAAATACTATTATAAAAAAATTATTTAAATATAAAATATTCAACAATTTAGTAAAAAACTTTATAATTTATATAAAAAATATAACATTTGTAAACATTTAAATATAAAATTGAATAAACCTAAAAAAACTTATTATATAATAACATAACTTCATTTACTAAGAATTAAAAACTTAAATTATTAAAAAAACTTTAACTTAATTTAATATAATTAATGTAAATAACTTTAAGTAAATATTTAAAAAAAATATTGTAAATACTTAAATTTTGACAATAAAAATCTAATTACTAAATTTAAAAAAAACTTGGAAAGTAATTATAAAAAATAATATTTATATAAAAATAATATATTTAAAATAATAAAAAAAATTTATAACTATAAACATTAAAAAAAACTTTATAATAAATTCATTTAAAAAAAATTTTTAAATTAAAACATTTAATAACAATTTATATCATTTAAATTTAATAAATTAAAAATTATATTAATTAAAAACTTTTTTAAAATAATTAAGCTAAAAATTTTAAAATAAATTTACTAATTAAAATTAACATATATCAAAAATTTTTTAAAAAAATTTTTATAAAATTTTAAAAAATTAAAAAAATCATTTAAAAAAATAATTAACTATAATATGAAATACTTAATTTATAAAACATTATGTAATAAATTTTAATTTTTAAAAATATATATAATTATTAAAAATTCATTTAAAATATTAAAATTTATAATAATACAATTAATAATATAAAAATTAACTTTAATATAAATTAATTTAATTAATCATAATTTAAATTTTAAATTATAAAATTAAATATAGTAAAATATGAAAATAATACTTAAACACTATTACTAAAATATATTATATACTTTTTAAAATTATAAACAATTAAATAATTTAAACTTTATATTAAATTTTAACAAAATTATTTAAATTTAAAATATTAATATTTTAAAAATAAAATAATAAACTTTTTATTCATAAAAAAACTTTTAATAATAAACTCTTATTTAAATAAAAAAATTAAAAACTTTATTATAAAAACTCAAACATTTATAAAAACATATTTTAATACATTTTTTAGAAAACATTATAAAACATTTTAATACAAATAAAAAAAATTTTAAAATTAATTTTTGAATAATCCTTAAATAAAATACTTAAAATTAAAATGTTTTCTGAGTAAAAATTAACAAATTTATTAAAAAACAATTTATATTATAAAAATTGTAAAAAATTATTTATAAAATTATTAGAAAAATTTTAAATTTTGTATAAAAAAACTTAATCAAATAATTATTATTAAAAATACTTTTAATATTAGTTAAATATTAAAAACTATTAAATATAATAAAAACATTAAATAGGTTTAAAAATTTAATAAATTATTAAAATATTAATAATTAAAAATTAAATTATAATCATTTACATTATTATTAATTAAACTTATACACTATAATAAAATAATTAATTAAAATAATTAAAAAAATATAATATTAATAATTATAAAAATATAATTAAAATAAAAATTATCTAAATTTAAACATTAAAAAAATATTAAAACTATACTAATAAAACATTATTTATAATATGTAAAGCACTTTATAGGTAAAAATTAAAAAACTTCATTTTATTAGAAAAAATACTTTACAAAAAATATTAAAATAAAACTTATAAAATTTTATAATAAACTATAATTTATAACACTTAATAATAAAATATTAACTTTATAAATAAGTATCTTAAAATAGTATTAAATAATTCAAAACATAAAAAAATTTAATTATTTCAATTAAAAAACTTAGAATTAATTAATAAACATTTTATATAAACATAAATTAAAAATTTAAATATACTTTTTCATTAAATATATGAAACTAAATTTATAAATAAAAACTTTTATAATTAATGTAAATTCATTTTAAATAAACAAATTAAAATTTAGAATAAAAATAATCATAACTTTATTTAAAAAAACATTTCTAAAATAAAAATTATTTATAAATAACAATTTTATTATAACAATTATTATTTAAAAAAAACTTATTTTAATAAAATATTTTAATAATTAAAAAAACTATTAAAAATTTATCAAAACTATTAACAAATAAAAACTTATTATATAATAATATAAATAATATAAAAATCTTAGGTAATTAAAATTAAAATTAATTTAATAAAAGGTTATAACTTCATTTGTAGTAAAAATTAACATTTTACATAATTAAACAATCATATTTAATTATTTAAATAATTATATTCAAAATTTTTAAATTATAATAACAACTTATAATTTTAAGAAAAACTCTTTATAAATAATGAAAATATATAATTGATATAAAATTACTTCAATTTATAAAAAAATTTTACTAAATACTAAATTGAAAACATTTATTAAAAATTTAAATTTTTAAAAATAATTAAATTCAATTATTGAATTTTAATTAAATTAAAAACTTTTAATAAATAATTAAATTAAAAAATTTTAGATAAAATTTAAAAATTATAAAAATAATAAAATCTTAAACATTAATAAAATTTATAATTATAATATAAAATCTTTTAATTATAATAATTAAAATAAAAAATTTTATTATATAAATTCAAAAAAAACTCTTCATTTAAAATTAAAATACATTAAAAAAAAATATTCATTTTAGGTATAATAAAAAAATTATAAAATTAAAATAATATTTAAATAAAAATTATAATATAAAATATTTATAATTATAATTAAACCTTACCTTATATATATAAAAATTTTCATATTTAATATAAAAAGTTTATTTAATAAAAATTATTTAAAAAATATAAAACATTTAAAATTTTTAATTAAAATAAAAATATAATTCTTTATATAAAAAAATCTTAAAAAACATTAAATATTAAATTTAATATAATAAATACCTTTTATTATAATAAAAATTAATTAAATAAAAATATAAATTAATTAATAAAAAAAAATTAATAAAATCGTTATTAAACTTAAATATTAAAAATAAGATTTCTAGATGAAATTATAATAAATTTTCATTAAAATAACTTATTATATAATTTAAATAATTGTATAAATATATTAATAATTTATACTTTCAATTAAATAATAAAAATAAAAAAAACTTTTAATATAAATTTTAATATAAAAACTTATAATATTAATTAAGTAATAAACTATAAAATGTAAAAATTTGTATAATTAAAACTACTTTTATATTAATATAATTAAATAATAAACATTACTATTGTTAAAAAAAAACTCTTTAATTAGAAATATTTTCAAAAATAAAAATTAAAATATTTATAATATAAGCCATTAATAACTTTAAAAACTATTACTAATTTAAAAAAAAAGCTTCAAATTTAACAAATTAAAAATAATCAATATCTTAAATAATTAGAAATAAATTATGAAAAAAATTTATATATAATTTGAATTACATTATAGAAAAACTTAACATAAATATTTAATAAAAAAATTTTAATTTATTAGTAAAAATTTATAAAAAACTATTTAAATGATAAATACTTAACTTTAATACATTAAAATATTTAAATTTTTAGGTAAAAGCATTATAAATAATCTTTTTTAAATAAACTAATTTAAAAACTTAAAAAATTTTAAAATTATCAAATAAATAAACTAATCATTTTATAAATAGTATTAAAATAATATTTTAAGAAAACATATAATACAAATTTAAATTAATTAAAAAAAATTAAATAATTTAATTTTTTAATAATAATAATTAAATATAAAAAATATTTATTCAATTTAAATTTATAAATAAATATGTAAAAATATTTTAGTAAATAGTAAAAAATTTGAAAATTAAATTATTAAAATAAAATATTTAACCATTTAGAAAATAATTAAATATACTTAAAATATTAAAAAATCATTATTAGTTATAACAAATTTTAAATAACTAATATATATATATTATAAAAACACATTAATATAATTTTATAAAATTAAAATTCCTTAATAAATAAAAACTTAATACTTATTTATATTAATAGTAATATTATAATCAAATTTAAAAAATTGTTAAATAATTTAAAAAATAAACATTATTTCAATATTAAAAATATATTTTTAAATTAAACAATTTTAATTAATATAAAAATAAAATATTTAATTTATAAATAAAAAATTAAATTAAATATTAAAAAATTTGAGTTTAAAACTATAAATAAAACTTTTTATATTTTTAAAATTAATTAAATAAAAAACTTTTAAGTAAAATTATATTAAATATAATTTTAAAACTAATTTTAAAAATTTTAAAAATTAAATTAATATTAAAAATAAATTAGGTATAAATATAATAGAAATAATTTATATTTAAAAATGTATCATACTTTAAATAAACTTAATTAAATTTATATCATGTAAATACCTTATCCAAACTTCTTTAAAAAGCTTAAAATATTTAAAAATATTTAATCTATAAAAACTAATTCAACTTTTTATTTCATTAAAAAATAAAATAAATTTTAAATCTTTAAAATATTCTAAAAAATTAAAAACTTTAAATAATATTTAATATTATAAATAAACTTTACTAAATTTATTAAAAATTATACTTTTAAAAAAACTTAATTAAAAAATTATTTTAAAATATAAACATTTTAAAAAAAATTTATAGAAATAATAAAATAATTTGTATAAAAAACATCTAAAATTATTTAAAACTTAATAACTTTTAAAATATATTATATATAAAATATACTACTAATTAAATAATATTAAAAAAAACATTTAATTAGAAATATAAAATATCATAAACTTATAAAAATAAAATATTATAAACCTATAAAAATTTAAAATAAATCTATTAAATATAAAAAACTTTACCCTAAAAATACATATAATCTTATTAATTAACTAATAGTTAAATTAATTAAAAACTTCATACAACACTTAAACCTTTTTATATAATTAAAATATAATACATTTTTATATATACATAATTTAAATATAATATTTTAAATTTATTTATAAAAATATAATTCATTTAAAATTAAATAAAATCATTAAATAATTTTATATAAAATTAAAAACAAATAAATTTACATTATTTAAAAAAATTTAAATTAATAAAATTTATATACAATTATAAAATCATACATATTAATAAAAATGAACACATAAAATATTTCTTCAATATAAATTAAATATTAAAAATTAATTTTAATGATAAAATTATACAATTTAGAAAAATATTATATATTATAAAAACTAAAATTTAAAAAATATTTTTAAATTATAAAAACTTTTACATTATAGATAAAACTTTTCAATTTTAATAAATTAAAAAAAACTTTTATAATAAATATAAATCTTTTAAAATTAATTATTGATAACATTTCTAATAATAAAAAATTACTTTTTTTTAAAAAAAGCTAAACAATTGAAAATTTATAAAAATCTAAAAATAAATATTTATAAAAATAATAACTAATTTTATATAAATTAATAATTGTAAAACTTTAGTAAATATAAATAATTAAATGTATAAATTAATTTAGAAAAAAATCTATATAATTTCATTATTAAAAAATTAGTCATTAGAAAAAAAAATTTTTGATAAAAAATATAATTTAAAAAATTTTATTATTATTTAAATAAATAATTATATATAATTGTAATACTATTAAAAAAATTATTTTAAAAAGATTTTCATATAATAAAAACCTTTTATATAATTATAAAATTTTTAAATTAAATTTAAGAAAAATATATCAAATTTTTAAATAATTAATAAAAATTAAAAAATTATATATCTTAATTTAAAAAACTTATAAATATTTTAAATAATCTAATAAAACTATATAAAAAAGTTTTAATTAATAAAATTTTTTCACTAAATTTAAAAAGAAAAACATTATTTTTAATATATATAAATTTATTAAATAATTAAATAATTAAAATATTTAGAAAAATTAATATATTATTCAATAATAAAAAAACTAATAAACTTTAATATAATTAAAATAAAAATCATTAAAAATAATCAATTTTATAGTAAATATAAAACATATAAATTAATTATTAAAAAATAAATAAGTTGAAAAAACTATAAAAACATTTAAATTAACTAATAATATAAATAAATTATCCTAAAAATTTCTTAAATTATGAAAAACTTTATTACATTAAGGGAAAATAAAATTAAAAAGGAATAAACTTAAATTGAAAAAAAAATTTACGATAATAGCTAAAATATAAAAACACTTAGTTTAATATAAACAATATTTATACTAAAAATTTTATATTAAATAATATAATTTCAAAAATATAAAATCACAATTAATAAATTTCAAATAATAAACTCTAATTTATTTAATATAAAATTATAAAAAATTTTAAATAACATTTACGAAACAAAATTTAATACCATTTATCTAATCTATAAATTATATAAACGCTTGAATAATTCAATTTAAACATTCTTTTTTATATTAAAAATATTAAAAATTGTAAAAATTATTTTTAAAAAAAATTAACATTAAAAAATTTCAGATATAATCTAAATAATAAAATCAATTTAATATTAATTTATACAAATATAAATTATTACTAACAAATAATAATAGAAATAAATACTTAATTTAAAAAAAAACTTATAATTTAAAATAGCTAAAAAATCATTGAATATTAATAAATTTAGAATATAAAAATTTAATACAAAAAATTAACTAAATTATAATAAACTAATTAATTTACACAAATAGATATTGTAATATACTAATTTAACTGAATATAACCTTTATAATCAAATAAAATACCTTTCTCTAATTATTATAATAATAATCTTTTAGTTAAATTAATCAGAAAAAGAGTATAACCCTATTTAAAAAAGTTAATTCAACCATTATCTAGCAAAATCATTAAAAACCATTTCAGTATAAACAATAAATAGTAATCCATTTATATATTAAGCACTACAATTAAGTAAAATATGAAAAACTTGTATATACAAGTTGTATCCAATAAAATACCTAACTCATT
>JACEEZ010009285.1:0-23275 GCA_016584305.1 Chionoecetes opilio | reverse complement strand
GGGGGGGTTTCCCGGGGGGGGGAAATGGGGGGTGGGGAGGGGGGGGGGTGATGGTGCGGGGGGAAAAAGACATGCGGAGGTGTATGCAGGTGAGGGAGGCGGGGATGGGGGGACGATGGGGTTTGATGGGGGAAAAAAGGGGTATGGTTTTGGGAAGGGGGAAATAGCTAGCGTGAGGCAAATTCTTGTTAACATCCTGATTAAGGAGTTGGGTGATACGGGGGGGAAAAGGGGGGAAGGGGGGGGAAAAGGGGAGAAAAGAGGGGGAAGGGGTGGAGAGAGGGGGGGAAATGGGCCTTTCCCTTTTGAATTCTTAACATGAATTGCATTTTAAAACATTAATCTTGTTTTTTTAATCAATTTGCAAGGAATAGTTGAATTTAAAAAGTAGTAATAACGAGAGAGACGAATATATATGCCATTTGAAATTTTGTTGAGTTATCAAAATGCAATAAAAATTGCTTGAAACAAAAAAAAAAAAACTTTAAAAAATAGTAAATAAAAATTTTTTTCCCAAATCTTTAAGATCCCTGGTTGAAGAATGACAGGGTGTTCCCTGTAGTATAAGGGCCCGGTAGGAAAGCAAAGATTTTTTTAATAATATGTTTTTTCGTCTTTTTCCAGGGAGGTGAGTGCCCCCCTCGCATATTGGGGAGATAATCAAGAAAGGGGAGGTCGGTAGTAGGGGAGGAGGGGGGAGTTGTGAGAGGAGATGGGAAGGGGGGAGAGGGGGGGGGTTTAGGAGGATGAAGTAAAGGAAATTTCACCTTTTTTCACAGGAATTTCGCCATCACGAATTTATGAAATATGCGAAAATTTGATGCAAGATCAAAACTAATCAACGATGATTTAAGGCGGGGGTGAGGTGAGGAAGGAAGCAGAGAAGAAAAAAGGGGGTTTATGGGTGGAGGAGAAAGGTGGAGGAGAGAAGAGAGAGGTGGGGGGGGAAAAAAGGGAAGGAGGGGGGGTTTAGAGACAAAAACTCTTAGAATTTCCAAACAATTTTTTCCCTTTCAGTTTATTAAAAAAATAAAAACAGAAAAGGCCCGATAGATGGCTTTCCCCTCTTAGACCTCTCCATTCCTCCCCCCCCCCCCCCCCCCCCCCCCCCCATATTTCCCTTTAAGGTTTCCCTTGCGAGTTAAAAAAGTTTGGATCAACATATGCGGGTGAATGAAGGGGGTGAGAGGGACAAGGCAAAGACAGGAGGCAAGTCGGATAGGGGGAAAAAAATGGTTGGAGTAACGGGGCGGGCAGGACGCCCTGGGGAAGGGGAGAGGGGGCACGGAAATGGGAAAACTGTTTGCGAGGGGGAAAGGGAATTGAGGGTGAGGGAAGGGCGGAGGGCAGAAGAGGAAAAGAAAAACGGGGGAACGAGTAAAGAAAAGGGAAGACTTTGAGCTATGTCTTTTTGTCACTCGGAAATAAAAATAATCGTTAAGGGAAGCCGAGGAGGGAAGAAAATGTGATGAGGTAAACGAGGTTGTGCGGAGAAGAAAAATGAGTCAAGGAAAGTAAAAAATTAGATCAAATATGACTGAAAAAAAATGAGAAAAATTGGAGGCAAAATAAAACAAAAAGGCAGCGAAAATTTGCTGTAAATCAAGGATAATACGATATCAGAGTTTATACGTGCGAGGAGGAAGAAACTTATAGGGTGTGTCATAAGAAAAATTTTATCTTCCCTTTAATACTACTAGTTTATATCATATCAGTATTATGTTTATTGATTTACTTTTTACTTTTTCTATACCCCGTCAATTATTCCTCAAAAACAAGATAAGGGTTTTAATGTGGGATATTTTATATTTTAAAACCGAATCATGTTTTTTATTCTTCGAGTTTGATACACACCTTAGCAATACGACGATACACACAGACACACACACCACACACCAGACACAGACACAGCACAGACACAGACACAGACAAGCACAGAAAGACACAGACACAGACCCCAGATACAGACACAACAGAACACCACACTTCAACACTTAAAATTTAAAATATCAGTATAATTAAAGGTACGTGCCTTCTCCCCCGCATTTGGAAAGAAACGATTGAGGAAAAGCAGTGTTTCCCTTTTTTCAAACTGACACCTTTTAAAATTTCATTTATGTCCGGGAAAAAAGTGAATGTGTCGCTCTAGGGGGAAGGGAAGGACAGGACGAGAGGTAGTCAAGGTTTTTTGAATACTAGGCCCCCGTTGGACATACCTTTTTACTGATCCCCCCACATTTTCCTTCCAGCAAACAAGATATCACGCACCACGTCCTTTACGGAACACTACGATATGAGGCGGGAAACACTTCCGCTTCCCTCTTTTCCCGACGGACGACTTTCAGCGCTTGGCGGCGAAGGGTTTTGGGGGGGGGGTCGCATTTTATTTTTCATATAAAAGGTTTTTAAACTTTCGGTAGGATGTTAGGTTAAAGGGTTCAAATTTACAATCAATATGGTAACTTTTGTGGGAATCACAATGAGGATTTTTCAGGAAAAAACCCTTTTGGTTTGTTAGAGCTCAGCCATGGTAGAGACCGCCGACCTTTTCAAAAAAGGGGATGGGGGGAAAAAAATTTCGCGGCGAGTCAGGGTCCCCCATTGCAGCAGAGACGTGTGACTCAATACCTTTCTAGAATTATGCAAATGTCTTTCTTCTTACCGCAGATTCATACCCCCGCTACACGTGTCGTAGGCCCCACGCTGCCGATTTATTCATTTTCAGCCAGAAAAATCAACGCTACAGAAACAGCCTAAAATAACACTATCTACCTATATGGGGGCCCCCCAGGAAAAGGGGATGGGGAGGAGTAATTACTCAAGACAGACGGGCAAGAGTTTGTGAGGGAAAATCACCCTTTACCCAGTGTACTTAATTTATGGATGATGATTGAATAAAAAGGGGGGAAAATAAGGATGAAATTGTTTTGTTTTAAATATTATTGCCGAAGTTTTGATTGTGTAAAATTTGTCTCGTGGGAATTTTTGGGGGACACAGGGCAGGAAAGCCGGATTATATATATAATATATTTATATATATATATACAGTATATATATATGTAATAAATGTTATATATGTATATATATTATATATTTATATTATATATATATATATATATATATATAAATATATATAAATATATATAATTTTATATATATATAATATATATATTATATATATAATATTAATATATATATATATATATATAATAATTTTGTAATAATTTTATATAATATGTTTTTATATATATATATGATATATATATATAATATATTAATATATATATATGTATATATATAAATGTAAAATATATAATATATATTTTATATATGTTATGTATATATATATATATGTATAATATATAAGTTTTAAAATATATGTATATATATATATATATATTAATATATATGTAATATATATATATGTATTATATATTAAAATATAGATATCTATATATATGTATATTATATAGATTATATAATATTATAGTATATATAATTTTATGTAATATTATATAAAATAATTATTAATATAAATAGTATATGTTAATTAAAATGTATATATTAATATATATGTTAAAAATATATATAATATATATTTTACATATATATATACATATATTACATATATATAACCTATATATACATATATTTATACATATATAAATTATATAATGTATATAATATATATATTATATAATAATATACAATTTTATAATAACATATATATATACATATATATTATATATATATATATAAAAATATATATATATATTATAATATATATATTTTTTTTTTTTTTTATATATATGTTTAAAATATGTTTTTTAATTTATTAAATACATATGTATATGATAGATAATAATGATATATATATATATTATAATAAGTATATATAGACATATATGTAAAATATATACATATAGATATAGAAATAATATAATATATATATAACATATAGGGATATAACTAGATACATATAAGTATATATAGATATATATAATAAACAATATATACAATGATATATAATATAATATATTATTTTTATAATATATATAAAAATAATATACATATATATATAAAATATATATAGTATACATATATATAAAATAACATATATATATATATAAATATACATAATATAATATACACATATTATTATATATAAAATATATATATATATATACATATATATATATATATATACATATATATAAAATATATATAATATAATTTTATATATATATATATACATATATATATATATATATACATATGTATATATATATATATATATATATATATATATATATATATATATCAGGGTGTAACCTAGCACCCTACCCGTATTCCTGACCGCCTTGGAGACACGCCCATCATTCTTGATCTTTCCTAACTACTACCCTTCTGCTTACTCTGTGAAACTATTCTCTCCGTTGGGTTCCTCCGATCACAATTTTATTTCTGTAACCTGTACTATCGCTCCGGTACCGTCTCGGGACCCACCTAAGCGGAGGTGCTTCTGGCACTTCAACTCAGCTAAGTGGGAAGACCTAAGGCAGTACTACTCTGTTTTTCCATGGAATGATTACTGCTTCATGTCAAAGACCCATCTCTTTGTGCAGAGCGCATAACTGAGGTCATAGTCTCTAGCATGGAGGCGTACATTCCACATACTTTCTCTAATCCTAAAGCCCGTCAACCTTGGTTTAACCCTAGAACGCTAAACATGGGTACGAGGAAACCCGTCGCTAGTGACATCATTAGTATCCCGTGATGTTCTGATGGACCATTGCGCCCATACTCGCTATAGCTGCAGTGTTTCCCCAACCTTGACAGCGGTAGGTCACGTCGCTCTGCTCCGCGCCCTGATTTTCTCCATAGAACGTCATTAGGTACGACGTACCCTTGTTTACAAATACAGGGTTAAAACCAAATAGGGTTCTACGTACCTTGTTAACGGATACTGCAATAAGTGTGGCTATAGTGATAATTATTTTCCCTTTCAGGAAGTGATAAACTTACAGCAAATTTACAGTGTATAACGATAGGTTCATCATGGCTTCCAGACGTGAAAATGTGTCTCAGGAAGAGATAGAAGGTATTTTGTTCACGGCTACTGGTGAACGTAGTGACGAAGACAATGACGAAACATGAATGTGAGGAAAAATATACGATAGTGACTGCGATGCTGACTTTGTCTTACGACCACAAGACATGTTAGTGAAAGTGATTCAGATAGTGCCCACGAGGCAGGCGTGAGAACAGGCCGTCGTACGGAGGCAAAGGATTATCGCGGTCGTACCAAGCGGGCACGCCGTCCCCCAAAAGCCGCCGCCTGCCGCCTCTCCCGATGCTCCCTTTCCCCTGCTGCTGCACCTTCTACTTCTGCTGACCCTGCTGGTGACCACCCTGCTGCTGTGCCTGCTGTGACCACCCTGCTGCTGGCCCTTCTGCTGACCCCCCAGGCTACTAACTCAGACGACCCAGACGACCCTCCTGCTGCTACTCCTGCTACCACCCGGGGACGAAAAAACGACGACGTGACTGTGCTGGTAGAGATGATGAAGACCTGCTTGTAAAATTCAACCATGCCACAATGACGATCGGGCAGGGTTACGTGTGGAAAACAAGGCCTCAGGTGGTAGCAGCGACAAGGACAGCAGCAGAAAATATTTTTGGACCATTTACTCCTGGCCCCACACAAGAAGCTGCGCAGGCTAAAACCTTACAAGAGTGCTTCTGTCTCTTATAAGTGACGAACTTGTAGCACAGGTTTGTACAATGGGACAAACCAGAAAATAGATGAGATTGCAGCAAAGTTTACTAGGAAAACTGCAACCATTCAGAGGACACAGCAACAGAGATACGAGCCTTGCTTGGTGTTTTAATTTTTAGTGGTTACAGGCACGACAACCACCTGTTCCACCAAGGAAGTGTGGAGCCCTATTACGGGGTCGGCCTTCTACAGGGCTGCCATGTCGGAGTGCCGATTTACCTTCCTGCTAACCTGCCTGCGCTTTGGACAACAGGGCGTACGCGGGCAGTGAGGCGCGACACTGATAAATTAGCTCCCATTAGTAGTGTGGGGGACATGTTTTTTGGGCTCCTGTGAAAAAAAATTTTATTCCACATGAATACATTACGGTGGATGAACAGCTGCTTGCCTACAGGGGTAAATGTTCCTTCAGGATATTCATTCCGAAAAAAGCCAGCTAAGTATGGGCTCAAACTTGTTTTGGCCAATGACGTGACCACCAACTACCTTCTCACAGGCATTCCTTACTGGGAAGCAGGGAACCCAGCGCGATTTGGGGGAAAAATCTTGGCCACACATTTACTCGTGACCTGACACGGCCCTACCACCACACCAACCGTAATGTTACTGTTGACAACTGGTTCACCTAAAGTGCCCCTCACCCAAGATCTGCTCCATAACTGTGGGATGACGCTGGTGGGAACTGTGAATGGGAATAAGAAAGAGATTCAATCATGATTAAGGAAAAGAGCAACAGGGTACCAGGAACTAGTGCATTCCTCTTCACCAATGACATAACTTTGGTCTCCTACGTTCCAGACACAGCTACTGCCAAGAAGACCGTTCTCCTAATGTCCTCCATGCACACGCAGCCATCCATAACAGGGGGCTGGGAAGCCAGAGATGATCGATTTCTACAACAAGACAAAAAGGTGGTGTGGACACCTTTGACCAAATGTGTGCACAGTACAGCTGCAGCAGGAAAACAAAGAGGTGGCCGCTGTGCCTCTTCTACGGCATCCTGAATGCAGCTCTAATAAACTCGTGGTCATCCCCCAAACACAACATGATCCGTGATGGGAAAAAAACCCCTGACCAGGAAAAAAATATTATGGAGCAGTTGGCCTTGGACCTTGTTTAAAACCCTCAGCGGAGAGCCGCCTCAGCGCCCGACTCAGCACCGGCAGGTGAGGGGTGTAATAGCCCAAGTGTGCGGGATCAACCCCACTGGAATGGGTGGCCCTAGAAAGAATCCAGCAGGTTTGTCAAAAGAACCAAAGGCGCGGTGCTGTGCTTGTCCAAGCAAGTTTGATAAGAAGACACGGCTCAGGTGTGTCACCTGTAACAAACCTGTCTGCCCCAACCACTACTAACTACTACGCTATCTGTGACGACTGTGTGTGATGCCGAGGTAAGTTTGAATGTTGCCGTTTTATACCAAGCACCATTATTTTGTTGTGAATAGTCGATAAATATACTTTACAACCAAAATCATAGGCTAAAAACGTATTATATAAAAAAAAATGACATTTTTTCGTCACTAAAAAAGGGTCTTTTTTTCACCCCTCTTCCCGACAGTTTGTGCTCTGACCGAGGGCTGGAGACAACCTGAAAGCAGTGGCCACTTATCTGGGAGTGTTTAGGCTAAATTTAGTTATAATCGGCGGTGCGGTTTTTTTTTCGTAAATTTTTTTTCTAAATTTTCTTAAAAAAATTGGGTTTTCACACTTTATTTTTTTTAATCTGTTCCTACATAACGTTAAGTATTTAGTAATTATAAATAGGTTAATTAATTGCAAGATACACACATTTAGATGTCTAATTGTTTGTTTCAATAAATTTTCATATATAGTATTTTTTTTTCATTTTCCAAGTTCGGGTACGTCGTACCCTTGTTTAGTGATCATGTTACAAAAACAGAAGTTTAGCGTTCTAGGGGTTAACTCTGCTTGTTCTCATGCTGTCCGAGATAGAGAGGTAGCTCACAAAACGGTACCGTAAGCATCCATCTCCTGAAACTTTGCCCTTTATATTTCTGCCGCCCAAACATGCCAATCTTTACTTCAACTTACCAAAAATCTTTTCATTCATAGAAAATGTCAAAAAACTTTCTGAATCAAATTCCTCTCGTGACTTTCTGGCATCTAGCTAATAACATCTCTAACAATTTTTCTGCTTATCTTTCCCTCCTATGCTTCACCCCGATGGCTCCACAGTTGTCTCATCTACTTCTAAAGTGAACTCTTGCTGAAACATTGCTAAAAAAATCCACTCTGGCTGATGAAGGGCTTGTTCCTCTTCTCCTCCACCCTCTGACTATATTATGCCTGTCATTAAGATCCTTCGGAATGATGTTTTCTTTGCCCTTTCTGGCCTAGATCCTCGGAAGGCTTACGGTACTGACGGAGTCCCTCCTATTGTTCTCAAAAACTGTGCTTCTGTGCTTGCACCTTGCCTGGTCAAACTTTTCCGTCTTTGTCTATCTACTTCCACCTTTCCTTCTTGCTGGAAGTTTGCTCACATCTAACCTGTTCCTAAGAAGGGTGACCGTTCTAATCCTTCAAACTACCGTCCTATAGCTTTGACTTCCTGCCTTTCTAAAGTTTTTGAATCTATACAGCGCGCCAAAATATTGTTCGCCGCATCATAACAGACGCTCCCATAAGGGAATTCTGAAAATGTACTCTATAGCAGCCTAGTGACTTCTGAGAGAGATATCCTACATATGGCAGCATGTTTAAAGCACGGGCAGTCCATCAAGACCGTTGAGGAATGTTCAGATGCCACGTGTCAATTATAGACGAAGCATTTTGAAAAGGATCGCCTCACTCCCCGCTAGTAATTTGAACAGACGCGCGTTGGTATAACTATCATTATTTTCATAATGGGTGGCAAGAAAGACCTAACAAAGGAGCTAATTAAAGTTATTGTGACTCTACACAAGGCAGAGAGGCCAGAGGAAGAAATATCAAGGATTGTGGGTGTTACGAGGAGATGTGTGATGAAGTGTGTGGAGTGTTTCATGAACGTGGCGGGGTGGCAGCCCCATAACATAAAGAAGTGGCCACAGCGAGGGTGGTCGATCAAAAAATTGACTGATTTTAATACACTTTTTTGCATATTGTTATATTAGTCCATTGGCAACTTTTAAGACCTCAAGTAAGTTAAAATAAAAACATTTAGATTTTTGGGCCATTTTCACTCCACCCTACTATCCACTCCTACGCTGATGATTCTACCCTGCATTTTTCAACGTCGTTTATTAGACGTCCAACTCAACAGGAACTAAGTGATTCACGGAGAGATGCTACCGAGCGCCTAACTTCTGATCTTTCTATAATTTCTGATTGGGGCAAAGCAAACCTTGTTTGTTCAATGCCTCAAAAACCCAATTTCTGCACCTATCTACTCGACAAAACTACCAGATAACTATCCCTCTTCTTCAATGACACTCAACTGTCTCCTTCTTCTACAATGAACATTCTAGGACTATCCTTTACTAAAAATCTGAACTGGAAATCTCACATCTCATCTCTTGCTAAAACAGCTTCTAAGAAGTTAGGTGTGCTGTGGCGTCTGCGTCCTTTTTTTTCTCCTTCCCAATTGCTTGCTCTCTACAGGGGCCTTATCCGCCCATGTATGGAGTATGTCTCACATGTTTGGGGAGGATCCACTCATACAGCTCTCCTAAACAGGGTTGAGTCAAAAGCTTTTCGTCTCATCAACTCCTCTCCTCTGACTGACTGTCTTCAATCTTTAAATCACCGCCGCAATTTTGCTTCTCTTGCTCTCTTCTACCGTTATTTTCATGCTCACTGCTCTTCTGAACTTGCTAACTGCATGCCTCCCCCACTCCCGCGGCCTCGCTGCACAAGACTTTCTACTCATTCTCATCCCTATTTTGTCCATCTTCCTAATGCAAGAGTAAATCAGTATCTTTACTCTTTCATCCCTTTCACTGGTAAACTCTGGAACTCTCTTCCTGTTTCTATTTTTCCACTTTCCTATGACTTTAATCTTTTCAAAAGAAGAGTAACAAGACACCTCCCGAACTAAACTGGCCTACCCCTCTGTTTTTATTTTATTCTCTTACGGTCTTCTTTATAGGGACTGGCAACTAAGCGGGCTCTGTGTTACCCATTTTTGTTCTGTCCTTGGCCAGTTCCTTGTGATGTAAAAAAAACAAAAAAAACACGAGTTTCTGCAAATATTAATACAGGTGAAAGAACATGTACGTGTAAGCAGAAAATATTATATAACCATATGCTTTTTGAAGCTTCCTTTAGACGTGAGATGAAGTTAGAAAAATTACCGCGGCCAGTAATTTCACAATGGCAGGCGACGTATGGAGTAGTGCAGTGTGTACTCGCGGTTGCCGCTCGATGAAATTTTTAATGATTTAATCATAATATTTACTAGTAATGGAGCATTACATTATCTTATAACATAACAATTGGTATTAATGGACATGTGATTTACTAAATAAGCAGTACATGAAAACAGCAGGGCTGTAATAAACAATACTGTAAAAGGCTACTTGGCATCGCGTCTGAGTTGGGAGGGAGGTGAAAAAGGCTGTGAGGCTGCCCGCCGATCAGCTGAGTCACGTTTTACATCCTCCCCCGCCCCGACACGATGCCAAGTAGCCTTTTACAGTATTGTTTATTACAGCCCTGCTGTTTTCATGTACTGCATATTTAGAAAATAACATGTCCATTAATACCAATTGTGATGATATAAGATTATGTAATGCTCCATTACTGTCAGTCAGTTATCCCCTCTAACATATATAATAACTTGCATAACTATTACTTTTGAATTACAACTATTATCACACAAGTGTAACACGTATTATAACTTCCATACAGGATAATTTCATGTACTTAACATCAAATGAACCAGTGTATTTTGGAAACATTATAAAATATAATTATTTATATTATAATATATTAATATATATAATATATAATATANAGTTTTTAAAAATTGAATGCGAATGGTCCGTAGTGGGAGCTCTATACTAGTTTAAAAAATTTGGGGGGTTTTTTAAATTGGGGTCGGGACAAGAAGAAGACCCCGAAAGATAAAGTTTAACGTGAAAATCCTCTCACTAAATTTTTCAAACGGGAATGCGTCAAAAGTTGTGTTACTAAATACAAAAGTTTGTACGGACACAACACCCCAAACACACACACACACACCACAACACACACACACACCAACCACACACCACCAACACACACACACACACACAACCACACCACACACAGTCACAACACCACACAACCAAACAACAACCCCCAAAAACCACACACCACAAAACCCACACACACCCACCAATACACCCACACGCACGCCACACACCAAAACAAAAAACCACCAACACCACCACAAAAAGGAAAAATAAAAAAAAAAAACAAATTAAATAATTTTTATATAATATATAAATATATATAATATATATATATATATTTTATATATAAAATATATATATATATAATATTTATTTATATATATATATATATATATATTTTATATATTATATATTTTTATATAATTATATAATATTATTAATATAATATATAAATTTATTTTTTTATATATATATATATTTAAAATTAAAAATTTATTTATAATATTTTATATTAATTTTAATATTAATAAATATATTATATATTTTATAAATATAATATTATATATTATATATTAAATTTTTTATATATATATATATATATTATAATATAAATATATTATATAATATATATATTATAATTTTATATATTTATATATTTTAAATATAAATTTATATATAATTTTTATTTATATATATATATATATATATATTATATTTATATATATAATATATTTTTAAAATATAAATTTTATAAAATATTATATATTATATAAAATATAATATATTATTATATTATATTATTTTAAATAATATATATATATATATATATATTAAAAATATAATATATATATATATTATATATATATATATAATAATTAATATATAGTATATTAAAATATATATTTTATAAAATAAATTTTTATATTATATATATATATATTTAATATTATATTTTATATAATTATATATATTTTATATTTTAAAAAAAAAATATATATATATATATTTATATATATAATAAAATATATATTTTTATATATTTTATTAGGTATATATATATATATATTATATATATATATTTAATATATATATATATATATATATATATATTATAAAAAAAATATTATTATATATATTTTATATAATATATATAAAAATTTTAATATTTTATCGCTTATTATATATATATCATTTATTTATCTATATTTATTTTTTTTTTATCTTATTTTATTATATACTTTTAAATACAAAATTTTTCTTATATTTTTTATTATATCTTTAATTTAATTTTTCTATAAAATTTATCTTTTCTTATAATTTTTTATCTCTTTTATATAATTCTACCTTTTTATATTATATATATCTATATAATCAATCTATATTTTTAATTTCTCCTATTATTTCTATCTATTATATTTTTTTTAATCTATCTTTTTCTCTATTATCTTAACATTTATTTTATATTAATTTTATATATTATATATTTATCTCTATATATTATATATAATATTTCTTTATATTATTATATCTTTCCCATTTTTTATACTATATATTATTTTTTATCATATTATATATATTTCATATATACTCTATATCTCTTTAAAAATCTTCATTTTTCTATATTATTAATTTTTATAAAATATTCCCTATTCTTATTATCAATATATTCATTTCTATATATTCTCTATATATATCTCTTTATATATATTTAAATTTTCTTTCTTTTTATATATATTTTATTTATATATATTTAAAATATATTATACTATATCTAATTATATATATATTATATATATATATATATATATATCTTATATAATTTATATATATCTATATTATATATATATATTATATATATATACTATCTATATTATATATTATATTTTATAATATATTATTATTATATAAAATATATATAAAATTATTATATATATATATATATAAATAAAATATATATATATATATATAATATATAAAATATATATATATTTTATATATTATCTTATATATATATATCTATATATTTTATATATTTAAATATATTATATTATATTATCTATATTATATATATATATTATAGATATATATATATATATATTATCTATATATCTTAATAATATATATATATATATATTATATATATATATCTACTATATATTTTTATATATAATATATAAATCTATAAATATATCATATATATCTATATATATATATTATATATATATATATCTATATATATATATATATATTATATAGATATATCTATATATATATCATATACTATTATATATTATTTTATAATCTATATATATATATATCATATTCTATCTATCTATATCTATTATACTCTCTATATATATATATATATATATATATTATATATATATATATACCCTTCTATATATATATACATATCCATATATTATTTTCATATATATACCTATATATTATCCCTATATATATTATTATATATTATCTATATATCATATCTACTATATATATTTTATATATAAAATTTAAAATATATAATATAATATGTCATATATAGGCAGTATATATATAATAGAGTGAGTCAAGTATCATTCCGATAGTGATAGTATATGGAGATTCATGCTTGAGGGACACGAGAACAATGATGTCATCACGAACACGTGTGGCTTAGCCTGTTTTAGGTCGAAAATAACGAGTGGAAAATTCCAGGAAGCGAATGAAAAAAAAAATTGACGGCGAGCCAAAGGTGATACACTAAGAGCAGACGTGATGTTCTACAAGTAAAGAATTATCTTTAAGACCGTTAATGTTTACAGGATTTGTTGGTTGAAAGTCGGAGGGGTTATCAGGACTCTTGCTCGAGTCTGAACTACGGATAGTACTGTGCATGCCTGTCATCCCTTTGTCAGGTCAATATTCCGAGGCAGAATTACATGATTTAAGTCCATATAGAGTTTTGAGGTTTAGTAGGTAGCTACAGATGAGTCTCATGCAGTGTTGTGTGAGGAAAAAGAGATTTTGTCTTGAGATAGTATAGGCTGCACTGCTCTTTGATGTCACTGAGACACGAAGGCAAAGAGCTAGAGAACACAGTGACAAGAGGGTCCACGAACAACTTCCACTGCTCCTCACCTCTCCCTCCCTTTCTCCTCCACGTACACCTTCCTGGAAGTGTTCAGCAACCGTGGTGGCATGTCTTACTATGATATAACAAATTAGTGAGTCCGTACAGGAATGAAAAGTCTTGTTAATAGTGTAAGGCCACAAGTATTCCTTTATTATGCTTGGTAATAAGGCCAAGAAGTGTAAAAACCTCCCGAACTAAATTTGCCTAACCCTCTGTTTTTATTTTATTTTCTTACTGCAGGGGTGTCCAAACTACGGCCCGCGCGCCAATTGCGGCCCGCTGTCCATTTTTAATTGGCCCGCAGTAAATTTTAAGAAATGTAATGAAATTATTTTATGTCCCAAAAGGAATTGTTACAGGGGCCGAGGGCGGAACGTGTGTGTGTGTGTGTGTGTGTGTGTGTGAGAGAGAGAGAGAGAGAGAGAGAGAGAGAGAGAGAGAGAGAGAGAGAGAGAGGAGAGAGAGAGAAGAGAGAGAGAGAGAGAGAGAGAGAGAGAGAGAGAGAGAGAGAGAGAGAGAGAGGGGAGAGAGAGAGAGAGAGAGAGAGAGAGAGAGAGAGAGAGAGAGAGAGAGAGAGGGGGGGGGGGGACGCTAAAATTATTCCTCTTGGCGTGGCGGGAAGAGTTAAACAAGATAACAGGTGGAGGTGAGGTCTGAGTGAGGAGGAAGAGGTGAACAGAGAGATGGAAGGAGGAAGATGTGGACGAGAGAAAATAGTACGTGAGCAGTGGAGAAGGAGGAGACGGTGATAGGAGAGACGCGAACATTACGTTTCGCAAAACTGTTGGACAAGAACATTGACGCCCACGAGGAAGGCGGGGGGAAAAAGTCGGCCTTGGATAGACAGCCAGCGGCGTTCGTAAGGAGCACACATGCACACCAGTCTCACTCGGTTTTCGTTTTTGAGTCAAGCGCCTGGTTGGGGGTGTTGGACTTAATTTGGGCTTATCCATGCCTTTATTTTGGTTGTGGAAGAGAGAAGGTGTGCAGGAGTGTTAGGGAGTGACTCCTGTCTCTCCCACAGTTATTTGAAGTGGGGCTGGCTGTGTCGTAGTAATCTGGCTTTTCGCTCCCCAGTCAGACATACATACAGACTGACACCCATACACAGGCAAGCACACATTACGGGCTGTCAGACTGGTCTTTGGAGTGGAAGCTGAGTTAGGATTTTGTTGTTAGAGAGCCGTGTTTTGTTTAAAATGCTACTCTTTGTTCGAGGCTCGACAGAGAGAGGATTGTAAGTTAGGTAACGGACGTATTTTGGCGAATTTTGGTGAAGAAGCCGTAAGAAGCCGGCTTCTTGCAGCTTGCGTTTTCTGTTATGGCGGGGCACTCTTAAGAAGCCAGCTTCTTACGGATTGGCCCAGCTGGTCAAGCCGGAAGAAGCCATAAGAAGCGAGAGCCAGGGCTCGCTTACCACGGCTTCTTCCCGCTTGTTGCCGTGACGTCAGAGATAACAACAAATATGGCGGGGAGGGCAGAGATTCTCAGACAGTGAGTATCGTCGTAGAAATACTGTAATTACAGATAACAGGACAAAAGTAAACACATAGATGTACATTCAGAAGCATGGACATACCTTAAGACCACGAACAAGAATATACAAGGTTAATGACACGACAGGACAACTTTAAAACTGGTGAAAGAATGATCATGTCTTATCAGGCTGACGATAGTCCCTAGCAGCGACGTTGTAGTTTTTGCTGAATTTCTCTGATAATATGGCACAGATTAGCCTCATTTGTACATTTAGTAGCACGGGCTTAACTATCGGACCACACTAATAGAGCTAAAATGGAATGACATGGTGATAGGAGAACGTCGTCTGGTGAAATAACTTTCTCGAGTCTTTTAAAATTAACACAAGACGTTGTTTTTCTAATGTTACTAATTATGCAATCAAAAGCAGACCGGAAACGTTTTCGCTGATTCATTATGCTCCAATTTTGGTTCTTAGAGATTTCTCACACTTGTTGAGAACGTGAAATGTTGGAACTCTCGCCGACGGGGACGAGGTACCATAAACCTTCACCTCATCGATTCCACCACAAAACTGCAAGATATGTATNGGAAAATGGGGATGGAAGCGAAATATGTTAAAAATTTCCTTTTTCATAAAAACACTAAAATTTTTTTTCAGACGGAGAGGGGCGTCAAAAGTTGATGTTACTAAAGTAACAAATGTATTGTAGGGCCCACACACACACACACACACACACACACACACACACACAACACACCACACACACACACCACACAACACACACACACACACACACAGTCACCACACACACACACACAAACTACACACACACACCACCAAACACACACACACAACCACAAACACACACACACCGTCACACACACAAAACATACACCACACGCGCACAGTCACACACACCACATACACACACACACACACACAACACACACCCACGCCAAACACACTGACACACACACACACACACACACACAGTGTACAATGAAGTTTTGATATATACAGTTATATAAATATATTTTATATAAAAATATTTATATATAAATATATATTATATATATATATATTAAAATATATAAATAATAATATATATATATTTATATTATTTATATATATATAATATTATATTTAAATATATATATATATATATATAATTATATAATATATATTAATAATATATATATATATATATATAAAATATTAATATATATATATATATTATATAAAATATATATATATATATATATATATATAATATATATATATATATAATATCTATATATATATATATATATATAATATATAAAATTTATATATATATATATATATATAAATATATATATATTTATGATACTATTATATATATATATACTTTATATATATATATATATTAATATTATATTATAATATATATAATAATATATATATTTATATATATAAAATATATATATATATATATATATATATATATATATATATAATTTTGTTATACTATATATATATATAATATATAATATTATAATACAGTATATATATATTATTTATATTACGTATATACATTATTATATTATATATTATATAACGTATATATATATTATATATATACGTAATACATATAAATATATATATATATATATATATCATATTATATTATATTTTATATATATATATATTATTATATATATATATATATTATCTATATATATATATATAAAATATTATTTTATATTATATATATAATATACTATATATTATATATATATTAATAATATATATTCTATATATATATATATAAATATATAATATATACATATATATATCTAGCCATATATATATATATATATTTTTATATATATATTATATATATATTCAATAAAAGGCAGTATATATATAATAGAGTGAGTCAAGTATCATTCCGATAGTGATAGTATATGGAGATTCATGCTTGAGGGACACGAAAACAATGATGTCATCACGAACACGTGTGGCTTAGCCTGTTTTAAAATCGAAAATAACGAGTGGAAAATTCCAGGAAGAAAATAAAAAAAGGGAAATTGAGGGCGAGCCAAAGGTGAGACGCTAAGAGCAGACGTGATGTTCTACAAGTAAAGAATTATTTTTAAGACCGTTAATGTTACAGGATTTGTTGGTTGAAAGTCGGAGGGGTTATCAGGACTCTTGCTCGAGTCTGAACTACGGATATACTGTACATGCCTTTTCATCCCTTTCTCAGGTCAATTTCCGAGCCAGAATTACATGATTTAAGTCCAAAGAGTTTTGAGGTTTAGTGGGTAGCTACGATGAGTATCATGCAGTGTTGTGTTGGGGAAAAAGAATTTTGTCTTGAGATAGTATAGGCTCCACTGCTCTTTGATGTCACTGAGACACGAAGGCAAGAGCAGAGAAACACAGTGGCAAGAGGGTCCACAAACAACTTCCACTGCTCCTCACCTCTCCCTCCCTTTCTCCTCCACGACACCTTCCTGGAAGTGTTAAAGCAACCGGGGGGCATGTCTTACTATGATATAAAAAATTAGTGTGCCCCCCCGTACAGGAGTGAAAAGTTTTTGTTAAAAGTGTAAGGCCACAAGTATTCCTTCATTATGCTTGGTAATAAGGCCAAGAAGTGGTAAAAAAACCTCCCGAACTAAATTTTCCTACCCCTCTGTTTTTAATTTTATTTTCTTACTGCAGGGTGTCCAAACTACGGCCCGCGCGCCAATTAGAGAGAACTGCAACTCGAGAATGCCATGGTCGCTGGCAGTTTTAAAATCAAAGGTTGGTCTACTGTGTTTTTGGGTCCGCGACTAAAAATTTTTCATAAATTATTTCGCGATAAAAATTGATGCACCGCATCTGAATACCAAAAAATATAGTTCTTCTGTTGTTCTACTAATTATATGGATGGACAAAGCATTACGATGGAACGTTCTATAATAGCAATTTAAAAGCAAATTACTCGCCTCGAGTAGCAAAAACTTAATAGATCTTTTACATGTATATTGTGGCATGTAAATTTGGCTATGTTCACACTGTTTTTCTAAAACAGTACTGCTGCGTCTGGCAAAAAGCTTGTCAAAATACAATAAGCAATGCCTTGGAAAAACGAAGAAAAAAAGAATGCCGAATCGGCTTGTTGGCCTGCGACAATGTAGGTTATAATTGTGGAAAGGCCCACGTGCCGCGGCGGGGAGTGGTGGGGGGGGAGATTGTGGCGGGGAATTGAATCAAAACATTGCCACTTCACGCGTCGACTCATTGCACTTCTAGGCTTTCTATCTGATTGATACACAAATAACAGGAAAATTGACTGCCTAGGTATAGATAACTTCTAAACTTCGTTATTGACTATATAATATCATAGAGTAGCTTTACCTCGCCTCCTCAACTATAACCTACTTGGTTATTTGGTTATATACAATGTTTTACAGAATCAGGCTTCTATACAATATACATATAGAAGAAAATCGTTCTTAATATTATACTTGTGTGTTTTAAGTACAGTGGAATAAGCCCATATTTTTCTTTCAAGTTTTACCAACTTTTCACCAAATTGTGAGTTAAAACTACCAGCGACCACTGGCATTTCGGAGTTGCAGTTCTCTCTAATTGCGGCCCGCTGTCCATTTTTAATTGGCCCGCAGTAAATTTTAAGAAATGTAATGAAATTATTTTATGTCCCAAAATGAATTGTTACAGGGGCCGAGGGCGGAACGTGTTTGTGTGTGTGTGTGTGTGTGTGAGAGAGAGAGAGAGAGAGAGAGAGAGAGAGAGAGAGAGAGAGAGAGAGAGAGAGAGAGAGAGAGAGAGAGAGAGAGAGAAAAGGGGAGAGAAGGGGAGAGAGAGAGAGAGAGAGAGAGAGAAGAGAGAGAGAGAGAGAGAGAGAGAGGGGAGAGAGAGAGAAGAGAGAAAGAGAGAGAGGGGAGAGAGGGGAAGAAGAGAGAGAGAGAGAGAGAGAGAGAGAGAGAGAGAGAGAGAGAGAAGAGAGAGAGAGAGAGAAGAGAGAGAGAGAGAGAGAGAGAGGAGAGAGAGAGAGAGAGAGAGAGAGAGAGAGAGAGAGAGAGAGAGAGAAGAGAGAGAGAGAGAGAGGGGGACACTAAAATAATTCCTCTTGGCGTGGCGGGAAGAGTTAAACAAGATAACAGGTGGAGGTGAGGTCTGAGTGAGGAGGAAGAGGTGAACAGTGAGATGGAAGGAAGAAGATGTGGACGAGAGAAAATAGTACATGAGCTGTGGAGAAGGAGGAGACGGTGATAGGAGAGACGCGAACATTACGTTTCGCAAAACTGTTGGACAAGGACATGACGCCCACGAGGAAGGCGGGTGGAAAAAGTCGGCCTTGGATAGACAGCGAGCGGCGTTCGTAAGGAGCACACATGCACACCAGTCTCACTCGGTTTTCGTCTTAGAGTCAAGCGCCTGGTTGGGGGTGTTGGACTGAATGTGGGCTTATCCATGCCTTTATTTTGGTTGTGGAAGAGAGGTGTGCAGGAGTGTTAGGGAGTGACTCCTGTCTCTCCCACAGTTATTTGAAGTGGGGCTGGCTGTGTCGTAGTAATCTGGCTTTTCGCTCCCCAGTCAGACATACATACAGACTGACACCCATACACAGGCAAGCACACATTACGGGCTGTCTGACTGGTCTTTGGAGTGGAAGCTGAGTTAGGATTTTGTTGTTAGAGAGCCGTGTTTTGTTTAAAATGCTACTCTTTGTTCGAGGCTCGACAGAGAGAGGATTGTAAGTTAGGTAACGGACGTATTTGTTTAACTTTTACCGCCGCCGCGCCGGGCCGGAACCAAAATGGCGGAACCAAAGAAACGCAAGATAGCGAGTGAGTGCAGAAAATTTCAGAAACGATGGGAAAATGAATACTTTTTTATAGAAATGAAAGGGAAGTGTGTCTGCTTGATTTGCACCGAAACTGTTGCAGTGATGAAAGAGTATAATGTACGGCGACACTATGAAACCAAACATCAGACCTACGTGTCCTGCACTGGTGCCGAACGTGAACAGAAAGTTAAGAACATGGCAGCTAGCCTGCAAGCTCAACAACAGTATTTTTTCCGTGCTAATAAAGCACAAGAAAATGCCACAATAGCCAGCTATGAGGTAGCTCAACTCATTGCCAAACATGGGAAACCTTTCTCAGATGGCGAATTCATAAAACAGTGCCTCACTGAAGTGGCAAGAATAATGTGCCCAGAAAAAGTGCATGAATTCAGCAGCGTGAGCATGTCCAGAAACACAGTTTTTCGGCGAATCGAAGACTTGTCAGCTAACTTAAAACATCAACTGTCAGATCAAGCTTGTGCTTTTGATTTTTACTCGATTGCATGTGATGAGAGTACAGACGCCACAGACACCGCACAGCTGTTAATTTTTCTGCGTGGAGTTGATGATAATTTTTGCATCACAGAGGAGCTGCTTGATCTTAGGAGTCTAGAGGGCACAACAACGGGTAAGGACCCTTTTGAAGCTGTATCAGATGCATTAGAGAAGATGGGACTTGAATGGGACAAGCTGTGTGGAGTTATAACGGACGGAGCTCCAGCTATGACCGGAGCGCCCAAAGGAATGGCCTCTCTGGTGTGCGCGAAGGTGCAAGAGAGCGGAGGTGAGGCTCTAAAAATGCACTGTATCATTCACCAAGAAGCCCTCTGTGCCAAGACAGTCCAGCTTGGCGATGTGATGAACACTGTTGTGAAAACTGTAAACATAATTTGTGCACGAGGGCTCTACCACAGAGAATTTCAAGCTTTCCTCTCTGAGATCGATGCTGATTACGGGGACCTGCTGTACCATTGTGATGTGCGCTGGCTAAGTCGCGGCTCCGTGCTGCGGCGGTTTTATGCCCTGAGATCCGAAATCGACCATTTTTTGCAAGAAAAGGACCGACCTCTTCATGAGCTGAGTGACCCTCTATGGTTGGCAGACCTAGCATTTTTAGTTGATCTTACTGATCATCTTAACTCACTGAATAAAAGTCTACAAGGCAAAGACCAGCTTGTGCCACACCTTTACGCGCAGATGAAAGCATTCTGTGTGAAGCTCCGTCTCTTTCAGAAGCAGCTACACAACTTCAATGTTGCGCACTTCCCAACGCTGTCCGAAATCAAACGTGCTTTTCCAGAGGCCAGCCATACTGCTAAAAAGGAGAAGTATGTGTCTGTGATCACGTCTCTCATCACGGAATTTAGTCGGCGCTTCCAAGATTTCTCAAGCATTGAGAAAGAAATCAACCTGTTCTCGACTCCCTTCTTGGTGGATGCTGAAGAAGTGGAAGAGAGTCTGCAATTAGAACTTATCGAAATGCAGTGTGATGATTCTCTGAAGAATCAACATCAGTAGAGTACGATGAGCCAGTCGGAGGTATTTGACCTCTGACCCCTTACTTCCGGGTTCATTGACCTCTAACGGTATTTTTTATTTACCCTCTTGACCTCTAACGGTATTTTACTTCCTGGTTCCCACGCTCTTATGAATGGAATACGTAGTGTACTCCAGTGACCTTGTCCTCTAACGGTACTTTACTTCCTTGAATGTGATGTACTCCAGTGACCTCTTTCACCTCTAACGGTACTTTACTTCCGGGTTCCCACGTAGTGTACTCCAGTGACCTCTAACGGTATTTACTTCCTTGAATGTGGTGTACTCCAGTGACCTCTAACGGTACTTTACTTCTGGGTTCCCACATAGTGTACTCCAGTGACCTCTAACGGAATGTGGTGTACTCCAGTGACCACTTTACTTCCGGGTTCCCATCATAAGTTTAAATGAATGGAGTGTACTCCAGTGACCTCTAACGATACTTTACTTCCCACACATTTACTCCATCATGTGCTTTTAAAAAGTTATTTCAGGAAGAATGGTGGGTGTAGACCACTTCCACTTCCGGCTTCCCTGTCTACTACCCTTTTACTCAAGCGTAAAAAAACAACAACCACCAGATACATTTATGAATGGAAAGTAAATCGATATACTCATAATTTTTTTTGTGTGTATTCCTGCATTGTACTATGCATTTAATGAATGAGTCACTACTGCAGCTGAATGGGTCATGTGGTGTACTCCAGTGACCTCTTGACCTCTAACGGTACTTTACTTCCTGTTTCCCATTGATGACACTCAAAGAGAAAGTTGTGAAACTTTTAAATATCCCCCCTTTATGCATCCCTCCCACCCTTCCCCCCTCCCTCCTCCCTCCCTCCCTCCTCCCTCCCTCCTCTTCCTCTTTCCTCCCTCCCTCCTCCTCCCTCCCTCCCTTCCACGTCCCCATTCTTCCTCCTTCCATCCCCTTCACGCTTTTTACCTCCTGTTCCTTAATCATGCTCTCTCCTCTCTCTCTCTCTCTCTCTCTCTCTCTCTCTCTCTCTCTCTCTCTCTCTCTCTCTCTCTCTCTCTCTCTCTCTCTCTCTCTCTCTCTCTCTCTCTCTCTCTCTCTCTCTCTCTCTCTCTCGCTTTCATCTTCGCTTCCTTCCCTCACATTAGCTCCTTATTACCTACCCTTCCTTCCTCTTTCTGTATTACTCTCTCTCTCTCTCTCTCTCATAGTGACGTCAAGCTTGTCTCAGCACTGAATGAATGAAATTTTTTGGAAAGTCATCGTAGTGAGGTGTGTGTGTGTGTGTGTGTGTGTGTGTGTGTGTGTGTGTGTGTGTGTGTATGTGTGTGTGTGTGTGTGTATGTGTTTGTGTGTGTGTTCTTATCTTACCTATTTGTACAAAAAAAAAAAAACAAAAACATTTTTTCTACCTGTACTATACTAT
>JACEEZ010009284.1:0-13816 GCA_016584305.1 Chionoecetes opilio | reverse complement strand
TCTTGTATATATACATAACTAATTTATAAGAAACTATGAAAATGCTTGCA
Organism: Chionoecetes opilio; assembly: GCA_016584305.1. Taxonomy (NCBI): domain Eukaryota; kingdom Metazoa; phylum Arthropoda; class Malacostraca; order Decapoda; family Majidae; genus Chionoecetes; species Chionoecetes opilio. The sequence continues at coordinate 13,766 of JACEEZ010009284.1, read as the reverse complement.
TATACCGTATATCACATAATAACCTCTACTCTTTTAGCTTATGTAATGTACTACTTATAGTCATCTAAAAGAGGATTTTATACTTCAATTTGTAGGAAAACAGCTATATATCACCGATAACTAGCTAATATCATTGAAAACACAACATTTTATGGGTTTATAGCAATATGATAAGTAAAACTACTTGTATATATACAATAACGTTACAGTTTACAAGAAACTATGAAAACCGCTTGCAATATACCGTTATATCACAATAAATAACCTCTTACTCTTATATTTAATAGCTTATTGTAATGTAAGCTACTTATAGGTGCAAATTATTCTAAAAAGAGGATTTTATACTTCAATTTGTAGGAAAACAGCTTATATATCACCAAATTAGCTAATATCATTAAAAACACTACATTTTATGGGTTTATAGCAATATGATAAGTAAAACTACTTGTATATATACAATAACGCTACAGTTTACAAGAAACTATGAAAAACGCTTGCATATACAGTTATATCACAATAAATAACCTCTTACTCTTCTATTTAATAGCTTTATGTAATGTAAGCTACTTATAGGTGCAAATTATTCTAAAAAGAGGATTTTATACTTTATTTTGTAGAGAAACAGCTATATATCACCGATAACTAGCTAATATCATTGCAAACACAACATTTTTATAGGATTATAGCAATATGATAAGTAAAACTACTTATATATATCAATAACCTACAGTTTACAAGAAACTATGAAAAACGCTGGCAAATTACCGTTATATACAATAAATAACCTATTACTCTTCTATTTATTATCTTAATGTAATGTAAGCTACTTATAGGTGCAAATTATTCTAAAAAAGGATTGTATACTTCAATTGTAGGAAAACAGCTATATATCACCGATACTAGCTAAAATCATTGAAAAGAACACTTTTGAGGGTATAAAGCATTATCATAAGGTAAATTCCTTCTATTAATGATATAACACAACAATTAACAAGAAACTATGAAAAACACGTATAATATACAATTGTATCACAATATAGAGTATCAACTCCTATTATAAACTTGGAGTAGTTTAAAATAGAAATTTCTAACGAAAACAACATATACACCACATTTTGAATTTCTCTATCAAAAAAGGGCTGAATAATGTCAATTTTCGACATTTTTAGCCCTTCAAAAATACATTAAACACTTGAAAAAACGTTATTTTGATGAATAAAATTGATACATAAATTTCATGAAAATACATATTTTAAGCTCTTAATATTATAAATATAGTTGTGTAAAAGTGCTGAATAATGTCAATTTTGACATTTTTAAGGCTTTCAAATGCATTAAAATACTTGAAAAAACGTTGTTTTGAGGATTAAAATTGATACTTAAATTTCATGAAAATGCATATTTTTAGCTCATAACATTGTAAATATAGTTGTGGTAAAAGTGCTGAATATGTCAAATTTCGACATTTTTTAGCCTTTCAAAAAACATTGAAATACTTGAAAAAACATTGTTTTTAAGATTAAAATTGATATTCTAAATTTCATGAAAAATACATATTTTTTAGCTATTAATTTTGTAAAATATAGTTGTAGCAAATATCCAAAGCTATTTAGCTACATATATAAAGAAATATACTTCAATTTGTAGAAAAAAACAACTCTTCACTGATAACTAGCTAACATCATTGAAAACACTACATTTTATGGTTTTATAGCAATATGATTAGTAAAACTACTTGTATATATACAATAACGCAACAGTTTACAAGAAACTATGAAAAACGCTTGCAATATACCATTATATCACAATAAATAACATATTACTCCTCAATTTATTAGCTTAATGTAATGTAAGCTACTTATAGGTGCAAATTATTTTAAAAAGAGGATTTTATACTTCAGTTTGTAGGAAAACAGCTATATATCACCGATAAACTAGCAAATATCATTGAAAACACTACATTTTATGGGTTTATAGCAATATGATAAGTAAAACTACTTGTATATATACAATAACGTTACAGTTTACAAGAAACTATAAAAAACGCTTGCAATATACCGTTATATCACAATAAATAACCTCTTACTCTTCTATTTATTAGCTTAATGTAATGTAAGCTACTTATAGGTGCATCTTACTCTAAAAAGAGGATTTTATACTTCAATTTGTAGGAAAACAGCTATATATCACCGATAACTAGCTAATATCATTGAAAACACAACATTTTATAGGTTTATAGCAATATGATAAGTAAAACTACTTGTATATATACAATAACGCTACAGTTTACAAGAAACTATGAAAAACGCTTGCAATATACAGTTATATCACAATAAATAACCTCTTACTCTTCTATTTAATAGCTTTAGGTAATGAAAGCTACTTATAGGTGCAAATTATTCTAAAAAGAGGATTTATACTTCAATTTGTAGGAAAACAGCTATATATCACCGATAGCTAGCTAATATCATTAAAAACCCACAACATTTCATGGGTTTATAGCAATATGATAAGTAAAACTACTTGTATAATACAATAACGCTACAGTTTACAAGAAACTATGAAAACGCTTGCAATATACCGTTATATAACAATAAATAACCTATTACTCTTCTATTTATAAGCTTAATATAATGTAAGCTACTTATAGGTGCAAATTATTCTAAAAAAAAGGATTGTATACTTCAATTTGTAGGAAAACAGCTATATATCACCGATAACTAGCTAAAATCATTGAAAAGAACACATTTTGAGGGTATAAAGCATTATCATAAGGTAAATTCCTTCTTTTAAATTATATAACACAACAATTAACAAGAAACTATGAAAAAACACGTATCATATACAATTGAATCACAATATAGAGTCTCAAACCCCTATTATAAGCTTACAGGTTAGTTTAAAATAGAAAGTTCTAACGAAAACACTATAATACCACTTTTAATTTCTCTATAATCAAAAAAAAGGGCTGAATAATGCCAATTTTCCGACATGTTTTTTAGCCCTTCAAAATACATTAAAACACTGAAAAAACGTTTTTTTTACGAATAAAATTGATACCTAAATTTCATGAAAAATCCATATTTTAGCTCTAATATTATAAAATAGAGTTGTGTAAAAGTGCTGAATAATATCCAATTTTGACATTTTAAGCTTTCAAAATGCATTAAATACTTGAAAAAAACGTTGTTTTGGAAGGATTAAAATTGATACTTAAATTTTTATGAAAATGCATATTTTTAGCTCATACCATTGTAAATATAGTTGTGTAAAAGTGGCTGAATAATGTCAATTTCGACAATTTTTTAGCCTTTCAAAAAACATTGAAATCCTTGCACAAAAACATTGTCTTAAGATTAAAATTGATTCTAAATTTTCATGAAAAATACATATTTTTACTATTAATTTTTTTCTAAAATATAGTTTATAGCAAATATCAAAAGCTATTTAGCTACATATAATAAAGAAATATACTTCATTTTGTAGAAAAAAAACAACTCTTCACTGATAAATAGCTAAAATCATTGAAACACTACATTTTAAGGTTTTATGCCATATGAATAGTAAAACTAACTGATATATACAATAACCTACAGTTTACAAGAAAACTATGAAAAACCTTGCAATATACCGTTATACTCATCAATAATACCTCTTCGCTTCTATTTATTAGCTTAATGTAATGTAATCTACTTATAGGTGCAAATTATTTTAAAAGATGATCTTTACTCAATTTGTAGAAGCAGCTATATATCACCGATAACTACTAATATCATTGAAACACTACATTTTTTATGGGTTTATAGCAAATATGATAAATAAAGTACTTATATATACATACCGCTAACAGTTTGCAACAGAACTATGAAAAACGCTTGCAATATACCGTTATATCACAAATAAATAACCTATTACGTTTCTATTTAATAGCTTAATGTAATGTAAGCTACTTATATGTGCAATTATTTTAAAAAAGAGGAATTTAACTTCAATTTATAGAAAACAGTTATATATCAACCGATAACTAGTTAATTCATTGAACACTACATTTATGGGTTTAATAGCAATATGATAATAAAACTACTTGTATATATACAATAACGTTACAGTTTATAAAGCTGAAGAAAAACTATGAAAAATGCTTGCAATATACCGTTATAATCACAATAAATACCCTCGTACTTCTTCAATTTATTAGCTTAATGTATGTATCGCTACTTATAGGTGGCATCTTACTCTAAAAGAGGATTTTATACTTCATTTGGTTAGGAAAACCAGCTATATATCACCGTAACTAGCTAATAATATTGAAAAACACTTACATTTTCTGGGTTTATATCATATGATAAGTCAAACTCTGTATAGTATACAGTAACGCTACAGTTACAAGAAACTATGAAAAAAAACGCTGGCAATATACCGTTATATCACAATTAATAACCTTCTCTTACTCTTTTATTTATAGCTTAATGTATGTAATCTACTTAGAGGTGCAAATTATTCTAAAAAGAGGATTTTATACATCCATTTGTAGGAAAACAGCTATATATCACCGGATAACTAGCTAATATATGAAAACACAACATTTTATGGGTTTTATAGCAATATTATAAGTAAAACTACTTGTAGTATCAATCGCTACAGTTTACAAGAAACTATGAAAAACAACTTGCATATACCGTGTATCATCACAATAAATTTACCTCTTACTCTCTATTTATAGCTTAATGTATGAAGCTACTTGATAGGTCAATTTTTTTCTTAAGAGGATTTATACCTCAATTTGAGAAACAGTTATATATCACCGATAACTAGCTAATATAATTGAAACTCCACAAACATTTTATGGTTTATAGCAATATGATAAGTAAACTACTTGTATATATAACAATAACGCTACAGTTTTACAAGAACGATGAAAAACGCTTGCATATACGTTCTTTAACAATAAATAAGCTATTACTCTTTCTATTTATAGCTTAATAAATGTAATGTAAGCTACTTATAGGTGCAATTAATTCTAAAAAAATGATTGTAATTTACCTTCAATTTTGTAGGAAAACACCATATATCACCGATACTAGCTAAAATCATTGAAAAGAACAATTTGAGGTATAAAGCATTATCATCAGGTAAACTCCTTCCTATTTTTATATACACAACCTAACAAGAAACTATGAAAAACACGTATAATATACAATTGTATCACAATATAGATTCTCAACACTCCTATTATAAGCTTACAGTAGTTTAAAATAAAAATTTCTACGAAAACAACTATACTACCACATTTTGAATTTCTCTAATCAAATGTGCTGAATATGCCAATTTCGACATTTTTTAGCCATTCAAAATACCTTAAAACACTTGAAAAAACGTTGTTTTTAAAAATAAAATTTATAACATAAATTTCATGAAAATACATATTTAAGCTCCATTAATATTAATAAAATATAGTTTGTGTAAAAGTGCTGATAATGTCAAATTTTGACATTTTTATGGCTTTCAAAATGCATTAATACTTGAAAAAACGTTGTTTTTGAGGATTAAATTGATACTTAATTTCATGAAAATGCCATATTTTTTAGCTCAATAACATTGGGTAGATATAGTTGTTAAAAGGTGTGAATAATGTCAAATTTCCGCATTTTTTTAGCCTTTCAAAAAAACATTGATACTTGAAAACATTGTCTTAAGAATTAAAATTGATATCTAAATTCATGAAAATATATTTTTTTAGCTATTTAATTTTGTAAATATAGTGTAGCAAATATCAAAAGTCTATTTAGCTACATATATAAATCCATACTTCACATTTGTAGAAAAAACAACTCTTCACTGATAACTAGCTAATCATTGAAAACACTACTTTTAGGGTTTATAAGCATATGATAAGTAAAACTACATGTATTAATAACAATAACGCTACATTTACAAAAACTATGAAAACACCTTGCAATATACCGTTATATCACAATAAAATAACCTCTACTCTTCTATTTAATAGCTTAATGGAATGTAACTACTTATGGGTGCAAATTTTTCTTAAAAGAGGATTTTACACCCAATTTGTAGGGAAAAACGTTATATTATCCACACCGATAACTAGCTGATCTCATTGAAACACTACATTTTATGAGTTAATAGCATATGATAAAGGGGTAACTACTTTATAATACAATAACGCTACAGTTTACAAGAACTATGAAAAACGCTTGCCAAATATACCGTTATATCAATCACCAATAAATACCTATTACTTTTCTATTTATAGCTTAATGTAATGTAAGCTACTTATATGTTTGGCAAATTATTTTAAAAAGAGGATTTTATACTTCATTTTATAGAAAACAGTTATACTATCACCGTACTATTAATATCATTGAACACTACATTTTTTTTTTATGGTTTATAGCAATATATATAAGTAAAACTACTTGTATAATCTACAATACGTTACAGTTTATAAGACACTATGAAAAATACTGCATATACCGTTATATCACAATAAATAACCTCTTACTCTTCAATTTATTAGCTTATGTAATGTAAGCTACTTAATAGGTGCATCTTACTCTAAAAAGGGATTTTATACTTCATTTGCTAGGAAAACAGCTTATATCACCGATAAACTAGCTAATATCATTGGAACACTACATTTTATGGGTTTATAGCAATTTGATAAGTAAAACTACTCGTATATAACCCATAACGCTTACAGTTTACAAGAAACTATGAAAAACGTTTGGCATCAATGTAATACTCGTTATTATCACAATTAATAACCTCTTTACTCTTATATTTAATTAGCTTAATGTAATGTAAGCTGTTTTATAGTGCAATTATTTTAAAAAGAGGATTTTTATACTCCAATTTTGTAAGAAACAGCTATAATATACCGATAACTAGCTAAATCATTGAAACACTACATTTTATGGGTTTATAAGCAAATATGATAATAAATATTTACTTTTATATATACAATACATCTACAGTTTTCAAAGAAACATGAAAAACGCTTTGGCAATATACAGTTATATCACAATAATAACCTCTTACTCTTCTATTTAATATCTTATTTGTAATGTAGCTACATATAGGTGCAAATTATTCTAAAAAGAGGATTTTATACTTCATTTGTAGGAAAACAGCTATATATCACCAATAAACTAGCTAATTTCATTTGAATAACACTAACAATTTTATGGGTTATGCAATATGATAGTTAAACTAACTTGCATATATCATACGCTTCATTTACAAGAAACTATGAAAAACGCTTGCACTTACCGTTATATCACAATAAATAAATCTATTACTCATCTATTTATTAGCTTAATGTAATGTAAGCTACTTATAGGTGCAAATTATTCTAAAAAAAAGGTTGTTACTTCATTTGGTAGGAACACAGCTATTATCACCGATAACTAGCTAAAATCCTTGAAAAGAACACATTTTGAGGGTATAAAGCATTATCATAAGGTAATTCTTCTAATTAATTATATAACACAACAATTAACAAGAAACTATGAAAAACACGTATAATTACAATGTATCACAATATAGAGTCTCATCTCCTATTATACTACAGTATTTTAAAATAGAAATTTCTAACGAAAACAACTATAATACCACATTTTGAATTCTCTATCAAAAAAAGGGCCTGAATAATGCCAATTTTCGACATTTTTTGCCATTTCAAAAATACATTAAAACACTTGAAAACGTTTTTTTAAGAATAAAATTGATACAGTAATTTCATGACAAATACATATTTTAACTCTTAATATTATAAAATATATTGTGAAACGTTGCTGAATTGTCAAATTTTGACATTTTTAAGGCTTTCAAAAGCAAATTAAATACTTGAAAAAACGTTGTTTTGAGGATTAAATTGATACTTAAATTTTATGAAAATGCATATTTTAGCTCATAACATTGTAAGATATATTTGTGTAAAAGTTCTGAAAATGTCCAATTTCGGACATTTGTTAGCCTTGCAAAAAACATTGAAATACTTGAAAAAACATGTCTTAAAGATTAAAATGATATCTAAATTTCATGAGAAATACATATTTTTAGCTATTAATTTTGTAATATAGTATAGCAAATATAAACATTTAGCTAATAATATAAAGCAATAACTTCAATTGTAGAAAAAAAAAACTCTTCACTGATAACTAGCTAAAATCATTGAAAACACTACTTTTAAGGTTATAGTCCATATGATAGTAAAACTACTTGTATATATACAATAACGCTACAGTTTACAAGAAACCTATGAAAAACTCTTGCAATATACCGTTATATCACAATAAATAACTCCTACTCTTCTATTTCAATAGCTTAATGTAATGTAAGCTACTTATAGGTGCAAATTTTTTTCTTAAAAACGGATTTTATACCCAATTTGTCAAGGAAAAAACGTTATATTCACCGATAAATAGCTAAGATAATTGAAACACTACATTTTATGAGTTATAGCAATATATAATAAACTACTTGTATATATACAATAACGCTACAGTTTACAAGAAACATGAAAAACCGCTGCAATATCCCGTTATATCACAATAATAACTATTGACTTTTCTATTTAATAGCTTAATTAATTAAGCTACTTATAATGTGCTAAATTATTTTAAAAAGAGATTTTATACTTGTCAAATTTATAGGAAAACAGTATATTCACGTTGATACTAGTTAATATCATTGCAAACACTACATTTTATGGGTTTATAGTAAAAATAGGATCATAAAACTACTTGTATATATACAATAACGTTACAGTTTATAGAAACTATGAAAATGCTTGCACTATACCGTTTATCACAATAAATACCTCTTACTCTTCAATTTATTAGCTTAATGTAATGTAAGCTACTTATAGGTGGCATCTTTTCTCTAAAAGAGGATTTTATACGTCAATTGTAGGAAACAGCTATATATCACCGATAACTAGCTAATATCATTGAAACACTACATTTTATGGGTTTATAGCAATTTGATAGTAAAACTACTTGTATATATATCCATAACGCTACAGTTTACAAGAAACTATGAAAACTTTGCAATATACGTTTATATCACTATTAATAACCTCTTACTCATTATATTTAATAGCTTAATGTAATGTAAGCTACTTATAGGTGCAAATAATTTTAAAAAGAGGATTTTATTACTCAATTTGTAGGAAAACAGCTATATATACCGATACTAGCTAATATCATTGAAAACACTACCTTTATGGTTTTATTGGCAATATGATAAATAAATTCCTTGTATATATACAATTGACAGCTACAGTTTGCAGAACAATGAAAAACGCTTGCAATATACAGTTCTATCACAATAAATAACCTCTTACTCTTCTATTTAATGAGCTATGTAATGTAAGCTACATATAGGTGCAAATTATTCTACAAAGAATTTACACTTCAATTTGTAGGAAAACAGCTATATATCAACCAATAACTATCTATATCTTGAAAACAACTACATTTTATGGGTTTATGCAATAATGAGAAGTAAAACTATTTGTATCTTATGAACAATACCGGCTTCAGTTTACAATAACCTATGAAAAAAACGCTTGCAATATCCCGTTATATCACAATAACTAAGCTATTACTCTTCTATTTTATTAGCTTAATGTAATGTAAGCTACTTATAGGCAAATTATCTAAAAAAAGGATTGTATACTTCAATTTGTACGAAAGACAGTATATATATCACCGATAACTAGCGTAAAATCATTGAAAAGAACACTTTGAGGGTATAAAGCAGTATCATAATGTAAATTCCCTCTAGTAATCATATACACAACAATTAACAAGAAACTATAAAACACTATATTACATGTATCACAATATAGAGTCCTCAACTCCTATTATAGCTTACAGTGTTTAAAATAGAAAATTTCTAACGAAAACCTATAATACCACTTTTGAATTTCTCTTATCAAAAAAGGCTGAAATAATGCCAAATTTTCGAACTTTTTTTTGCCTTCAAAATACATTACAACACTTGAAATTTTTTTTTTTTTTAGAATAAAATTTGATAACATAAATTTCATGAAAATACATATTTAAGCGTCGAATACTTATAAAATATAGTTGTGTAAAAAAGTGCTGAATAATGTCAAATTTTTGACACTTTTTAAGGCTTTCAAAGCATTAAAATACTTGAAAAAAACCGTTGTTTTGAGGATTAAAATTGATACTTAATTTTATGAAATGCATATTTTTAGCTTCATAACATTGTAAGAATCGTTGTTTAAAGTGCTGAATAATGTCAAATTTCGGGACATTTTTTACCTTTCAAAAAACCTTGAAATACTTGAAAAACATTGTCTTAAGATTAACTGATATCTAAATTTCATGAAAAATACATATTTTTAGCACTTATTAAATTTTGTAAAAATAATAGTTGTAGCACATATCAAAAGCTATTTTAGCTACATATATAAAGAAATATCTTCATTTTGTAGAAGAAAAAAACTCTTCACTGTAAACTAGACTAATCATTGAAAACACTACATTTAGGGGTTATAGCCATATGAATTAAGTAAAACTTACTTGTATATATCTAACAATCACGCTACAGTTTACAAGAAACCATGAAAACACTTGCAATATACCGTATATCAGCAATAATAACCTCTTACTCTTCTGTTTAATAGCTTAAATGTAATGTAAGCTAACTTATAAGTGCAAATTTTTTCTTAAAAGGATTTATACCTCAATTTGTATGAAAACAGTTATAATCACCAGGGGGGGCTAACTAGCTAATTATTGAAAACACAACTTTTATGGAGTTTATAGCAATATGATAATAAACTACTTGTATATATCAAGACGCTACAGTTTTACAGAAACTAGATAAAACGCTTGCAATTACCGTTATATAACCATAAATAACCTATTACTCTTCTATTTATAAAGCTTAATGTAATGTAAGCTACTTATAGGTGCAAATTATTCTAAAAAAGGATTGTATACTTTCAATTTGTAGAAACAGCTTATTTTATCACCGATAACTAGCTAAAATCAGTGAAAGAAACACATTTTGAGGGTATAAAGCATTATCATAAGGTAACTCCTTCTATCAATTATTAACACCACAATTAACGAAACTATGAAAAACACGTATAATAGACAATTGTATCACAATAAAGAGTCCTCAAACTCTATTATAGCTCAGTAGTTTAAAATAGAGAGAAATTTCTAAACGAAACAACTATATACCACTTTTGATTTTTTTTTTCTCTATCAAAAAAGGGCTGAATAATGCCAATTTTTCGCCATTTTTTTAGCCATTCAAGAATACATTAAAACCTTGAAAAAAACGTGGTTTTTAAAATAAAATTGATACATAAATTTTTCATGAAAAATACATATTTTAAGCTCTTAATATTATAAAATATAGTTGTGTAAAAGTGCTGAATAAGTAAATTTTGACATTTTTATGGCCTTCAAAAATGCATTAAATCTTGAAAAAAACTTTTGGGTAGAGGATAAAATGATACTTAAATTTCATGAATCTATTTTTTCGCTCATAACATTGTAGATCATAGTTTGTTAAAAGTGCTGAATATGTCAAATTTCGGCAACAAATTTTTTTTTTAGCCTTTTCAAAAAACATTGAATAACTTGAAAAACATTGTCTTAAGATTAAATTGATATCTAAATTTCATGAAATACATATTTTAGCTATTAATTTTGTAAATATAGTTTGTAGCAAATATCAAAAGCTATTTAGCTACATGATATAAAGAAATATACTTCAATTTGTAGAAAAAAACACTCTTCACTGAAAGCTAGGTAATCATTGAAAACACTACATTTTAAGCGTTTTAATAAGACATTGATAAGTAAAATACTTTAGATATACAATCCGCTACAGTTTAACAAGAAACTATGAAAAATCACTTGCAATATACCTTAGATTCACAATAAATACCTCTTACTCTTTTTTTTTAATACTTAATGTAATGTAAGCTACTTATAGTGCAAATTTTTCTTAAAAAGGATTTTATACCTCAATTTGTAGGAAACCGTATATATCACCGATAACTAGCTAAATGTCATTGAAAACACAACATTTTATGGTTTATAGCAATATGATGAATTAAACAACTATTTTATAATACAGATAACGTTACAGTTTACAAAAACTATGAAAATCTTTCAATATACCCGTTATATCAAACAATAAATAACCTCTTACTTTGCTATTAATAGCTTAATCTAATGTAACTACTTATTGATGCAAAGTATTTTAAAAGAGGAATCTTATACTTCATTTTATATGAAAACAGTTTATATCACCGATAACTAATTATATATTGAAAACACTACTTTTATGGGTTTATAGTCATCTATAAGTAAAACTACTTGTATATAATAGCAATAACGTTCACAGTTTTATAGAAACTTTAAAAATGCTTGCAATATACCGTTATATCACAATAAATAACCTCCTTCTCTTCAATTATTAGCTTAATGTAATGTAAGCTAATTATAGTGCATCTTACTCTAAAAGAGGATTTTAATACTTCAATTTGTAGTAAACCTTATATCAAAGGGGGGGGGGGGGGGATAACGAGCTAATATCATTGAAAACACTCCTTTTATGGTTTATAGTCAATATGATGGATAAGTAAAACTACTTGTATATATAACCATACGCTACAGTTTACCAGAAAACTATTGAAACACGCTTGCAATATACCGTTATATCACATTATAACCTCTTTACTCTTTATTTAATTACTTAATGTAATTAAGCTACTTATAGTGCAATTATTCTAAACGAGGATTTTATAACATCAATTTGTAAGGAAAAACAGCTATATATCACCGCAACTAGCTAATATCTTGAAACCCTACTTTTATGGGTTTATAGCATTTGATAAGTAAACTACTTGTATATATACAATAAGGCTACAGTTTACAAGAAACTAATGAAAAACGTTTTGCAATATACCGTTTATATCACAATTAATAACCTCTTACTCTTTATTTAATAGCTTAATGTAATGTAGCACTTATAGGTGGCAAATTATTCTAAAAAGAGATTTTTAATACTTCAATTTGTAGGAAACAGCTATATATCACCGATAACTAAGCTATTCATTAAAAACACTACCTTTTTTATGGGTTTATAGCAAGATGTAAGTAAAACATACTTGTATTATACAATAACGCTTCAGTTTACAAGAACTCGGAAAACGCTTGCAATAACCGTTATATCACAATAATACCTCTTACTTCTATATTTAATAGCTTATGTAATGTTATCTACTTATAGGTGCAAATTATTCTAACAAGGGATTTTATACTTCAATTGTAGGAAAACAGCTATATATCACCGATAACTAGCTAATATCATTGAAAACACTACTTTTATGGTTTATAGCAATATGCTAAGTAAAACTACTTGTATATATACAATAACGCTTCGTTTACAAGAAACTATGAAAACGCTTGCAATATACCGTTAATCACAATAAATAACCTTTACTCTTCTTTTAATATGAAGTTTCTTAATGTAATGTAAGCTACTTAATAGGTGGCAAATTATTTTAAAGCAGGATTTTATACTTCATTTTATAGAAAACAGCTATTATCACCTAGAACTATTAATATCATTGAAAACACTACATTTTTGGGTTTATAGCATATGATAAGTAAAACTACTTGTATATATACCAATACGTTACAGTTTACAAGAACTATGAATAAAACGCTTGCGTATACGTTATA
>JACEEZ010009283.1:0-25475 GCA_016584305.1 Chionoecetes opilio | reverse complement strand
CTCAAGGACACAAAGCCAGACTAGCTGACGGACGCATTGGCTCACGCATTCCAGCAAAGCCAATCGCTGATCGCACGCAGCAGCCGCGCTGCACCGCCGCGTCTGCTTTGTTTTCACTCCCGCCGTCCGACCTGCGTGTACATGTTCAGCCAGCCAACGTGACTATTTACTTATACGTACTATCTCATACAAGCTAGAAAATAAAAATGGCTGATGAGCTGCTGAGAAGATAATGAATAGTGAGTGTGTTCTTGTGTGAAAATTACTGTATTTTTGGCAAACAGGTTTTTCTTCTTTTTTTTCTTAGAAATTTCTTTACAAAATCAGGGTGCGTCTTCCAAGATGCAGCGTCTTGTAAGCCGTAGAATATGGTAACTATTATCAATCGTCTTTTGTATTGCTGTTCATATTTCATGTACTATAATGTCTTTGCTTTTCAGCAGTTAAAGTACGAAAATGGAGGCCAAAAGGGTGAACTCAGGCCACGTCAAAGACTAGGTGACTCATCGTCAGGTGGGCCGTGAGTGTTGTGTGGCGGTGAGGGAGACATCCAGGAAACGGGATGTTTCTCTTATCCATGGGTGCGGGGAGGAGTCTGGGCTATAATGACCCATGGTGGTGGCACGGGGGGCATCGCCTAGCGAGGTATCCCAGGTGAAGCAGCAGACCCGAAATATCAGACGTTTTACAGTGGAGAGCGGTAGCGGGGAGGGGGTGATATTTACATCTGACGGCCATCTTGGCAACCGCCACCTTATTGACCTAACTCTTGTTTTTTCTTAGTATTATGCATGACATCGGTGCCTAACTCTAAATAATTCATGGTAAATAACATCTGTTATCTATTACACTGGGGAACAATTTGAAGAAAAAAAAATTGTTGAGTTAGATTTTTGAGCTTATTTAGACTAAAATTTACATGCTGATTCCAAATCTGTAGTCAGTTTTTTTCTAGCACGTCAAGTTTTTTCTCCACAGCTTACCCTCCAGGTAAGCAAAATTCCACTTGTAAGCCTCATTCAGCCTCATTCAGCTGAAATTCCCGTGCCAGTTTTCGAACAACTACCTCCTCTAGAAGATCTGAGTGATGTTGAAGAATGCAGTGACAGCAATGATGCAGATTTTGACATTCACGAGGATTCAGTTCGTAGGGGATTTGATCAGCACGAGTTGAATGATTTAGCACGTGATTTGGGCCTATCCAAAAAAGCTTCAGAAATACTAGCATCAAGACTGAACGAGAAAAACATACTTGAACAAGGAGTGAAGGTATCATACTTTCGAACCAGAGAAAGTACATTTCTGCAGTACTTTCGAAGTGCCAGCGGTTTTGTGTTTTGCCATAACATTCCTGGTTTACTGAAGGAATTAGGGCTTTCAATCTACAATCCAAATGAATGGCGATTGTTTATTGATAGCTCAAAGCGGAGCTTGAAGTGTGTCCTTCTACACAATGGCAATTTGTTTGGCGCAGTCCCTATTGGGCATTCGGTCTGTCTTCGTGAAGAATATGGAGATGTAAAGAGAGTCATTGAGTTATTGCAATATGACAAACACAATTGGATCATCTGTGTTGACCTTAAAATGGTGTCCTTCCTTCTTGGTCAACAACGTGGATACACAAAGTATCCCTGCTTTCTCTGTATGTGGGATAGCAGAGCTCGAGAGAAGCATTGGGTTCAGACGAATTGGCCTCCGAGATCTGATCTTAAACCTGGAGATCCTAACATTGTACATGAGCCACTTGTTGACAGGAAAAAATAATATTCCCACCTCTGCACATAAAACTAGGTCTCATGAAACAATTTGTAAAAGCATTGTCAACTGATGGCGACTGTTTGAAGTACATCATCTTGGCATTTCCTGGACTGTCAATTGAAAAAATCAAGGCCGGTGTGTTTGATGGTCCACAAATTCGACAGCTCATCAAAGATGAACATTTCAACGGTACTATGTCAGACCTTGAAAAGAATGCTTGGCTATCATTCAAAGACGTCGTCAAGAACTTTCTTGGAAATACACATGCAAGTAATTATACAGAAATTGTTCAGAAACTATTGGAGAGCTACAAAGCGCTTGGTTGCAACATGAGTATTAAAGTACATTTTTTGCATAGCCATCTTGCCAACTTTCTGGAAAATCTTGGTGCTGCTAGCGACGAGCAAGGTGAACGATTTCACCAAGATTTGAAGGTTATGGAAGAACGTTACCCGGGTAGATGGGATGTGCATATGATGGCTGACTATTGTTGGAGCATCAAACGCGATAGTCCTCAAGTTGAACACTCCAGACAAAGCTACAAACGTAAATTTTTACCTTAACCTGCACACAATTATAGCCTTATCCTTTCTAAAAACATGATAATGTTAAATAAACATTCTATTCATGCCTATTTCTTTCATTTTTCATTGTATGTTAACATTTGCAACTTTTTATAAAATAAGCACAGTTACTGTTATGTACAGTATTTTTCATATTTTTTAAGAAAACGAAAATCCTAGAGTTCAAAAACTTGACGCGATAGAGAAAAACTGAGATCAGTTTTGGATTCAGCACCCAAAAATTACTTAATAACAAGTGTCAGACCTAACTCAACAAAAATTTGTTCCCCAGTGTTATCTATTGTCTTTTGTATTGATGTTAATGTTTCATGTATAATGTCTTTGCTTTTAAGCAGTTAAAGTACGAAAATGAAGGTCAAAAGGGTGAACTCGGGCCTTGTCAAAGTCTAATGGATAATTTTCCCATTGAAAGTACTATTCACGTTTGGCGAAATTCACTTTTGGCGCTGGTTTGGCTAGACTAATTAAATCCGCAAACGTGAGGGACCACTGTAACATCAAGATCAACACATCACGAGTAAACAAAACATAGGGAGGGAGACAGGCGGTTGGGGCAGTTTGCTGGATTAAGTTTGCCTGGAGCCTTTCCTTTGAAGGGGGGCATAATTCAACACTGAGCGATCCACAGAAGTAGTTGGAAAAGTTTTTTTTATCCTATTATTATTTATTAGCCTATAGTGCCTGTAGGCACTATAGGCTAATAAATAGAATATAGGTATCTTCCTTCCTTAAGACCCTGGAGGTTACTGCCTACAGGCGCTATAAGTCAAAATAAAAAAATAAAAAAAAATCAACCAACGGATTTTGTTAATGGTTTGGTCCCCTTGTCCTGCAACAGTCCAGTCCATCCATCCTTGGGGGCACACGGGGGGCACGTCGCCTCGCCCACCATTGGGACAATTTTGAACTGGCACACCTTAAGCACCTCGCTGAGTCAGTTCCAAGGCACCTTCAAAAGTGTTTGAAGACTAAAGGAAAGCACACAAAATACTAGAGATGGTAAATACAAGTTTTCTAATTATTTAATATATGATGTTGCACGGGAGCCGTCGATGCCAACGACGACTCTCTTCACCCAGACTGTATGTGTAGACGGGGCACTGGGGGGTTAACATGCAGGCAAGACTACAATGAGGCGGATGTGTCATGGTAAAGAGGGACAGGGCCTAACATGTAAGGAATATAAATGCTAATTTGGAATTTAAAACATCTGTGAAGTGATCAGAGCCCCAATCTCTCTAGAATTTGGAGTCCCACAAGAATGGTGCAGTGGGTCATCACGGCAGACATCCTGTACATGCTTTTCAGCACTGAAGACCTTTGCCCAGAGGGTTTAGCACCTTCCATTTTATATCTGGGTACCTATTTCCATCACAGTAATGAAAGAGCTAAATCATATGAAGTATCTTGGCTTTATCCTGTGTAGGTAAAGGCCCCCATCCACGGTGCGATCTGGTCGTACGACCATCGGACAGATCTGGTTGGATCCAACCAGATTGGATCGTGAGTGGGGTGATTTTGGTCTGTCCGACCGACTGACAGCTGGTCGGATGCGACCAAGCAGTGTTTGGTTTTTAGATCTGACAGATCATCCGGTTCAGACCGGATCGCACCGTGAGTGTGCTGATCGTGAGGCCAGCCGTCAGTTTCGCCACTGACAGCGTCGCGAGAGGACTACCAAGATGAATATTGTTTCTTTAATGAGAAGCACTTTTGGACAGAATTCATCCAATTATATAGAAACTGAATGTTTGTGGGAAATAAAAAGCAAAGAGTAAATGGATAAATTTAAGAAAAATGCAACTTATGAGTATATAGGTGTCCTGCACGTGACATCACAGCCCTTGTTGTGGCTGCGACAGGCGCGGGAAATGCGAGCTGGAGGATCAACAAACTCCACTTGCCGCCCGTGTTTGCCAGCTTATGGTAATTTTCCCCTACCAAATATATGTTTATCAGTATAAAATATATACTGTTATCTTCGGAAATGCTTGTTCTATAATATTATCAAATAAAAAACCATAAAACACACTAAAGAAAGGCCATTATGAGACTCTCAAGAAATATGCATGAACTTAATATTCACCAACTCCAGCTCCCATTTAATATTTTGCTCGAACACTTTTTACATAGACAATGTCAATAGAAGCGGACTTTCATTAGCTTTCCATTGATATATTTCGTTATCTGATAAATAAATTAGAACCATGCATAAATTAGCGTTAACTAAATAAATAACATCATGATATGGGGTAATTTTTCCCGATTGATGAGGTTATTTATTTAGTTAACGCTAATTTATACATGGTTCTAATTCATTTATCAGATAACGAAATATATCAATGGAAAGCTAATGAAATTCCGCTTCTATTGACATTGTCCATGTAAAAAGTTTTCGAGCAAAATATTAAATGGGAGCTGGCGCTGATGAATATTAAGTTCATACATATTTCTTGAGTCTCATAATGGCCTTTCTTTAGTGTGTTTTACGGTTTTTTATTTGATAATATTATAGTAAAAACATTTCCGAAGACAACAGTATATCTTTTATACTGATAAACATATCTTTGGTAGGGGAAAATTATCATAAGCTGGCAAACACGGGCGGCAAGTGGATTTTGTTGGTCATCCAGCTCGCTCCGACGGGCGGCATTTGGCTTGAAGACGGCGGCATTTGGCTTGAAGACGCTAGGTCGTGACGTCAGTGCAAGACACCTATTGGTAGAGAAACTCGAGGAGCGACAGTGAGCGAGTGAGGCTAATGTTGAAACAGTAAAAAAAAAAAAAAAAAAATATATGAGAAGTGTGTGCCGGAAATATATTAAGAAAATAACTGCCTCTGTGAAATTTAGTGTGAACGCGGATGTTTACGCTCCTAAGTTGTGGTATCAGATTCCATCAAAAGTAATTCGATCCTCGTTGCATAGACCCATCATGAGAACCACTCTCCACCGTTTCTATCACCAACTGAACTGGTCTTGAGGTGCGGTCGGATCGTTAGTGGGTGGTAGGAAATCCATCGGATCAGGTCTGTCGGATCAGATCGTACGACCAATCGTACCGTGGATGGGGGCCTTAAGGGAGCATGAAACAGAGAGAGCCCTACAATGAAGGATAATAGTGGGATCTTATCATTGGCGGCTCGTGATAAAATATAATGGAGGGACTGCAAGCTTCACACAACAGTAGGATAAAGGATATTTGACCTAACTCAGGTATGAGTTGTAGCTGATGTTCACGGATCTCAGGGCATGTTAGTAGTGGTGGTGGTAGAAGGGATGGTGGGGGTGGTAGTGTTGGTAGGAGAGGGGATGGCTGAGGTGGTGATGGTAGAATTACAGTATTACTTGAAAATAAAGTCGGTACTGCTTGATTTCAGTCTTTTCATTTAATGTCAGCTGGGATAAGTTGATGTTTTGCAAATACTGCACTGGATTTTCCATAGTCATAGGGTAATTCAGTGACTCCCAACCAGGGTTCCGCCGACCATCACCAGGGGTTCCGCAAGAAACCGTAAAATAATTATGTGCTATTACAAAATGACAGTGATCTTAACTCATAATTCATAATTCTTACTCAACAACACGTCACAAACACTTTCCAGACATCAACATACTCGTACGTGTCAGTCAGTACAATGTATATAGTAATGAGAGCAAATAATATGCATACAATTAAGAAAAAAATTGTGTTATTGCCGGTGCGGGATACGCCCTTCATTCCTACTCCGCAAGTTTGGCGACACAGGGGTTGGGTAGGAGGGTGACGCAACCCCGTACGAGTATCATACGTGTCACGAGCCCCAGCCCAGCCGTTCACACATCTTCCCTCAGTCAGTTTTGAGCAGCGCAACTGAGTGAAACGTTGTGTTAATTAACCTCACCAGTTAATATTAGTTTGATACGGATTTTAAAGACTGAAGCATGTTCAAATATTTGAAAAGAAAGCATGTCAGTGGAGAGGAGGACAGTGACGAAGAATCACAAATACCACAGCCGAGTACGAGCAAAGGAAAAGTGAGTGATGTTAAAAAAAAATCGCCTTTACAATGACAGTTATCTGGCCATTGGCTTTACATGGACTGGAGAAGAAAACTGTCCACTTCCTTTGTGCATTGTTTGTGGGAAAAAGCTATCTAACACAGCTATGGCCCCAGCCAAGTTAAAGCGACACTTAACTACTAATCACAGCCACTTGTCAAATAAAACCGTGGATTATTTTCGAAGACTCTTGGATTCACAGCAGAAATAAAGAAAAGTTTTTGAAAAGAAGGTAACCCATTAGTGATAAGGCCCAAGAAGCAAGCTATTTAGTGTCTGAGCTAGTTGCCAAGAAAATGAAAAGTCACACTATTGCAGAAGGCCTAATAATGCCTGCTTGCAAAATAATTGTGAGAACAATGCTAGGTGAAGAAGCTGAAAGTGAATTAAGCAAGGTTCCTGTTTCTGATAATACAATTAGTAGGCGTGTGGATGACCTGTCCAACAATATTTCTGGTATTTTGTCTGAAATACTGCAAAATAACAACTTTGCTCTCCAAGTAGATGAGACAACTGATATGACTGGTAAAGCTCAGCTGCTGGCATTTGTACGATTTGAAAATGAAGGTGAAATAATGGAAAATTATTTTTGCAGTAAAGAACTACACTACCCTCCCGAGTTTCGCGATCCTCGAGTTTAGCGCTGAGTCCTAAATTCTTATCATCCCAACTTTCGCGCATTATATCCCGAGTTTCGCTTGGGGGGGGGGGGGGGGGGGGTGCCTACAGCGCCGTTAGGCAGTGACCTCCAGGAGTGGAATGGTAGGCCCTGGAGATTAACTTGAGGGCTGTGATGGTTGGCCCTCGCCCGTGGTGGCGCAGACAGAATTTCTATAGTGATGCCTGTGATTAGAGGCTCATGCCGCCCCCTGTATCCTCCGATGCACTCGCAATCGAAGGTAGAGGTAATGGGCAGCGTGTGGGTGTTCTTAGGCCACTCAACAGTGCAGAGAAAGATTTTAAGTGGATTTTACAGCCCTCATCAAGGATCGAACTCGGATCACCGAGAACGCCACTCGGAGACTTCTTCTTCTTCTTGTGACCTTTTCTGCTTAGTATCACTTTGTAGGTCGTCTGTCAAGCTCGTGCTCGAGCTTGACATATATCTTGACGCTACCCACTCTGCTACCGCCTCCCATAAGAGACGTACGGGACACATCTTCCTTCCTTCCTGCTTAGTATAGTATTATAATAGGGTTAGTATAGCTGTATGTAGTTTTGCTTTGTTTTTTTCCATTTGTTTGTGTTTTTCTCTACAGGAACAGCCGGTGTCGCATAAGATAGGTAACACCTCGAAATAAGTAGCACCTTACCTTACTATTTACCACAAAATACTCCTTTATAAGTGATTAACCATGACGTGTGTGGTACTGTGGTTTCTGGAGGTACTGGAGGAGACAGGAGAGAAGAGAGGAAGGCATTGTGACAGTGTTATTGTCGTATAACACTGCCACACAACCATCAGCTGACAAGATATGTGTCAGGCTCACTCACTCAGACCAAAACAGCATCCGCTGGGTGACTCCCAACTCAAGCTCAATCTCAAGCTCCTCTCCTCCTTCCTCTTCTCTACGTAGTGTTGGCCGAAGCCACCACCCCGGGAAGCGGGTAACAAACCCTAGGCTAACACCCAGTACCCATTCACTGCTGGGTGGACAGGGGCTTGGGGCATTTTCAGGATATTTTTTTGGGGAAAAAGTGAGTCTTATAAGCTGTAAAATACGGTAGGTACACAGCCCTCAAGTTAACCTCCAGGGCCTACCATCCCACCCCTGGAGGTCACTGCCTAACGGCGCTGTAGGCACACACACACACACACACAAAAAAAACCGGACTAAATAAGCATTTTTACAGGGTTTATAATACCAGAGTTTCGCGATCCGCGAGTTTCGCGCTATGCCTCCGGAAGAAAGCAAGCGCGAAACTCGGGAGGGTAGTGTAGATAGATAGATATTATAGATTTTAAGGCGCCGCAACTGCGGGGTTATTGACGCCTGCTTACATAAGAGACATTAAAAGTAATATTAAAAAACAAATTTTAAGATATAATCAAAATATTTACAATAACAAAATACATAAAAGAACAATAATACATTAAAAGCAAAAAGTGAATAGTAAAAACATCATAACTTGTTGAGAAGGCCAGCCCTCTCAATAAAGGTATGGACTTCATGTCCCGGAGAGAAACACCTCTCCCAACGAACTGCCAGAAACTACCAAAGGCCACGACATTTTCAACATCTTGTCTTCTTACCTGGAATCTTGTGGTTTGTCATGGAACCGATGTGTTGGAATCTGCACGGATGGTGCTCCCTCAATGATTGGCTCAGTACAAGGCTTTGTATCACACGTGAAAGAAAAAACCCCTGAAGTCATAACAACTCACTGCTTTCTCCACCGAGAAGTTCTGGTTTCAAAAACTATTGGGGATGATTTAAAACAAGTCCTTGATATAACTGTGAACATGGTTAACTTTATAAAGCAGCGCCCTCTGAAGTCTCGCATATTTGCAAGGTTGTGTGAAAACATGCAAAAAGATCACGTGACGCTTCTCCAGCACACAGAGGCTCGATGGCTTTCGAGAGGTAAAGTTTTGACAAGGGTATTTGAGCTGCGACAGGAACGGCTGCTTTTCTTCAAAGAGAATAACAAATCCAGTTTCTGTGAATGTCTTGAATCTACAAACTGGCAAATGAAACTAGCATATTTAGCAGATATTTATCAGCATTTAAATAACTTGAACACCAGCATGCAGGGTGCGAAGGAAAACATTCTGACTTCCACAGACAAACTTCTTGCATTTAAGAATAAACTCGCTGTTTGGAAAAAGCACCTTTCAAGAGGAAACGTCGAAATGTTTCCACTCCTACTACAGTTCAAACTCAAGACTGAATATGAAAATGTCATTCCATTAATTACAAGTCATTTGGGATCACTGTCAGAAAAACTTCATAAGTACTTCCCCTCCTTGTCATCAGATACGTATGACTGGGTGAGAAACCCCTTCACTGAGTACTCACCAAGTACAGAAAACCTATTTAGTCTGCAAGAAGAGGGAGAACTGAGTGAACTACAGTGCGATCGAACCTTGAAAATGAAATTTAATGAAGTATCACTTGACAAGTTTTGGATTTCAGCAAAGCAAGAGTACCCTGTCATCTCAGTAAAAGCATTGGATGTTTTACTCCAGTTTTCAACTTCTTACCTCTGTGAACAAGCTTTCTCATGGCTGACTGTCATTAAAAGCAAATCAAGAAATCGTCTTCTGTCTGTCGAGGAAGAACTGCGTGTGTCTGTCAAAAATTCGGCCAAGAATTTCACAGATACGCAAAGAGAAACAAGCCCAAGTGTCACACTGAAGGCAAGTCATAACATTATTGACTTATTAGTGTGAACTCTCATGGCATGTGATGTAATTGTAGATTTCATATGAATTATATTGCTCAAGAACTTTTCTTAAAAAAATAATATATACCGTATTTGCCGGCGCATAAGACGCAGCTTTTTTCCAAGAAAGGGAATGTAAAATTCACCCTGTGTCTAATGCGGCCATATTACTAATGAGAGGTCGGGCAGAGAATGCAGAATGGCCGGTGGTGTATTACTAAGGGGGTCTCGAGTGATCTGTGTTGAGCAGCAGACCACTGAACACAAATTTGTAATTGTTACTAATAATAACAACAGTAATGCATAATACCAAGAAAATGTTGGAGTTTAAGAGAAAACACAAGGTGGGGCAACAAGGTGGCAGTTTCATCTGCCAAGATGGCCGTCAGATGTAAACATCACTCCCTCCCGCAGTCCTGCTGCCGCTCTCCACTGTAAATGGAGGAGAGATAGGGTGGGCCGTTATACCACCTCGATCCCTCAATCCTCACCCCTGTATGTCTATGGATAGGGAAATTGTAAACTGTAACTGGAAAGAGCGCTAGTAAAAAGGCTGCAATGGTACCAGTAGACAAGACAGAAGCCTTCCACACATCACACCAAGACCAAGACCCATCTTCCACAACCACAACTTCATCCGCCCTCAAGGCCGAATCACACCATACCATCATGCCTTCACCTGTACCTTCCTATGAAAGACTAATCAACCCTCGCGACTGTGATAGATTCACAGGTGTAAACCATGGCGAATATCTTCGATCCCGACATCGGTGCCCTTCAACAATAACAACAAGGTTGAGATGGTTACCTTACAAGTGTTACAATAATATCTTGGTAAATTTTTGCTATTCGGCAACCACCTATTTCGAGGCAGAAACTTAGTTTTCCTGAATAGTTTTGGTGTGTTTTGAATTAATCTGGCTCTCGTTTTTGTCAGAAATCAATGTTTGTTTACATATGTGTGTGTGTGGGGGGGTGGGGGGGGTGCCCGCCCTGCCCCTCCAGGCCCGCCCCGCAAACATTGCTAAGCTTCACACTGCTATAGTATTGATAATTTTCGTTTTATCTCTATATCATTTGTTACTAAACCAAACCCCACCTCTAACCTAACCTAATCTGATTTAACCTAATCATAGACCACTGTATACCTGGACTGCGCACGCGGCAATGTTTTGAAATCGCCAGGCTGCATAAGGGCCTGTGTCTCGCCCCATTGGTCCCACCCGACAATGCGCGTCAGTTTCATTAGAATGGTTGGTGAGGGAGGTCTGACTGGCGTACTCGTCTCTGTACTTTCTTTTTATTTGTTATTACTCCGTGCATGTGTTTATTACTGTGACATAATAAATTGCTACCTATTCAACCCTTTGTGTCAAAATCAATTGCCATACTTGGACAGATATTTAGTAAAGCGCTGTTTTACACTGGTGTACTTTTTTCGTGCAGATTTGAATTTGTCACCATGGTGAAGTGTGCTGCAATGAACTGTCGTTCAGGGTACAATCCCACCAAGGCAGAAAAGAAAATGCTTGAAGCTGGTGGGAGTGTACCTTGCAAGCAGTCGTCGGTCTTACGTTTTCCTAGTGCTGAAAAGTCAGAATTACGGAGGAAGTGGATCGATGCAGTGAAACGCCGTGACACCGGCTGGAATCCAGATCATTGTGACGTGTGTGTGCTGCATTTTCTACCGGAGGATTTCTTACAAGTGACCTTCAGGAAGACAGAACGACGGCGTAGGACTTTGAAACCTGATGCAGTTCCTTCTGTCTTCAACTGCTACCCACAGTGAGTACATTTTTGGCAACCATCCCTCTACAGTGGAAGTCAAAGTAATTGGCGTAGCGATGCGCGACATGGCTTTTTCTCTCCTCATAAAATCTCCTCAACCGTTAAAAGTTAATTATTTTTATTTTGTTTCATATGTGGCAACTCACCCATAGATGAGGGTTTGCTTTACCGTGCATTGCAAGTTTGCAACAGTCTGTCAGTGCTTAATTAAGTGTGACGGGTGTAGGTGTCATTTCTGCTGTCTGTGCGTAAGATATTGTGAAATCGAGCGTTACATTGTGAAGTCTGGTTTAGGTGGTGTGGTGATACAACACATGTGGTCAGGTGGTCGTAAGCCACAACTCACAAGTGATCAGATCACCCTTATCTACTCCCTACACAAGGCTGGTTTTAGACCAAAAGAGTTTGCAGAGGAGGCAAAAGTCTCACTAAGAAGTGTTGCGTGCTGGGTGAAACAAATTCGCGACACAACCGATAGATAACATTCCACCTACTCATCTAAATTTTCCCGATTGATGAGGTCATTTATTTACTTATATATTTAGTTTTCTGATAAATGAATTAGTACCATGTATAAATTAGCGTTGACTAAATAAATAACCTCATCAATCGGAAAAATTACCCGATTGATGATTTCATTTATTTAGTTAACGCTAATTTATGCATGATTCTAATTCATTTATCAGATAACGAAATATAGCAATGGAAAGCTAATAAAATTGCGCTTCTATTGATACCCTTCATGATAAAAGTTGACTCGCAAAGTTTTAAATGGCGAAGAGTTGAAGTGAATATTAAGTTCATGCATATTTCTTCAGAGTCTCGTAATGGCATTTCTTTACCGTGTTTTACTGTTTTTTATTTGATAATATTATAGAACAAACATTTACGAAGATTACAGTATATCATATATACTGATAAACCAGTCTATATGATCCGTATATATATATATATATATATATATATATATATATATATATATATATATATATATATATATATATATATACGTATATATATATATATATATATATATATATATATATATATATATATATATATATATATATATATATATATATATATGAATCCGAGCAGCCCTCCGATTACAGGCCCTTGTGCGATATGCATTTTCATGCACTTTCTGGCTGAAATAACGGTAGATTTTCGTTAGTACGTGTAATGCCATTAATATTCAATTGCGTCATGGGAAATGGGGCTCAAAATACACAGAATGAAGAAAGCTACACGATGATGTAGGTAAGAATCCTAGGACTTTTGAAAGCCCACTACCTAAATAATACCATTATCTTTACTGCAAATTTTCCACAAAGTCTAAACACATAAGCAGAAAAGTAACGACATTCTACTTACAACATTAAATCTGCTAAATGTCATAGGTAGAAAATATTAGAATATCAATTCGTGGAGCATCCTGCAATAAATGATGACCGATTTTGGTTACCCTTTACTGTCATTCTCTTTACATTTTAACTAGTATAATTTTTCATTCACATTCACTGCACAGTGAATATTGTATTTGGGTACATGCTCAAAATAATTTGTTTGCCCTTACAAAACCTTTTTATTTTAATAACTTTTAATAAATTTACGAAAAATAAATATGTCCTCAAAACACTAATAACTTTTTCTCTCTAAATATTTATGTAAAATATGGGTGCGTCTTATGCGCCGGCAAATACGGTATATATATATATATATATATATATATATATATATATATATATATATATATATATATATATATATATATATATATATATATATATATATATATTGTATATAATATAATATTGGCATATTAGGGTGCCAATAAAAAACGAAAGTTAGATTTTTTAACGGCCCTTAGTGGAATACTGTAATGTGGTGAGAAAACAACATGTGTAAAATTTGAGCGTAATCGAAGTATATTTAAAGGTGGCGCAAGTCGATTGATTGCTCCCCCTATAGACTCCGATAGGGACTACAAGGAAGGACATCGTCTCTGGGTGTTTGTTGACAATATTGAACCCTTTTGAGACCTCCCCTTCCTCCAGCTGGGCTGCTGGTCCCCTCGCTCTTCAAAGCGAGTATTAGCCCCTCTAGGGGCGGGGGTTAGTATGGTTGCCCAAGCCACTCATTGTCTTCCGCTTGGTCGGGGAGGGAAGCCTTTCGATTTTCCTGGCTGTTGTCGACGGTGCCTCTCGACGACCTTGCAAGAGGAATTGGCGCTGATCCTCGTTCTTTGTCAGGCTGAGGTTAAAGGGACTGGAACAGGCCACCCCTCGCTCCGTCGTGCCGTTGGTGATGTGTAGGCTCGCAAAGCGCCGAACCCGGTCACTGGGCCACTCCTCCGGCTCCTTCGAGAGGAACGCCCTCTCCGCTCCGACGGGCGTCGAGGAGGGCGCCGGACGCCTGGTTTTCCGAACGACGCAAAGCATGGACGAGGCGAGGCGGGCGTCGGAGATGGTGATGCGCTTCGGCGGTTCCTCGGATCCTTCTTTCCGCTTGCATCGCTTCCGCCAGCGCCTTCTTCTCGGCGGTTGGCAAGCGGTGGTCGAAGAGAGCCATGGCGACCAAGTGGCTCGCTCAGTACCAGAAGTCCCGGGAGAAGGTCTTCACGCACGCCTTCCCGATCTCAGCGTCGTGGAAGTCGCGGAGGTCGGCGGCCATTTTCAAGTCATTCGCCGGCGCGAAGGTTTGCCATGGGCGCCTCGAACCAGCGGACGTAGCCCTCAGCGACGAAGAAGGTGAACCGGCGGAGGTTTGGACAGCCGCCCCGGCGAGCAGAGCTCCCCCAGTTGGGCGGCGAACAGCGTAATCTTCGCCGCGTAGTTTGGCACGCGCCATCCAGCGTGCGCAGTGCATGGCGCCCGGTCGCCGGAACTTTCATCTTCGGGATGTCGCCCTGGGCCACCCAGCAGGACGATGAAGAGCTCCAGCATCTCCTTGTAGTAGTCCCGCGGGTGGCTGGTGTTGAACAGCACGGCCCACTCCTGCAGAAGTTTTGTCCCGTTTGGGTCCAGCAGGGTCCAGGCACCGGCGAGGGCCCCCAGTGTTGGTGGCGGTCGTATCGAAAAGACATAGCCACCACACGCTCTGCGAGCCCCCAGGGCGTCGTGCGCTTCAGGGCCCCGGCGCTCGCCTTCGCCTCTCCAGTCCCACTTGCCAGCTTGGGACGCCGATGAGCTTTTTGGACGCCATCGCCGGAGGACGAGGATAGCCAGCCGATCCACCCGCGTACCGTCGCAATCCGGGAGGATCTTCCGACCCAGTGAACGGTAAGAGGCGTGTCAGGGACGAAGGTTGTCTTGACTTCCGCGGCCACCTGCCAGATGCTTCTCGGCTTCAGGATCAGCTCCTGAGGATTGTGGCCAAGTCTACTGGCGGTTGCCGCGATGATGCGGAGCGCTTTGCGGTCGCTCACGCCGGTACGGTCGAGGGCGCTCGCTAACTCCCGGGGGGAGCACGACCTGGGGACCCCGCGCTCGTCGCTTCGGAGGGCTTGCAAACCGGTCGGCTCAGCGGTAGCAGCCGCCCCCGCCGCGTGCCGGACTGGACTCAACGAGGAGGAGGGGCGCGAGCACCGCACGTTCGTCCAGCTGCGACGTCGAGGCTTCTCGTGATCGCTTCTCTGCCGCCACTGTCATCTCCCGGCGCTGAACTCGGCGCTCCAGCACCCTGTCAGCTCCGTGCATGATCCCTCGGGGGACCCTTCTCGCGTTGCGCCGCTAGGAAATCGCGATCAGCCGGGATCGTCATCAGGGTCATCACGTCGGCGTGGGCGACGTCGAAGAGGTCGCAGAGGGCCTCTTGAAACTCTTCCTCCTTCGTCTTGTTCGTCGCTCTTCCCTTGCTCTTTACGAGCGCCTTCCAATACTTGAACAAGACCTCCACCTTGCGAACGGCGCTTTTTGCAGTCATCGTTGGGATTTCCTCCGGTCTCCCAGAACCTTAGCACCTTCTTGGACAGTGCCGTGGCGCTGCTGGCAACGGTTTTCTTTTCACGTTGGGGAAGTAGAAAGCCCGCTTGAGCACGTCGCCATGACGAGAGGGGGTTTGGCTCCGAGGATTGGGTCGGGGTTTGTCTGTCCCCACCAGCCCCCAGTCGTAGCTGCGCGTGAATGAGCCATTCCGAAAAGAATGGGTGATTTAGAATCCTAGCCTTTCAGACTTCGGTACGGGTATAATCACATAGTAACATAGTATGGGTTTCAATTAACTTGCCCCACCTCTAAATATAAACCGATTCGCTTCAAATTTTGCATGAGAGGTTTTCTCTTACTGCACATATCCCACCAAGGGCAGTTCAAAAATATCAAGTTTTTAATTTACCCATATGCGCTATTGGGCACCCTTTAATATATATATATATACCGTATTTGCCGCGCATAAGACGCACCTCCCGCATAAACGCACCCTATTTTACAAAGGGGTTTTTGAGAAGAAAAAAATATATTGCAGTTTTTGATGGATTTTTTTCTTTTTTTAAAATTATAAAGTTAATAAAAAAAATAAAAGATTTGGGTAGGGGAAAGCAAATTATTATAATTATAGCATGTACCTAAATACAATATTCACTGTGCAGTGAATGTGAATGAAAAATTAACTAGTTAAAATGTAAGGAGAATGACAGTGAAAACCAAAAATTTGGGTCATAAATCATAATATATTTGCAGATCCCCCCACGAATTGATATTCTAATATTTTGCTACCTATGACATATAGCTTAGATTTAATGTTGTAGGTATTCCTTTGTTGCTTTCTGCTATGTGTTTAGACTTTGTGGAAAATTTGCAGTATAGATATTTGGTTTATTTTGTGGGTAGGCTTTCCAAGTCCGGGCCGTAGATAACAGTGAAGTCGCCACCTGCAGTGAATCGCCAGGCGCCAAATATTACGAATTATAGCATCACTACTGATTTTTATCTGCCACTGAAGATATACACAGTAGTTTATGTCATGACTGTATAATCTCCCCTGTTTCAGCGTTGGTTTTATGCTTATATCTGCAAATATAACTGTTGCGCATTTTGCTTCTCACGTTTTTCTTCGCGCGATGACAGACAGTAAACAAGTAGCTTTTCGGGCGACAGGACACAAGACTTGCCAGATCTTTCAAACTGAATAAAATTTATTTCACGTTGGCAGAGGAATTTTTATATATCCAAGCATCTTCCGCAGCAAATATATATAGAGACTTGATTTACTTTACCTCAAATTTTTCCCGAATTCCCCAGAGTGGCGACTCAACTGTTGGGTTAAAATACTAGCTGGCGACTTTACTGTTAGGTATAAGTGAGGTCGCCATTTCGGTTTTTAAATTTTTGTAATTTTTCCTTTATAGCCCTAATATGACCAGATGAAGACACAGAATGACACAACTTTCCAGATAGCCCCTTCTAACTTTCCTGAAATCATGATGTACAAATGTAAGTATTAACGCCACCACACGCCCTGTAAATAACAAAGAAACGTAGAACTGGCGACTTCACTGTTATCTACGGTAGGACTCTTACCGACACCATCGTGTAGCTTTCTTCATTATGAGTATTTTGAACCCCATTTCCCATGACGCAATTGAATAATAATGGCATTACACGTAGTACCGAAAATCTACCATTACTTCGCCAGAAAGTTAAAGTTGGGTTTAAATCAGATTAGGTTAGGTTAGGGGTGAGGGCTGGTTTAGTAACAGATGATATAGAGAAATAACGAAAACTACCAATAATATGGCAGTGTAAAGCGAAAGCAATGTTTGCAGGGCCGACCTGGAGGGGCAGGTTGCCTCCCCCACATACACACATGCAAACAAACATTGATATCCGACCAAATTGAGAGCCAGATTAATTCAAGACACATCAAACTATTCAGGAGGACTTAAATTTTTCGGCCTCGAAATCGGTGGTTGTCCAATAACAAAAATTCACAAAAGATATTTTGATAACACTGGTAACCTCTGTACCTTGTTGTTATTGTTGAAATTGTTGAAGGGCACCGTTGTCGGGATCGACGATATTTGCACTGGTTTACACCTATGAATCTATCACAGTCGCGAGGGTTGATTAGTCTTCTTCAGGGAAGGTACAGGTGAAGGCTGGTTCACACTCTGAAATCACGGCAGCGTCCCGCCGTTGGGCCCTTGTATTGACACTAGTCGTGACGGTTCCGTCATTTTTGGCAGTTCCTGCTCACCCTCTAAGCAGACATTGGTGCCTCAGAGGCTATGCTTGAAGAAATTTGCATTAATAGCACTTCTGTTGGATGAAGAAGAGGAGTTGAACTTAAAAGACACCCGTTTTGGGTACAAAAAAGCCCCTTTAGAGAACGACACTTATCAGCACGGCACAGTCCCCATTACGTTAAAAAATCTTCCCAGAACCGTTACGTGACAGGACGGTGGTTTTATTGGAGCGGTGACGGCGGCGCACCGTTTTAGGTGTGCCACGTCTATTTGTTTGAATGTAAATTCTAACGGATGTGATGAGACGGTGCCGTGTTCACCATGATTGGGATGGTGTGATTCGGCCTTGAGGCGGACGGTGTTTCGGCCGGGGTGGGTTTTGGTCTTGGTGTACCGTGTGTAAGACTTTTGTCCCGTCTACAGGGACTGTGCAGCCTTTTACTAGCCACTCCTTTTATACAGTTTCCTTATCCGTAGAGGTACAGGGGGGAGGATTGACGGGTCGAGGTGGTACAAGGCTATGCTGTCTCCTATCCCACCTTGCTTACCACTGGTAGCGGCGCTAATACACACACGCACATAAAACGCCTGCCTTGGCTTAGGCCACCCGCCTGTCTGGGATCAGGATTAGAGGGTGACCTGACCCCTGACCTGACTTGTCCTCGCCGACAACTGCAGCACCCAAACCCGTAATTCAGTCAGCCACAGGACCCCACAGACACACACGCCGCGCATCTCTTGTGCCCAGTTGTACAATGACTCGCTGTCAAATACCCACAGAGCCACGATGCCCTTTCTCCATCCTTGTTTTGTATAGACAAACTCCCCAAGATACTACACCTCCCTCTCACCGCTCACACTCCTTCAAATACAACTTTAACATGTTCTTTGTTTCATATTCCATATCAACAATACGCGTCCCCCGCGAAAATTAAAATCACCTTTTTCTGCCTCCCTTCTATCATCTCCTTCCAACTGTTGTGTCAACTTGTGTGGCCCGAGTTGAATGTGGGTTAAGGCGACATCTAATATGTGGGATGTTTGTCTTTTCCATGGGTGCGGGGAAGAGTCTGAGTGGTAATGACCCATGGTTGGTGCGCGGAGGGCATCGCCAAGTGAAGTACCTAGGTGAGCGGCAGACCTGAGATATCAGACGTTTTACAATGGAGACAGCAGCGGGGGGTGGGTGATGTTTACATCTGATAGAGCCATCTTGGCAGCAATAATCGCTATCTTGTAGCCCCAGCTCTTGTTTTCTTTTAATTAAACTCGAACCTTTTCTTAGTATTATACATTACTGTTGATAACAAACTTACAAATTTGTGCTCAGTGGACTACTGCTCAACACAAATAACTCCAGATTCCCTTAGTAATACACCACCGGCTGTTCTGCATTCTCTGCCCGACTTCTTATTCGCTAATATGGCCGGATTAGACGCAGGGTGAACTTTGCATTCCTTTTTAAAGGAAAAAACTGCGTCTTATGCGCCGGCGCATAAGACGCAGTTTTTTCCCTTAAAAAGGAATGCAAAGTTCACCCTGCGTCTAATGCGGCCATATTAGTGCATGAGAGGTCGGGCAGAGAATGCAGAACAGCCGGTGGTGTATTACTAAAGGGGTCTGGAGTGACCTCTGCTGAGCAGTAGTCCACTGAGCACAAATTTGTAACTGTGTTATCAACAATAATTAAAACCTAAATAAAAACCAGTTGTCGATCGATAAAATATCGTCGATCCCGACAACGGTGCCCTTCAACAATTACAACAATAACAACAATAACAACAAGGTAGAAATGGTTACCTTACAGTGTTACCTGAATATCTTCGTAATTTTTTTGTTATTGGACAACCACCAATTTTGAGGCCGAAACTTAGTCCTCTTGAATAGTTTTGATGTGTTGATGTGTTTTGAATTAATCTGGCTCTTGTTTTTGTCGGAAATCAATGTTTGTTTAGATGTGTGTGTGGGGGTGAGGGACAACCTGCCCCTCCAGGTCCGCCCCGCAAACATTGCTACGCTTCACACTGCCATATTATTGGTAATTTTAGTTTTTTCTCTATATCATCTGTTACTAAACCAAATCCCACCTCTAACCTAACCTAATATGATTTAACCTAACTTAACTTTCTGCCTGAAATAACGGTAGATTTTCGGTACAACGTGTAATGCCATTATTATTCAATTGCGCCATGGGAAATGGGGCTCAAAGTATTCAGAATGAAGAAAGCTACACGATGATGTAGGTAAGAGTCCTAGGACTTTTGAAAGCCCACTACCGAAATAATACCAATATCTATACTGCAAATTTTCCACAATGTCTAAACACATAGCAGAAAAGCAACAATGGCATACCTACAACATTAAATCTAAGCTATATGTCATAGGTAGCAAAATATTAGAATATCAATTCGTGGGGGCATCCTGCAATATATTATGACCGATTTTGGTTACCCTAACAGTGTCATTCCCTTTACATTTTAACTAGTATAATTTTTCATTCATATTCACTGCACAGTGAATATTGTATTTAGGTACATGCTCATAATCATTTGTTTTCCCTTACAAAATCTTTTTTTTTAATAACTTGATAAATTTACGAAATTTTTTCCATCAAAAACACCTATATATTTTTTTTCTCAAAACCTACTTGTAAAATAGGGATGCGTCTTATGCGGAGGTGCGTCTTATGCGCCGGCAAATACGGTATATATATATATATATATATATTAGTATACTATATACAGGGAGCTCCCGAAGATACGCAGTTAGGTTCCACCTGGCATACTCGTAAAGCGAAATCTCTTATAGCAAAATACATAACTAATGGTAAAATATAGGTTTGGTTCCAGGACCCCATCAAAGACATGTTTTTCAAGCTAAAATAAACTATACAGGGAGTCCCGAAGATACGAGCAGTTAGGTTCCACCTGGCATACTCGTAAAGCGAAATCTCGTATAACGAAACACATAACAAATGGTAAAATATAGGTTTGGTTCCAGGACCCCATCAATTAAAATAAAGAGAAAAAAAAGACATGTTTTTCAAGCTAAAATAAAATTTGGTAATATTTAGTAGGGGAGCGAGAACCCCTTGAAGAATCCTATGATCCCTGGTGATATCCTATGGTGCTATCACAGGCGTGGGAGCTGACCTGACCTGACTTTTTCAGGAAGGCACATATTATACAGCTGATAACGGGGTGTTGTGTTGTGCGGGCGGCGACCGATTTCCGCCGGCAGCGGAGATCTCCTTGGTAATTATTTAGTAGGAAAGCGAGGATCCTTTGAGGAATCCTATGATCACTGGTGATATCCTATGGTGCTATTACAAGCGTAGGAGCTGACTGTCTTCTTCAGGAAGGCACAGGTGAGGCGGATGACGGCGGTTTTTGAGAGAGGCGGCGGACGGGGCAGGCCGCCGCTGTAGCGATCTCACCAGCTACATGGCCACCTCGATTTACGAATGGGTTACGTTCCTGAAAAACTGTTTGTAAATCGAAAATTCGTAAATTGAATGTATTTTTCGCATTTAACCCCATTATTTAATTTGAGATACGTTCCTCTTTGGACCGAAACTCCCTACCGTAGATAACACTAAAGTTGCCAGGACAACTTTTTTTCCGATTTACAGACGTGTGGTGGCGTTAATACTTCCCTTATTACATCCATGTTATCTACGGTAGGCTACACAGTCTGGTTTCTGTTTATCTTATTGGATTCTAGGAAACATTTTCTCTATGAGCTTCCGTCGCAAATCATTACTTTTGGAGATAATGACCTGTTGTTCATAGGGAGGCGAGAGACAAGTGTTTACGAGCGCCTCACTCTTCTTCCTCTTGTGACCTGCATCGCCTCTGTTCTTCCCTTACCGTGGACACTTTTTTAAGGCACTCAAAGGGGTAGCACTTTTAGCACTTGACATAATCTTCTCCTTGTCCTTCTTAATAGTTACGACAGTCGACGGGGAAAGGCTAAACCAATTAGCCATGTCCTTCACTCACACGCCTTCGTCAAATTTCTTGACAATCGCTATCTTAAACTATAGTGATATGGCTTTTCTGGCTTTCTTGGGCTTAGGACCACCCACACTAGCACTGGCACCATGCTTGGGAGGCATTATTCACTGAAATAATCACTGAAATGTCTGATTATACACAATAATGTTCATAAACACAGCACGACCGGTCGGAGAATATGTAAACAAACAATCTTGAGCGTCCCCGCGTGTGGATGTGCTGAGCCAATGGTTCTGTTTACTGAACTTTTTACAATATTTAGGTGTTATAAATATTCTTACTATTTATGTATTAATTTTTTTTATTTTTTTTTATGAATTTACGAACTTTTGTTCGTAACTTCGAATTATTCGTGTGTAAACCGAATTTTGGGACAAAATAATTTTGTTCGTATCTTCGAAAATTCGTAAATAGTGTTCGTAAATCGCGGTATGAGTGTACCTTGATCTCAGTAGCTACACTCGCCACTGTGCATGCGCGGCAGACGACGTCACACAGGTAAACATTGGCCACCAGAGTTCCCAGACTTGGTAAACCATGGTGGAAACATTGAATATAGAGTAATAATTAAAGTAGAACATAGAACATTTCACGTGGATGTGCCTTTGCCTACAACACTACGTACCCTTGTTTGACAATACAGTCAAACCTCGATATAACGGACTAAAGGGGGGGAGGAGGAGTTCGTTATAGCCGACTGTCCGTTATAGCGAGGGTATTTTCCCAAGGGGGGAAAAATATATGAAAAACCCCGAAAAATAGTGAAATAAATGATAAATAATTACAAACACAACCAGACTGTGTAGCTATGTTGGGAGATAAACAGTGACTGGCACTACATGCTGAATTTGGTCCGCTCCTACACGTGAAATAAATGAGAAATAATCACAAACACAACCAGAACGTGTAGCTAGTCAAGCTCAAGCTCTAGTGAAAGGTAAACAAATTACTACGAGCCAGATTCAGCCGTGGCTTCCAAAGGTATTGCTTATTATCATGACTAATGCTCATTATTATATATATTATATGGTTGTGAACTACAGTTCTACACACGTGTCACTATTTAGGTCAGTGTAGCACTGCGTGTCGCCTTAGATAAGGGTGATTTAGGGTGTTGAGGTGACAGGGAGACGTAGCAGCGGCCACGCCATAACACTAATACAGGGAGGTCCCGTTATACGAGCATTCGGTATACGAGAATCCGATGATACGAGATGTGTAAATTAGGGTCTATTTTCAATATACGAGATCGAAAATCCAATGATACGACATTCAAACTGGGGTGAGTAAAATTATCAAGTTCAAAATGCACGCCCTACCACTCCCTGGCTGGACAAAGGGGGATTTGGTTGACCCCAGTGAGGTCACCCCTAGCAAGGCGTGACCTGAAGGGTAATTAAGCATATGGCGCGGCCTGACCTTTAGGGGTAATTAGCAGGTGTGCGGCCCTAACCTTGGGACCGCTACACTACCTTCTCTTGTATCACGCGGCGTCCCCTACAGTACAACGTCTTTTTTGCTTGTTATGCATGTTTTGTTTAATTAATGTGCAGTTATGTTATTTTGTGTGCTATTTTCTCTTTCAGAATGCTTTTTCTACAGAATAGGTAGTACAGTGTGGGTAATATAGACGCTGTGTGTTTGTTGTGTTTGCTATAGTCTATTTTAGCTTGAAAAACATGTCTTTTTTTTTTTTTTTTTTTTATAATTGATGGGGTCCTGGAACCAAACCTATATTTTACCATTAGTTATGTGTTTCGTTATACGAGATTTCGCTTTACGAGTATGCCAGGTGGAACCTAACTGCTCGTATCTTCGGGACCTCCCTGTAGTCACTATTTTAAACAATACTCACCTTCTACCACTAAATCACTAGCAACACAGGCTCCTTCCTTATAATATTATATCTTAATATGTGATACATCAAAACTCCTTAAAACCCAAGCATTCCAAAATAAAATGAGAAAATAATACAATAATGTTGAGTTGACAATTCGAGTGGCGATAAGCGGTCTAATATGCACACACACACACACACACACACAAAAAAAAAAAAGTCACGCAAATGGAGTCCGTTATATCCGATGTCCATTACATCGAGGTCCGTTATATCGAGGTTTGACTGTATATACGTTTTACCCAAGATAAGAATTGGTATATGTGTACTATACAGGGAAGTCCCGTTATACAAGAATTCCATGAAACGAGATGTGTAAATTAGGGTCTATTTTCAATATACGAGATAAAAAATCCAATGCTACGACATTCAAACTGGGGTGAGTAAAATGACCAAGTTATTTACTAAAGTAAATTACAAGTAATTTACTAAAGTAAATTACAAGTAATTTACTAAAGTTATAAAGTCATTTACTGATTATATGATTTTACCTAAGGTTGTACGATAATCGTACAACCTTAGGTAAAATCATATATGTAGTTAGTAAATGATTTCATAATTTTAGTAAACAACTTGTAATTTACTTTAGTAAATAATTTGGTAATTTTACTCACCCCAGTTTGAATGTCGTAACATTGGATTTTTGATCTCATATATTGAAAATAGACCCTAATTTACACATCTCATATCATCGGATTCTCGTATATCGAATGCTCGTATAACGGGACCTCCCTGTATAGGGGTTCCTTGGAATATGAAAAATTATTACAGGGGTTCCTCCAAGGTGTAAAGGTTGGGAATCACTGGGGTAATTAAAGAAAGCACGATCACCACACCGTCCACACGCACTGTAAACACGAGAGGGACGAGACTTAGCTGCCTCGACTGCAGTTCATTGTGTTCACAAGTGGCGCGGCGGCACCGCAGATATGAATCGTACAGCAAATATGAAAGTAACTTAAATTTTGATCTGGTTTTAATGAAAATTCACTTAGTAACGTATTGAAAATAATTAAATAACATATAATGACTTTTTATTGTGATATATTTGTTAGTAGAGTATCAATTCTGCTGTGTCTCTAAAGGAATCATACACCTGGCAGTGAGTGTCTGGAGGTGCTGCAGCTCTGCAGCCCTATGCCACGAGCCGCCACTGGATCTTAGCATCGCAGGATGAAATCAAGGACAGTAATTGAGGATGTAAAGGAAGTGCTCAGGGAGGATGAGGATGGTCAGGGATAGGCATAATAGTTCCAACCGTGATGTAAGCAAGTGAGACCTGGATGAGGAATAAATGCCTGTGGTCAAGCTTCAAGGCTGTGAGTGAGGGAGCATGGAGGTGAGAGGAGCGCAAGATGTGAGAATGAGGTGCATGGACAGGCACAAGGGGAGGGATTTCTGGTGTGGCCCTTTGAGGAAGCTGCAAGGAACAGACATCAACTTAGACAAGACTACAGAACAGAGCATCAAGACAACTCATGAACTAATAGTCCGGCCGCTAAGGACCAGATTTCAAGAGGATGGGGACATGCCGGATAAAAGCACCAAATTTTGTTCAGGCATTCTACAGGGTCCTAGCTATGATTTTGAGAGGGGAGACAAACGATCCAATTACTCAGAAGCCTCTATGAACCATGTTTTGTGATAACGCTAATTTTCACTTAGAAAAATCTTGATGAATCAGATTCGCCTTTAATGGCAAAAGAAATATTCCGTATATGCAATACATCCACTAGTTTGTTATTTTTTTCATCCCTTCTTATACTTCAAGATCCACTTTTCAAATTTTACCAGGACAACCGTTTCTATTTCAATGGAATT
>JACEEZ010009281.1:37821-65840 GCA_016584305.1 Chionoecetes opilio | reverse complement strand
ATTTTATTTAAGAATGACATGTAATACAGTGGTGGTCAAGCAATTTCAGTTGAGAAAGAGACCTAGGAAATGACAGGTAACAGTTGATTGGTGACACCTGATGGGACAGGTGACAGCTAACAAGTAAATAAGTATATAACTGGTTCAATAACAGGAAGGCAATATCAGTTACGTGGTGCTTATGAGAGGATAACGCAAATACTTATCGAGTTACACTTGTTGCCAATTAAAGCTAGAATTTTACATATGTGTTTTCTAACATATTAGGCAATGAGGACTGGAAAGCCTAGATTTTTTAATGAGTGTTAAATAGGTTTACATAGAAACTCGGACCACACAGACCCTAGGGTCCAAACTAGGTGGTCTGACTCTAACCTAGAATATACGCTAATGTAGGTAGGGTTGTACTGGATAGGTAGTGATTTGCCCGGATAACCGGATCCAGCCGGATAATAATAGTCCCAGCCATTCAAACCCATCATGATATAATGTTTTTTTGTCATCAAATGTTGAAATAGTTTGAGGTGTATTTGGTTCCAAAGTTATCAAATAAGGGGAATTGCAATTACATGGTAAAGGTAAAGTTGGAGGCATAAGCTATGCAGCGCGTGGGCTCGGCGCTCATCTCCGTCACATTATTTGTGTGTGTGTTTCTTTTAGGAGCTGGTGGACTAACAGCATGTTTACCGTCACTAGAGCTTAACAAGAGTTTTGTTAAGGCGTTAAAGGTCCTCATGACCACTTGTAACTTAACAAACACTATAGTCTATTCACTTAAGCTGGATTCTTGGGAGCTGCTCGCTGCCTACCCGAGTTTGTAAGGACGTCGCTGATTGGCTGATAGACTCGGGCTGGGTGGCGATGGTGGTGGTACTTGCCTCGCCGCAACCCAAAACCCTTGTGTTGCCTCAGAAAAATATTCATATTTCTTGGCTTTACTCACCTCTTACACAAGATAGGCCTATTTTGTTTGCATCAGTGAATCAGGCAGTGATTGTTCAACAACAACACGCCATTCATAACTCAATAGGGTAAAAAATAAAGTCATGACTGACTATCACAAGAGTAGGCGGACTTTTAGGTTTTCAGTGCATTGAAATGTTGTATTCCTACCCGATATTACCAAGCTACCAGATGATATTTATAAAAGCTGAGCCTACCATCGTGTTCATAATACATTGCTGCATATCATGAGCATAAAAAAATTACACTAAGACAACACTAATATTAAGATAATTGAAGGAAAGTAAAAGAGTGTATAAACATTTTTTCTTGCTTATTTTGCTTCAACTCGCTGTAACTCCATAAGCTTTGGTCGCATTCAATTTTCAAGAACTGTTTCAAAATCCTTATACTTTTCCGCTTCCTGTGGTATGTAGCACGTACCAATAAGGAAAAGAGTAGTTTAAAATGGCTAAGAAAGTTAAACTACTACTGCAAACTGGCACAGTGACGGGTGAGCATTGCTCCTATACAGGAGAGACTTTTTCTCGGGAGAGCTATCAGAGGCTCCACCCGTCACGGCACCAGTTTGAAACAGTTTAAATTTCTTAGCCATTTTGACCACCTACTCTTTTCCTTATTGGTACGTGCTACATACCACAGGTAGCGGAAAAGTATAAGGATTTTGAAACAGTTCTTGAAAATTGAATGCGACCAAAAGTTATGGAGTTACAGCGAGTTGAAGCAAAATAAGCAAGAAAAAATGTTTATACACTCTTTTACTTTCCTTCAATTATCTTAATATTAGTGTTGTCTTAGTGTAATTTTTTTATGCTCATGATATGCAGCAATGTATTATGAACACGATGGTAGGCTCAGCTTTCATAAATATCATCTGGTAGTTTGGTAATATCAGGTAGGAGTACAACATTTCAATGCACTGAAAACCTAAAAGTCCGCCTACTCTTGTGATAGTCAGTCATGACTATTTTTTACCCTATTGAGTTATGAATGGCGTGTTGTTGTTGAACAATCACTGCCTGATTCACTGATGCAAACAAAATAGGCCTATCTTGTGTAAGAGATGAGTAAAGCCAAGAAATATGAATATTTTTCTAAGGCAAGGCAAGGGTTTTGGGTTGCGGCGAGGCAAGTACCACCACCATCGCCACCCAGCCTGAGTCTATCAGCCAATCAACGACGTCCTTACAAACTCGTCTAGGCAGCGAGCAGCTCCCAAGAATCCAGCTTAAGTGAATGGGACTATAGTGACGGTAACATGCTGTTAGTTCACCAGCTCCTAAAGAAACACACACACAAATAATAGGAAAATCCAGTATTAACATACAAGTCTACTCATATGTTTTCTTTCCATGTTTTTTAAGTTGATAAACTATTACTAACCTAATATATATATATAGCCAAAGCATAGGCATTCTGTCAATAACAATTACGCAGGGGCCCTGAAACTATTTTTGGCATTATTTCAAGTTTTGTATTTTACTTTTAACATTCTTGTTAGGCTTAATTTAAGGCCGTATCTTTGGTATCTTTGTTTACATACTGGATCAGCCCAATGGACTACACATTTCAGTGATATATAGAGAAATTACCTATCTTGGGTGGTCAAGAGATTTTATGTGCCAAAACCCCAAAAATTGAGGCCAATTGCAGCTAGACGAAGTCTTCTAGCACGCTCCATTGTGTTTGTTTTGGTTACGTCCCAAGGAAAGATGCCAATGGAAGATGCTCGTAGCCGAAACGACCGGGTGACAACACGCACACTTCTTGCTAGCACTATGGGCATCTTTTGGTAGCAAGATACCAAAAGATGCCAAAAATTATCACCTGTGTGACACGGGCTTTAACAACTACTTGTTAAGGTTATGGGTGAATTGTTACCGTAGATAACACTAAAGTCGCCAGGACAACGTTTTTTTCGATGTACAGACGTGTAGTGGCGTTAATACCTACACTTCTACATCCATGATTTCAGGAAAGTTAAAAGGGCCTATCTGGAGAGTCTGTGTCATTTTGTGTCTTCATCTGTGTCATATTGATGTTTGAAGAATTTCGTCAGTTATCGACGCAGCTGAGATGGATCTCCACGGTAACCAGACAGCTCTCTCTCAGACTACTCCTAGAGAGTTGTCTGCTAGTGCTTATAGTGTTGGCCGAAGCCAGCACCCCGGGAGGCGGGTTACAAACCCCCGGCTAACACCCGGTACCCATTCACGCTGGGTGGACAGGGCTCGGGTTTAAGGAAACAGCCCAACTGTTTCCGCTCCGCCCGGGGATCGAACCCGGGACTTCTTGGCTGTGAACCGAGCGTGCTACCCCTACACTACGGAGTAGTATGGCTATAAATGAACAAATTACAAAAATATATCCGAGTGGCGACGTTGTTAACGGGCTACAATAAGGTCGCCATCTCGTGTTATTTACAGAGTGTCCTCGCGCCGTCGTCGTCGCCCGAAAAGCCACACAGCAAAGAGTGCTTGATGCAGCCATTCAGAGAA
This sequence comes from Chionoecetes opilio, assembly GCA_016584305.1. Taxonomy (NCBI): domain Eukaryota; kingdom Metazoa; phylum Arthropoda; class Malacostraca; order Decapoda; family Majidae; genus Chionoecetes; species Chionoecetes opilio. The sequence goes on along the minus strand of JACEEZ010009281.1, from coordinate 62,379 downwards.
ACGACTATGGAATTCAAATGCGAATGCTGTCAAACACTGACTTGTTTGCAATGGATGCAAAATATCATCGCTCTTGCTATTCGCATTACATCCGCTTACCAATATTAAAGCTGCTAGTGCTAGGGCTAAGGTTGATAAATCTGACAATGCGTGTGCCTTCAAAAGTTGTGGAAGGAGATTGAAGAGACTGTCCTGTCCAAAACCATCTCTTCACAACCTTTGTCTGTCCTGAAGAACGATTGGTCGCTATATCAGCAGAGGTCAACTCTAAAACCAACGAGTCTTGTACTACATGGAGATTGAAGGAGAAATTACAGAAGCATTTCGGAGACAGGATTTCATTCATCGTTCCAGCCTGGGAAGTCTGATTTTTGTATGATCAGGGGATATCACAGTTGCCGAGGCCTTGAAACACGTTGTGAGGCTACAAGTGCATGTAAATGAAATTGGTGAATGTAAACTCGAATCTTGATGATGTCAATTCAGAAGAGGACGCTGTTGTCTTGCATAAGGCAGCTGGTATCATCAGGAAATGTATCGGTGACATTACATTTCAATCTGATCGTTATGATTCTAGTGGGAATATGGAGACAAAAAGTGCAAGGACTTTGTTCCGAATCCTTTGTATGATTTCGTTGCATGGTGTACTTCAAAAAAAGACTTTGACAGCGCTACAAGCTATGAATCTGAGCCTGATATTCCTAGTCATTTCCATGCAAATGATGATGGTAAGCGGGTATTCCCAGTCCGTAGTAATTGCATACATTATTGGAACGATACAATATGCTGATCGCATGGTACCGCCCATGCGATGGATGCCTTACAATAAACAAAAAAGTATTCAAAACGATACTAAGTTTTGTTCATATGCTATTTGATGTAAATAGCCTCCAAAAATATTTATCAGACTTTAAATGAGGTCTTGATGCGTTTGTTATGGAATGGTTTATCGTTGCATAGAAGAGCGTGTGATACCGTGGAAATCTTAGCCAAGCTGGCGACACCGCCTGGAAGTAGATTTGCGTAAACACTGTACTCAGCTTATATCGTCCACATTACTGCTCACATATAAAATAGTGTGAATGATTAGATTATAACGTGATTTTTTACGTAGCAGGAAGTAGGTGAAGCTGTCTTATCTCAGAAATATAGCTCATGCATCCGGGAAATATAGTAGCCACCTTCCTGACGTTTCTTGCCTGTATTAAATCGTGATTGATGATTATGTAGCTTGCTATTCAGGCTCATGTGCTTAGTTTATAATGATATGTAATAGCAAGTCACCGTATATCCTAGTTAATGGGTTGTAGCTACCAAATAATTAGAACCAAAGGTGGTATTATTTTACAATAGGACCGAAATTGCCTACACAATTGGGAGTTTGGTTTCTGTTTAACTTATTGGATTCTAGGAAACATTCTCTCTGTGAGCTTTCGTCACAAATAATTACTTTTGAAGATATGACTTGTTCATAGGGAGGACAGAGACAAGTGTTTACATCAGCCTCACTCTTCTTCCTCTTGTGACCTGCATCGCCTCGATTCTTCCTTTGCCGTGGACACTTTTTAATGAGGATTGGGCTTTAGTTTGGAGGTTAAAACGTGGGGCTAGGTTAGGTTAGTGAGTCAAAAGGTGGGGTTAGGTTAGGTTAGTGAGTCAAAAGGTGGGGTTAAGTTAGGCTAGGTTAGGCTAGTGCAGCGGTCGGCAACCTGCGGCTCCAGAGCCGCATGCGGCTCTTTCAAGAGACCTAAGACATTTTATAGTTTCGTAATTTCCATTAATAATTTACACTGCGGCTCCATCAGCACTGCTTTTCTGCCAAGTTTGAAGAAACTGGCTCTTCTCGAATTTTGGGTTGCCGATCTCTGGGCTTGTGAGTCAAAAGGTGGGGTTAGGTTAGTTTGATTTTCATATCTCATATGTACACTAGGGTGCCAATAGCGCATAGGGGTAATTTTTCAAAGTCAATATTTTTTCATGTACTTTTGTGGTATTCTGCCTTGTACTTACAAACTGTCGTGTGCAAAGTTTCAGGCTAATCGGTTGATATTTAGAGGTGGCGGATCGATCTTGAACATTTCCTCTTTTCGCCCTCAGGTCATGACCACGAGAAAGCAAACTGAAGTTTGGCTTCTTGGCCATAGTGTTCCTACTATCACAGGAGCAAAACTTCCCAGCCATGGAGACGTTTTACGACGATTTTTCTACGCACACAAGGAAGAGAAGAAGACGGTGCAGCAGAGTGCAGCCGAGGCTGCAAAGGAGGTCCTCGACTTCTGGACACGAGCTAGGATCCCCACCATTGCAGAAATTAGCGTGAGGAGGAAGATTACTGGACTTTTCGACGAGTGGAAGATCCTGAGCAAAAGCAAGAATAACTCTGGAGTCACGCCTGCCGAAAAACAGAAGACCTTCCAAGAAAGTCTCCCAGACCTTTTGGACATCGCCCACTCTGACGCCCTCACTCTGATGACCATTCCTGAAGACAAGGAATTCCTTCTTGCCCAGCGGGAGAAGGGGAGGCGGGGTTCGATGGCTGGTCTGGACAAGAAGCTGAAAGAATCGGTTTGCCGACGTGAAAGCTCTCTCTCATGTAGCCGTCAACAGATGCCAAAAGGAGAAGAGATGGTGGAGCTGGAGTCGTCATCGTCTGAGTCATCAAGTCCAGCCAACGCTGCCAACACATCGACTTCTTCTTCCGACGCCGGGGTCGCTTCTCCACCAAAGCGATTGAGGACACGGGGCACGAAGTCCGTCCTATCCCCTGATCTCGTCGGAGCCCTTGACAGAACTGGGGTCAGTAGCCGCCAAGCCCTTCGAATTGTGGCGGCTACGGCAAGTAGCTTGGGCCACGATCCACAAGACCTTGTGCTGAATCCCGAGTCCATTCGACAGGCAAGAGCGAAGTACAGGTCCACTTTGGCAAAGGACATCAAAGAGACTTTCAGTCCTCTTACCCCTCTTACCGTTCATTGGGACGGGAAGATCCTTCCTCAGGACGATGGCACTCGCGCCGAAAGACTCGCCATCCTCGTCACAGGAGAAGGAGTGGAGAAGCTCCTAGGAGTCCCGAAACTGCACTTCGGAACTGGTGATGCCGCCGCTACAGCTGTGTTCGAGGCTCTAGAAGACTGGGGGGTCCAGGAACGAGTCGTGGCGATGTGCTTCGACACAACCAGTGCCAACACTGGAGCCATCAATGGTGCATGCACCATCTTGCAACAGAAGATCGGCCGACCCCTCGTTTCACTTGCTTGCCGTCATCACGTCCACGAACTTGTCCTTGAGAAGGCCTTTTCTACGTGTTTGGGGTCATCTTCTGGTCCTGAGATCACCATCTTCTCTCGCTTCAAGGACTACTGGTCTTACATCAACCAGTCGGCAATAAACCCTCCCACCAACGAAGATCTGCCGGAGACTCTGGTCTCCAAGAGGGACGATCTCATTCAAGGTTTGAAACGTCTGCTTCAGACAAAGCAGCCCCGTGACGACTATAAGGAACTCGCTGAGCTGAGCATCCTTTTCCTCGGCGGCACTCTTCCGAAGACCTCGATCCGTAGCCCCGGAGCGCTTCATCGAGCGCGTTGGATGGCGCGTATCATTTACGCTCTGAAGATGATCTTGTTTCGGGAGCAGCTGACTGGAGTCGTCACACCTCGAGAAATGTCAGCCCTCCAGCGGTTCTCATCGTTCGCAACCGAGATCTACGTCCTGCGATGGTTCAAATCGACGGTTCCATCCTACGCTCCTGCCAACGATCTTGGATTCGCTAAGGACATCCTTCAGTACCACGACGAAAGTATTCGGAAGGCCTGCTTCACCACTCTGAGCCGCCATTTCTGGTACTTGAGCGAAGATCTCATTGGCCTATCACTGTTCGACTCACGTCTCCCTGTCTCCGACAAACAAGCAATTGTACAGGCCATTCTCTACGATGAAGGAGCCGAGGAACCCGCCAAGCGAATAAACCTCCCATCATCACAAGTTCCTGCGGCAACACTGCCCTCCTTCGCCACGAAAAACTCCCTCCGCCTCTTCGAAGCTCTTGATATCAAGACCGACTTCCTGTCTGCCAACCCTCGGAAGTGGCAGGAAGAGGAATCGTACGTCGAGGCCTGCCGCCGAATCGAGGGACTTCGCGTCATCAACGACACAGCCGAGCGAGGAGTGGCGCTCATCCAGTCCTTCAACCTCCGGCTGACCAAAGACGAGGAACAGCGCCAGTTCCTCCTCCAAGTTGTGGAGGCCCATCGCCATCAACAGCCCGGGACCTCGAAGGCTTCCCTTCCCCGGCCAAGCCGGCCACAATGAGTGGGGTGGCTCCCCATGATACCCCCCCCACCGAGGGGCTAATACTCACCAAGAGGGGGACCAGCAGCCCTGCTGGGGAAGGGATGTCCGGCTTGTCCGCTTTCAAGAGATGACATCCCCTCCTTAATAGGCCAGTGCATAAGGGTAAATAACAAAGTTGTAATCCACCACCCCTAAATATCAACCGATTGAGGTCAAACTTTGCATACGATGGTTTCTTGCATAGATGCACCATTACACCAAAGTAGGAAGAAAAATTCAAACTTTTGATTTTTATTGGCACCCTAATGTACACGCCTTCCTATTAAAAATATCTTATATAATATATATCTTTTATAATTTTTCACACCGGCGGGACTCCTAATTTTCAGCGATAGTTCTAGTTCTTGATCTTGATATTACAGTACTCAGTATAAACATTTAATAAGCTTTTACCGGTGTTTCTGCATTCATTGATTAAATACCAGCAATAACTTGATCGGTTAGGTTAGGTTAGGTAACTAATGTCCATGTTAGGTTAGTAAACTAGTGGGGGAGATTCAGTTAAGTTCAGATACGTAACCAATCTCAAAAAAACAGTTCAGATTGTTCCAAAATACATCAAAGCTACCAGAAAAATATAGATTACAAATAAAACGGAACTAAACCTAATCTAACATGGGAAGACATGACCCCAAAGGACCCCCTTTCCTTAATTAAACTAACCTAACCAACCTTTAAACCCTCAGGCTTCCCAGTGATGTAACTTATTTTGACTATTACCATACCTTATTGTGATGACTCTTTAATAAAACTCTTCAAAGCAACAATGTCTTGCTTCTGTCAAGGGGGTAAAATAATAACTAGTGATTACCAAGAAAAACAAAGGTCAGATTCTTTCAAAACACATCAAAATCTATCGGATTATCTGCAAAAGGAGAGGGTCACAAAAACGAAATCTTTAGCCCTTGGGCCAGGTTTATGGTATTGTACTCTAGTTTACCGGAATTCTCGTTCCCATCGGCTAGAAATCCTACATTTCACGCCGTCAAGTATTACTTTTTTCTAGGACTCGATATACATATCAGTATTATTCTAGTGTTTGTCCATATTCCCCCCATCTCCCGAAAACAAGCTTGGGGACCTGAGGAATGCAGGATATTTGACTGAGGTACAAAATAGGCGTTCCCAACCAGTTTTTGAGTTAGGGTTGAAAAATTTCCCTAGATCTAGGGTAAATGGATTGGATTTCTTCCAAGTCCAGAACGTGTAACTTTACGTCTTCACAAATATAATGATAATTGAGTGCGAGAAACCCACCCACCCTCGCTAGGAGGAAAGGGGTTAGAATTTTGCCATGTTACCGAGGGGTTGAAGGAAAGGGGCGTAGGCAGGAAAAAAAATTTGTGGGGGGGGGGGGCACCTCCCAATGATGGTTGAGGGGGGGGTGGCGAGTGAAGCGAGCCTTATCAGCTGGGGGTCGGGGAGGCGCTTGTAAGCCCCCAGAGAATTTTTTTGAAGATATGACTTAATTGGGGGCATTTTAAATTGAGCCCTATGGGGGGTCATTTATTGGTTCTTTGCATGATGTTCAATATAGAAAAAATTGATGAAATTATACATACACTCCTAAAGTAGATGTGTTGAATTGGGGGGGGCCATGGACCCCATTGGCCCCCCCTCTGGCTACGCCCTTGGTTGAGGGGGGAGGAGCCCCCCGCTAGGAGGTTAGGTTAAATTTGATAAGGTTAGGAGGTTAGGTTAGATTACTGGGGGTCGAGGGAGCCGGACCCCTCGCTAGGTTAGGTTGGGTTTAAAATTTCCGCTAGGAGGTTGGGTTAAATTTGGTTCTAAAAAAAATCCCTAGATCCAAGGGGGAAAAATCTAGATTTAGGGAAACTAACCCAGATCTAGGGATATTTAACCTAGATATAGGGTATTTAGACTCTTAAAACCTCAAAAAATATTGGTTTCCTACGTATTCTTTGTTCTGCACCCGAAATGTACCTATATACCCAAATAAGCTTTACCTGTGCTTCTGTATACATAACCTAACCGTAACCTAACCTAATCAATACTGACAGAAATTAACTTGGGGTATGATGGGGCGGTATAGAAAAAATATATTAATTCCCGCTATAAACAAGAGCTAAATTTATTCAAAACACATAAAAACTAAATAGAAAAAAATGTCTTCGAAAAATGTGGTGGCCAATTATAAAAAAAACTTTTATTCCTGTTTTTTCAACTATTATAAGTGGAACAGTTGGCAAAAATTTCCCCCCCGTTGATTGTTCGGTATTATTCTAGTGCTTTTTCCATACTTCCCTCTCCCCCCCAAAACAAGTTTGGGGGGAATGCGGGGTATTTGGCTGAGGAGATATAGGACGAAAACTGCGTGACGCTACTGCCGTTATTATAGTTAAGTTTTCTGGTAATTTTTTTCTTCATTATACTGTGCAGTATCAATTCCCTCCGCATAACCTTTAAATTATATACACATCGAAGAAATGATATGGGTTAATAACGCATACAGACACCCCCTTCCCTTCTGGAGGCCCCCCCCACCTTCAGGAGGTTAGGTTAAGGATCGGTTAGGTTAAAAAACTAGTCCGCGTCCTAAGAAAATGCCCGCGTAGTCCTCGTCCATTTTTACCATCTGGGGTACAAATATATGTCGCAACCACATATTTTTTGAGTTAGGGATAGCGTAAAACTTCCCTAGATCTAGTGAAAATTGATTGGATTTTTTAAAAGTCCAGAGACGTGGGAACCTTACGCTCCTTACAAACAGAATGATGATCAGAGTGTCCCAGAACCCCCTCACCCTACCACTAAGAGGTATGGTAAAACTTTTATTAGGTTACCGGGGGGTCGAGGTTGGGCGGAATCCCCCCTCGTTAGAAGGTTAGGTTAGATATCGGGTGATTTTCGCTAGCAAGGTAGGTTAGATTATCGGGGATTTTAAGGGGCAGAGCCCCACGCTAGGAAGTTAGGTTTAATTTGCTTTGTTAAGTAGATTACCGGGGGTCGAGGGGGCAGTAGCCCCCGTTGGAGGTTAGGTTAAATCTGGTTTGGGTAAATTTCCCTAGCCTAAGGATTTCTGGCTCTCCTACATAATCCTAAAACTTAAATTTGTAATTTTCCGCAATGTCCGACGCATTTATTTGCTTCCCCATCTGAAAACCCCGCATTCCCACAGGTCCCCAAGCTTGCTTGGGGAAAGGGGGAGATTATGGGCAAACGCTAGAAATTATAAACCCCGTACGCTGATTCATAAAAGCCGTATGCTGGGGACCGGGATATGTATTTAACAAAAACAGCTGGTCGCAGGTTTACATATCGAGCAGGGTTACAAGCGAGCGGTTGTACAGCAACATACCAAATACATGTATATGTAAAGGGGTAGGCGATATGTATATGATTCATGAATACATATAATAATGCAAATCAAAGGTATTGAAGCTTTTTGGTGATAGAAGAAAGTATCCTTCTCACAAAATCCATGTATATGTAATATCCTTTGTACCGCTGCTGTGACCAGAGTGTATAATTTCAGGCTTGCCACCCACGGTTGATACATTATAATTTAAAATATATCGATACAAAACAGTGAGGGCCCCAAAAAACTCAGATTATATTCGTATATATGTAATTTAGCATCATTGTATAGTAATAGTGCGGTTAAAGAGACTTTTTTATGTAATATTTTCCTCTGCCATGTCATGTTCCACATCGATTTGTAATCTTGCCTCAGGCCTGCCCACTACATTTAAGCTCCGCCCCTTCTCGATGACTAGGAATACCATCGGTGGTATTTGATGATCGCAATTGCGATGGTAGTATTTACATCGTGGTAATCGCAATTGCGATAGGGCTAGGAATATGAACCTGAGACTCACATGGGAAACTTGAAATGAGAGTTCTTGCAATATGTCACAACATTTATTTTTCTAGTTTGTAAATCCATACCCCAATAACATTTGGTTTTGGTGTCAAGCTGCACCACGACCATGGGAGTCGAGAAAGATAGATGACCTGTCCTCTCTTGGATACAGCATACCTTATGATGAAGTGCGTAGATTCCTCACTGCCATTGCTTTGGACCAGCTGTCAACCAGTCTGACGTTCATATACCACGTGACATTTCTGTCTATGATCCTGAGAATGTTATTAAGACCACTGTTGATGCCGCAATTGACAATTTCGATCAAAATTAACAGACAATAGATGGAAAGAACACTACACATTCAATGGCTGTGGTGTTGTATCAAAGGTCTCCTAGGCCAGAAGAAACACCTTGCATTCCAAGATCAAACCTAAAAACCCTAGATGCACAGAGCTGTGATGAGGAGGAAATCAAACGCTACAACAAACCCCATACTAAACCAGAACCATGTGTGAATGGGAAGTCAAAGAACTGGATAAGTCTGCTAGTGATGTGGTACTAAACGACTTGATTTGGGAAATGGCCCGTGCAAGTCCCCCTGAAACCTCACGTATTCTGGCTTGGGGTGGATTCAATTCTTTAGTTAGCGAGAGAGAAATTCCACTGACTCCAATATGGTATCTCCCATTCATTAATGCGCCACCCTCTGACTTCTCTACGATCTACACGACTTTGCTGAAATTGCAAATGCAGTGGGACAAGAACATGTTCTGGTCACTGCTGACCTGGCAATATATAGCAAGGCTGAACAGATTCTCTGGACTGACCCAGATCCCTTGGCTGGTCGAGTGACGATGAGGCTTGGTGGAATGCATCTCACTATGGCTTTCATAGCCAGTATAGGGAAGCTGTTTAGTGATGGTGGTCTCCACAACATGCTGACAGTATCTGAAGTGTATGCTCATGCATCCGTGAGTTTGATGTTGCAAGGGAAGCAGTATGCCAGAGGTCTAAGAGGAATCAGACTGGTACACGAAGCACTGTTTCACTTGTTTCTATCAGCTGCCGAAACCTTTGCAATGAAAAACAAGTTGCCCTGGTTGGATGATGAGACCACGCACTTAATTGCAGATCTAGAGAATACCTTCAAAATGCAATCCCCAGAAGCCTGCACTGCTGTGTGTCAGGAGATTGAAATGCGCTTGTCATCCTCTCTTCTCAGTACAATGAAGAAGTTCAAAGACACAGGAAGAGAACAATCAGCAACATTCCGTTACTGGATTAGCTTTCTGGATGCTGGTGACACCCTCTTGAAGTTACTTCGGGCAGACCGTGAGGCTGATTTTGAAATGCACCTTACCGTCGTCCTTGAAGTCATACCGTACTTCTTCCTGGCAGGCCACAGCAACTACGCACGATACACCCCAGTCTATGTTGCGGAAATGCGTCACTTGGAGGTGTCAGCTCCACGAATGTTTCAGCACATGTCGGAAGGTGGTTTCGTTGTGAAACGCTCAGAAAGGACTTTCAACTGCGTTCCTACGGATCAGGCTCTCGAACAAGGTATCAATCACGAGGCTAAAAGCCAAGGTGGTGTCATCGGTTACACACTGAGGAAAGGAGCATTAGTTCGCTGGCTGCTGACCCACCACATAACCGGGGAATACGCAGAACGATTCAAAGAAATGTGTACACCTACCAAGTCCAAGAAAACACATGAAGAACTTGGACATGCTCGAGTGACCAAGGACCAGAATGATGTTAAAGTCATCAAGGAACAATGCCAAGATCCATTTGACCTGGAGAGTGTGGCAACCTCCCTAGTTAATATAACTAGTGGTCAGGTGGCATCAGAAGAAGTCGAAAAGTCGATGAAGGGAGTGCCACAAAAGGGTCGGGAAATGTTTCAATCAGTTTACGAAAGAAAGGCTTGGGGACGAAGAGGAATTTCTGGGATCCAATCCCAAGACAGTAGTCAAAACGTTTTCTGCTATGAGGAAGTGTCTTTCCATGATAAGGAAGGGAAGATAATGATCGATACGGAGGTACTCTTCAGAAGACTGCTTGCAGTGTCAAAGAACCGTGATGTGGATATGCGCAAGGTCCTCTCCTACGAATTGGCAGCTGTTCCGCCTTCATGTTCCAAGACGATGGTTCAATGAGGAAGACCAACAAAGAGATCTTGCCAAAAAGCTGGAAGCAAATACGGATGAAATTCTTGTCCTTCCTAGTCAGAATTCCCCGACATCATCGCAGTCTGCTTTCATACCTCATTGATGGCATGGCAGTGTGTCAGGCCCTGAACGAGAATCATTTCAAGACTTTCAATGATCTTGGAAAGGTGGTTCTGGACCGAATTGTGCGTCTTCTGAAGAACAGTGCCATGGATCCTTCCATTGACGTTGTGACGTTGGTCTTTGACCGGTACGACAGAGAACAGTCAATTAAGTCGACTGAACGACACAGACGAGGAATGATGGATTCTGGATTTAACTACCAGATACAAGGGAACAGGGACGTCCCGAACTACAGGAACTTCCTCAAAACCAGTACAGGGAGGTCCCGAAGATACGAGCAGTTAGGTTCCACCTGTCATACTCGTAAAGAGAAATCTCGTATAACGAAACACATAACTAATGGTAAAAAATAGGTTTGGTTCCAGGACCCATCAATAAAAAAGAAGAAAAAAAAAGAAATTTTCAAGCTAAAATAAACTGTAGCAAACACAACAAACACACAGCGTCTATTTTACCCACACTGTACTACCTATTCTGTAGAAAAAAACATTCTGAATGAGAAAATAGCACACAAAATAACATAACTGCATATTAATTAAACAAAAAACATGCATAACAAGCAAAAAAGACGTTGTAATGTAGGGGACGCCGCGTGATACAAGAGAAGGTAGTGTAGCGGTCCCAAGGTTAGGGATGCACACCTGCTAATTACCCTTGTCAGGCCGTGCCATATGCTTAATTACCCTTCAGGTCACGCCTTGCTAGGGTGACCTGACTGCTGTCCTAAGGTTGGGGCCGCACACCTGCTAATTACCCCTAAATGTCAGGCCCCGCCATATGCTTAATCACCCTTCAGGTCAAGGCTTGTTAGGGGTGACCTCACTGGGGTCAACCAAATCCCCTTTTGTCCAGCCTGGGAGTGGTACGGCGCTCATGTTGAACTTGATAATTTTACTCACCCCAGTCTGAATGTCGTATCATTGGATTTTCGATCTCGTATATTGAAAATAGACCCTAATTTACACATCTAATTCACATCGGATTCTCGTATACCGAATGGTCGTATAACGGGACCTCCCTGTACCAACAAGGCTAGTTTAGCTTCATTCATCTGTCAGTACATCTGCGTCAATGGACAAGATCTCCTGCCTGCAGATAAACCGGTAGTACTGGCAGGTGGATTTGAAGATGGAGAAGTGGTCAAAGTTCTGAATGAAGTGGGTGTGTCCAGTCTTGAGGGGTTGTACAGCACACAAGAGGAGGCGGACACTCGTCTGGTATTGCATGCAATCATGTTATCGAGAGACCATCCAAGGATAATCATTCGGTGTGACGACACGGATGTCCTCGTCTTGTTGGTGTATTACTGGAGCAGGGGAGCACTGGCCGATGAAGTATATATGCATGCTGGGCACTCAGGGAAATTTGTCTCAAAGGAACGATTCATACCTGTTCACCATATCAGTACCAAACTCGGCAAAAGCAGCATGCAAGTCATTACCAGCCGTGAATGCTCTGTCAGGATGTGACACGACAAGTGCTCTATACAGACTTGGAAAGCGAACGGCATATTCAGCTCTCACCAAATATTCAGATGCCTTACAGGGCCTGGAAGCATTCCAGGATGTGCCTACTTTCCTAGATACCGCAAGGCGATTTGCCCTTCTCATGCATGGTAAAAAAACTAAAAATCTCAGTTCACTGAATGAGCTTCGTTTCGTACTCGCCACCACAACTGATAAGCCCGCATCCTTACTGCCACCAACAGATGATGCCTTCGAACAACATGTATTGCGGGCCCAATACCAAGTAGCAGTGTGGTGTCAGAGTCACATCGCAAAACCTGAGAACATGAACCCAGTTGGCCATGGTTGGCATGTGAATGCAAATGATGAACTGCGTCCAACAATGTACAAGAATGAATCGGCACCAGCAGAGGTTAGAGACCTAATTCATTTGTACTGCACTGACAAAGGTTGTCGCGGACAAAATGCCAGTATGTCATTGCTGGACTTGAGTGCATTGACATTTGTTCCTGTGGTGGAGAATGTGCGAATCGGCCGGAGATAAGTGAGGTGGCAAATGGAGATGAAGTCGGAGATGATACGAACATGATGGTGTAAATACTGTAAGTAATCTTTGTAAGTGCCAAAATAACAATTTTTAAGATATTCCAACATTTTCAATTTTTTATGGGTTAAATGGGTTAAATGGCCATGTTTTAATTATAATCTGACTGTAAAACATCATTTTTCATAAAGTAGACATCCTAATAGTGTAAGTAATCTTTGTAAGTGCCAAAATAACAATTTTTAAGATATTAAAAAATTCTCAATTTTTTATGGGTTGAATGGGTTAAATGGCCACGTTTTAATTAGAATCTGACTGTAAAACATCATTATTCATAAAGTAGACATCCTAACGAATCCAACCAATACCTCATTTGCCTTGTTCTAAAGTGTGGAGGGGTAACTCCTTAAATAAGGCCCTTTTTTGGCCTCGACCGCTCCACTAAAAGTACATGACCAAGGAAGCACCACCTGCTCGTACCACTCCACAGGAAAGGAGACAGGATAATTGAACACGATGAAATGGTGCTTAGAAATTGGATGAAAAACGATAACATAAACAGCTTTGGAGACTTTTGTGAAGCATTTATTCACACACTTTCTAGGGAATGGCTGTTTGTTTCCAGTGATGACTGTGTGTCTTTCCTCAAGTAAACTGTGATGACCGACCAAATTTGACTGTGTCATTTAAAGTTATGTCAGACTTAACAGTTTTTAGTATGGTATGAAAACAGTGCTTTGGAACCTAGAAAACTGAAATGGGTCTTAGGAAAGACAAATAAATGTGATCTGTGGTCAAAATTTGAAAGTTTCACCTTAGTTCTTACCCTGCATCAGCTGTTAGTGACGTTGATACTCACTCAGTGCATAGAAATTATCAGAGATAATGGTAACTGAATCAATTGAAACGAGTTAAAAAAACAAAGTGCTGTGGTTCTGTGCTGAGCAGCTAGGTATGATTTGTAAGAAGAAATAAGCTACAGCTGTGAGTTTTTGGTTTGGTCTTATACTGTTTTTATGACCAATCCATCATTGTACATATGTCTACGTGATAGTGGAGTAATTATTCTCCCTCACCCTAATTACTAAGGAAGCTGAGTTTATCTAGTGCAAAGTCTGTATACACTGAGAATTCTCATGAGCTCTTTTTGAGGGAAGTTTTTTCAACTCTAAAAAGTGAAGAAAAATTGGTTAATTTGCTGCTTGATTTGATACATGTAAAGAAGCGTCTTTCATATAAAGGTGGGAAAATTTATGGTGCTTCTGTAAACTCTGATGAACCTGCAACAACAATTCAAGCTTTCATGATTTCATCACTTTTGTCAAAAAACAAGCATGTTGCTGCTTCGTATCCAGTCTGCAGACTGACAGCTAACACACTTCTTGATTTGACACATAAAGTTTTGGCATTCCTGCATGACATTGGATATAAAGTCGTCTCATTAATCTCTGACAACAACAGGGTTAGTAGAAATATGTTTGAGATGTTGTGTGGTGGCAATCTTACTTCCTCCATTTCAAATCCCTATGATTCAAGTGAGTCACTTTTCCTCTTGTTTGATTCAGTCCATTTATTGAAATGCATAAGAAATAATTGGCTTAATCAGAAAAGCCCCATTCAAACTTTTATAATACCTTCACCTTCCAACTTCAAAATTCATGAGAAGGCAAGCTACAGCCACTGAAAGTACTGTACACAAAAGAACGGAATCAGTATGTTAAGTTAACTCCAGGCTTGTCAGAGAAAGTCCTTTTCCCTAATAATTTTGAAAGACAGAATGTACAGTTTGTTGTAAGATTATTTGATGAAAAAAACTGGCTGCATTGAAAACTATGAATATGTCAGGTGTGTCAGGTACTGTTTTTTTCTTACAACAAAGCATATCATGGTGGCATATAGTAAATGTGAAAACACCAGACAAAGGTGTTGCCCTCCGTCAACCAGAATGTAACCCTATTAGGCAGGATACAGATCCAAACTTGTTGTTTCTCAGTACCTTTGATCAGTGGTCACGGCTTGGGAAGAGTTGGAATTGCCTCAGCAGCATGGAAGGATTGGTCAGCTTTCAAGAGAAAACAGGCTTTGCTCTCAAGAAACACTACATCACATTGATAAAGTTATGTGATTATCTGCTAAAACACCATAGCTTCCACTATGTATTACTGGGAAAATTCCAAACAGACAAGTTGGAAGGTAGATTGGTCAATATAGGAAGATGAGTTGTGCAAATTACAAGTGGCTGTTGCTCAAGTAATGGCATCTGAAAGAAAGCTGAAGATTCTGAATGTTCTTTCCATGGCTTCGTCAAAATCTGATCCATTAATCATCACTGAATTAAACTCCTCTCAACTTGAACCAAATTCTCATTGTGAAGCTGTGGACTTTTTGGAGAAATTCAAGGGAGTTGAGAAATATGTGCAAAAAACAGAGTTTGTCAAAGGAAGATGAAAATGTTATGATATACATTGCTGGTTATGTAGCTCATACTATCAAAAGAAGCTTAAATGTGACTTATGTGTAAGTCGGGTCTCTCTTGGTAAAGTACTTGAAGCTGAAATTCCTGAAAAGTGTCAGTATCTCAATATTCTTGATAGAGGAAAAAATGGCTTGAAATGGCCAACAGATTTCACTTTCTCAATCGGTATTCACACCTACCAAATATTTCAAGCTCTCTTAGGTAATTTTAGGACATATTTTGTGCAGTGCACCAACAACCAACGACAGGTTCTTGTTAAACTAACCTTAAATTTTCAAGAAAAGTTGCTTGCTATAAATTAATGTTGTCCATGCAAAACATCAGTAAATCAACTACTTAAGATGTGTATCTGGCCTATGACAAATATTTTATTGAATAATTTCATAGTCATATAATAATGCAATAGTCCAAGAGAACAACAAAAAGAGGAAATTTTCAGCACTAAAATCTTAAAAAGGAAGCTGTGCTTGAAGTTGTTTATGCAGAGATTTCAATAAATGTACTATTTTTGTTGTGCAGTTATTATTTTGTATTTCACCTATTAAGTGGTACTGGTAATTTATACTCATGTACTACTCTAGGCTGATTTAGATAAACACAAACTAGCTGTTCAGCATTTACACACAAAATCACAATTCATATGTATATTTTCAGCCGATATTTTGGCAACTACATGTAAATTTTTATGAAGTATTATCATGCTTATGATCTTTAGTAAAGTATATGGTAAGTTTTCATCATTTTAATTTTCATCATTATTATTGTTATTATCAATATTATTATACGTAATACACAATGAAAGTGGTGTAATTATATCATGTTCTGTCTGTTGAAGCTCACGGATTGAATTAGGACACAAAGGTAAGTGATGGCTCTGAAATAGAAACCACACTAACACACAAATATAGGTATTAATTAGATATAATAATGTATGTTGATGGAAATATAAAAGTAACGACCAATAGTAGTACATAGACAATAATAACGAGGATAAAGTAAAGAAGGATGGACGAAAGAAATTGTAAAGGGTAAGTAGTGAAGCGAGAGAAGGCGGGCGGTACAGATTCCGTCTGTGACGTCATCAATCTCAGGCGCAGGCTTCTACATGGAGACGGCTATGGCATAGTAGTGTGATGTGAAGCATAGTATAGAGTATGATGTAACGCATAGTATATATATACCGTATATATATATGTATATATATATATATATATATAATATATATATATATATATATATAATATTATATATATATATATATATATTATGATGTGACACATTAGGTTATGTGGTGTAAAGCCTGAATTCAATGAAATATAAAGTCATTTAGTGAAAACATTATTTGACCTAAGGTTGTACTTATCGGTCATATTTATCTGAAAATATGATTAATCTGGTGGCTCGGTGCGACAATATGGGCTACAAAAGTTCACATCCTTGCACCGGTCCCTTCGGCCTAAACATCTCACGGCCTAAAGGTCCCTGGGGCCTAAACGTCTTACGGCCTAAACGTCTCAGTGCCTACACGTCTCAGTGCCTACACGTCTCAGTGCCTACACGTCTCATGGCCTACACGTCTCATGGCCTAAACGTCTTACGACCTAAACATCTTACGGCCTAAACATCTCACGACCTAAATGGTTCACGGCCGAAAAAAATAAGGCCGAATCGACCCGAACTCCTACTAACCACACCCAATATACCGTAAATGGCGGCGTACAAGTCGACCAGGCGTACAAGTCGACCTCAAGACTATTAATTAGCTCAAGATTACAGGTTAGGCCTATACTTGCCGTATAAGTCGGCCCAAAGACTACGTATACAGTAGTTTTTGGTCCGCCCCAAAAATATGGTAGGCTACTGGTAGGCCAAACCTTAAATGTGGATAGGCTACGGTACAGGAAAAAAAATTAAAAATTTGAGCCTGTCATTGGCTATTAATTCGAGCCTGTGATTGCCTGTGTGAGCCTGTGGCTATCCTGTCCCTGCTATTGAATTGCTTGTCACACAGTTGAACACAGAGTTCCTCAGTGTTGAATTAGTCGTCGGGTGAGGAGGGTGTGTCGTGTGCGCTATTAGATAACTATACAAAAATAATTCAATCTGTAGTAATATATAAGTTTTGAATGATACGCTGAAGTAGATTAGTACTGCACAGTATACTGAGCAAAAATAATTACAGAAAACACAAAAAGTGGTAAGGTCGGTAGCGACCGCGAAGTTATCGTCCATTATAACCGACCAGGGACAAGATAGCCAATCACAGGCTCAAATTAATTGTTTTCCACCAATAGTATATGAATTGTGTAGGATGTGGGTGGGAGCGTGGGCGTTTGGAGGTATAGCTGGGCCGCCAGCGGGGAGACAAAGCGGCGCTACATTCCCCCTGCTTCCCACAACCTCAGTAGGTAAGAGGGTTAAGGTTAGGTTTAATGAAAACTTTAAGGTTAGGTTAGGTTAGGTATACTTTGTGGTTAAGGTTAGGTTAAGTTTCATTAAAGCCTATAAGGTTAAGTTTCATTAAAGCCTATAAGGTAATTCATTAACCTATAAGTTAAGTTCATTAAAGCCTATAAGGTTAAGTTTCATTAAAGCCTATAAGGTTAAGTTTCATTAAAGCCTATAAGGTTAAGTTTCATTAAAGCCTATAAGGTTAAGTTAGGGGTAACAGGAAAGTTCGACGGAATGCGTTTTCGACGACACTCGAAACCTCCAACATGTACATCGTCAAACCTTCCAAGTCATTGTCGTCGAACCCTCTCATTCATTCTCTTCATAATATTTAAAAAATTTCATCATGCGCAATTTAACATATCATAACAGATGATGAGGACAATACATAATGAATAGAGTAAATAAATAAATGAATAAATAAATTGTATCTGTCAGGATTCCCAGTTTTCCCCACAAACTTAGGTGTCGTTTTCTGTAGTCTAATTTACTGTGAACATCAGAGGGAACTGCTTTAGCCGAGGATGAAGCAATGAGGACAAACAGTACTGTTGTTCATTGTTTATTAGTCTTTATCGCCAATTGATTTTATTAAATACAATATTAAGGATAGGCAAGCTAAGTTTGGTAGGTGTTACCACGTTAGGGTGGGAAACAACGAAAGATATGGGGGGATCTTGGCTGTATAATGGCAGTGTATATGCTTTTCACTTTATTTTTGGTTGGCAATGATCTAGTAACTTTGTATTTTATATTAGAGTAATCGTCCAGACCCAATTTTTTTTTGCCGAATTATGTTGAATAAATAAACACCTAATCCACCAAAAATAATTGATTTCCAGGCCTTATTTCCGTAAAAACACGACTTTTGTAAAAAGCCCGCGAAAAAAAAAAATCTTCCCTCCAACAGGGCTACAACTGTTATTGATGACGTCAGAACAGGGACGCCCGCAGACACTCTGTCTGACACCTGTCGGCAAATGTTATGATGAGCGATTGTACTTCGGTGTCAGACAGTGAATCTGTCGCTGTGACAGATCTAGAGTACGATGCTCAATCTGACACCGAAAAAAATGACGCTGGTCGCGTATACTATGGGGAAAACGAACCTCAGATTGTCATGGGATCCTATATGTTTGAGCCCGAGTACGAGGTGGATGAACAGGTGTTAGCAGAGCCTGAGGTTCAGCAGGAGGACCTGGCACTTCTCCAAAACATGGATTGGTAAATAAGGTTAAACCATGTGTGTGTGGGAATCACAATGAAGGTACTTTCGAGAAAATCCTATGGTTAGTTTTGGAGCTACAGTCAAACGTCATTACTCGGAAACCACATACTAGCATTAACTACAGCATAGAGTTGGAAAATATGCAGGCGGTAAGGCAGAAAGTGTGACAGCCACACCACCACAGGGTCTCTCACCACAGGGCACGCCCACTCCACAACTGGTTTATTTGGTTTACTTGGTCTTGTTAAGAGGCAAAGTCTCACAGTCGTGGTGGTCCACCGCTGCTGCCAGTCCTGGCGTCCCTGTCTAACAGGGCCACCTGGTCTGGTATGGTGTTGGACTGAGTCACTGTCTTACGGGGGGGGGGCCGCCCTTGTCCAGCACACCCGTGTACACAGGCTCACCTCACACTCGTCGTCCCAATTAACCCACACACTGGGTAGGCGACTAGTCGCGCTGCACACTCTCATCCAGTCTTTCACCCGCTGTGTACACTACACACCGTTTCTCAACACAACTGCTCGCCCCAACACACTATAGGCGTGTATCACCCTACACACGCCACTCCTTTCTGTGTGCAAACTTTTCTCGAAAGGCACAGCTGTCTTGCTGCACCCGTAAAGGATGCATGCATGTGGCATATAGCAAAAAAAATCTATCAGAAACACCCAAATATCTTCAAGTACTATATTTATCTCTGTGTTTACGTGCTTCTCTGATCAAGCGCGGGAAGAGTAGCCTCCCTGATGCTACGTCACCGAGCCTGAGCATGAGCGTCTGCAAACCTTGAGTGTGTTTTGAAAACTCGGGGAATTTGCAGATTTTGATTGCGGATTATTTAAAAACGGCTGACTGGATACAAAAAGTGACGACGTATTGTTAATATACTCGTTAATGGCTATGATTTGATTGCTTTAAATCAGGAATGATGAAATGGTCTGGACGATTACTTTAATCCTCTCGATGACAAAATTTCTTTAGGTTCTACTCTATGATAGACATGCGTATATACATATTGGAAGTTTCGACGGAGTTCGACGGTACCGCCGAAAAACCTTCATTTTCTACCGTCGAAAGTGCATTCCGTCGAAATTTCCGGTAATCAAGTTAGGTATACTTTGTGGTTAAGGTTAGGTTAGGTTTGGTATGTCCTATTCAATCACTTCCCTGTTATCTGAGACCCTGACAATTTTTTCCTGGCCAAGTTTTAGTGCTTTTTCTTATGGAGATTCAGGTCCGTACCGAGAGTCATGATGAAGGTCGAGCGACGAACGACAGAGGAAGGGTAGCATAAAAGGGATATTTTTCGGAACCAGGAGCAGCGACGAAGGTCGGCACGAAGACACGGGTACCCCCGTGTCTTCATGCCGACCTTCGACCGTCGTCGCTGCTCTTCGTTCCGAAAAATATCCATTTTACGCTACCCTTCCTCTGTCGTTCGTCGTTCGTCGCTCGACCTTCATCATGACTCTCGGTACGGGCCTGTGTTTTTAATGGAAACGGCGACCATAAAATTCAGTGATTCATTTTTTTCTTTTTTAACTATGGGTTTCCAGAAAATAAAAACTATCTCAAAAAAAAAAAAAAAAAAAAAAAAAAAAAAAAAAAAAAAAAAAAAAAAAAAGCCTATTTTTTGGCGAGCAAAAAATAGTTGGTGTCTGAAAATGACCGCGGAGTTCTCGTCCATTATAACCAATGACACTCAAGCTTCACGCCACCTGAAGTTTGCGGTCAGTAAAGCAGAGAGACGGAAGGCTAACAACCCCTCAACACCTAAATGAGTCTACTGCAACTCCTAATGTGAAGATAATCGAAAATACTCCCAATACTTCACTTTTCCTCACGTTTTCCCCAACGGAGACACACGAGAGCTGGCTATTTCCACCTCTCACCCTCACCCCTTCCTCACACCCTCCCCACACAACCTCACACCCTCCCCACACAACCTCACACCCTCCCCCCCCCCACACACACACACACACACACACGAGCTGGCTATTTCCACCTCTCACCCCTTCATCACACCCTCCCCACACACGCTGCACATCCTACTGCACCTCTCACTCACCTCGTCTACGAATTCGTTGAATATTTTGACGTATTTTCACGCTAAAACAAGGCTGCAGATCCGTTGCCAGGCCCGTGTGGTTGTTGTCCGTTTCTTCTTCTTCTTCTTCTTCTTGTGATCTTGATCTTGATCTTTATGTTACAGGTGGCCTTTTCTTCATAGGCCAGGCCATAGACCACTGTATACCAGTGGAAGAAGCAAAAAGAACAATCAACAGTTTTTGGATGACCAGAAAAAATAAGAAGAAAGAAAAAGAAAGAAACTAATAAGATAGAATAAGAGAAGAAAACTAATTAAAGACCCAGACAGCAAGAAGAAACACGTCAGGGAGTGCCGTTGAAAAAGGCCTGACTCCCGACCAACAACTGAACTGAACTGATATAGTGGTCTATGGCCAGGCCTTTAAACCGGCTGCTCCTGTAGTCTTGTTCTTGTTCTTGTTTTAGGGCTGTAGAGTCTATTGTCTATTTCTCATATACCACATTCTTTCCAAAAACTCTTTCACTGTCTCAATCATCCGTCCACTTGTCTCACCACACAGTCCCAGCAGTAATAACTTCCATTCTCTTCCTGTCCTTTCAACCACCTCATTCATGTCACCTCCCATTTCAGTCAAAACCACACGCATCATTTCCATTCTCTCCCCGCTAAATTTCTCACATTCTAGTATCACATGTTCCACTGTTTCATCCTCACCCATGTCACACATCTGGCACACTTTGCTGCCTGACTCGGACCATCTGTAGTTCCTTGCATTCACATCCATACACTGTGTCCTGGCTTGGAAGAGAAGGTCGCCACCCCGGGTTCCATCATACACACTTTCAAACGCTGGTGCCTCTTTCTCCTTATACCATTCTAGTGTTTTCTTTTGCTCCATCTCATTTTTCCACTTACTCATCCCCACATACTTCACTACTCTATCGATCTCAGTTTTCCACTTTCTCACATCCCACTCAAGGCCTTCTTCATCACCATTCAACATCTTCCATTCAATTACATTCGGTCTTCCATCTATCAGTTGATACATCCACCAAAATCGCAATCCACTTCTTTCTACCATTTTTTGGCATCGCTTCCCCCATTTACTACTACATTCACTCCACAAATAAACTTTTCGTGCCAATCTTGTGTCCTCCATTCGTTCCAGTCTGATCTTATACCTGAGTGTTGCTTTCGAATGTCTCTCCCTAAATGTACTACTCCATCCCATGTCACTTCTTAAACCTTCAGTCGCTGCATACCTGGGTGCATTCAGTGCCATTCTTGCTGCTTTATTTTGTCCCACTTCCAATATCTCTATTTCACTCTCATTCCATGCAATCACCTCCATACCATACATAATGCTTGGGACAGCCACACTTTTCCACACTTCCCTCAACACATCATACTTGCTTGCCCTCATCCTTGCCACACCTCCCAAGTCGACCAACCCACTGATTGGCCTGGCTGATCTTTTCAGCCTTTGCTTTTCCACATCCATTGGAACTAATGCACATCCCTAGGTAGGCTACTTGTATTCACTAGTTTGTTCTAATTCATTTTCTCCCAGTCTCCATGTAGCGTTTCTGTCATCCTCTCTTATATTTACTATCATCACCTTACTTTTCTCACGGCTAAATTTTACTCCAAAGTCTCTCCCATACTCATTCACCACATCTAACAGGCTCTGGAGTTCCTCGGCCGACTCACTCATAACTACCATATCATCTGCATACATTAACAAGCTTATTTTGTCATTTCCTACTCTCACTCCTGCATCCATTCTTCTCATCCTTACTGCCAGTTCCTCAGTATACAGACTAAACAAGGTTGGGGACAGAGTGCATCCTTGCCTAACACCTCTCTCACTTCTCACCCATTCTGTTTCTATACTACCTAGCCTATATTTTGCTCTAGTGTCTTCATACATGCTTCTCACTATGTTCACTATCTATTGGCTCAACACAACCTTTTCCTAAACCTTGCGTAACATTTCTCTGTTTACTCTATCATAGGCTTTCTCAATGTCTAGGAACCCAAGGTACAGTGTCTTTCCCTCCCTTTCCTTCTTTTCAATTATTTCATTCACCACAAACATGTTGTCCTCTGCCCTCCTATCCACTCGAAAACCATTTTGCTCCTCACCTAACACCATAGCTCTCTCCAACCATTTACACAACCTTTCCTTCAACACTGCACTAAAAACTTTACCTACTGTATTCATTAGGGCTATTGGTTTATAGTTCTTCAATTCACTCTTACTCTTGTATCCTCTTTTATGCAATAGGGTCACTCTACATTCATTCCATTTTCTAGGCACCCTTTCTTCTTCCCACACACTTTCCTTGCCTTAGCCAATAGAACATCCTTATATGATGAACTAACGTGTTCTTTCATTTCATCTTGTACCTTGGTTTTCAGTTCAGCAATATTCTCCCGAACTTCCATTACATTATCCTTGATATGTGACTCCATCTTATCCTCGAGGCTTATCATTTTTGCTTCCAAGGTTCCGAGCCTATTCATCAGGCTATGGGTGCCTTCCGAGTTTCTTTCTACTACTTCATTTAAATGGACGGATTTTGCCTCCATGTGACTCAGTCGGTCATCAAACTTCTTCTCCTTGTCCTGCCTTTTAACCCTATCGGCTCTCATCTCGTCCACTGTATGTTCCAAAACTTGATGTTTACCTATCATTTCTTTCAGTTGTTCACTGATTCTTTGAAGCTGATTATGTAGCTTGACACTTCCCAGTTGACAACGACTGCAGTTGTAACTCAGCTGTTTACCTGCTTCGTTCTCGTTCATGAACTCGTACACAGCTTCTGGTATATTATCACATTCAATGTGAATCCAATCATCACATACCTCACATGCAAGTGCATCATCCAAATCCGTCACCTCTACTTGACACTTTCCGCACTTATGTGCATCCACCTCGCCCTCCGGCACGTCTCCCTCTTGTGTCTTCTACTACCTACTAACACCTTTTCTATTCTTCTTCCTCCTCATCTGAATCATATTTGCGCCCACTACCTTGAACAACCTTAGCAGTTAGGTTATAGTAAGGGTGAATATGTATGATAGAGGGCTTTGATATGATAAGAGGCCCTCTCAACCCCTATCCCCATGCAAGCTTCCCGTACACTTCCCACTCCATCCCTCTCATCCCCACTCACTACTTCTACTTATTACTCTCCCTCTCACATTGTTTCTCTGCTCAGCTCATTCCACCTCTATTATATACTCTCACCGTGTTACCCTTATCCACCCTCCTCCACTACCGCCGATTCTACCAAACTTCCTCACACTACCTACTCCCTCCACTCTTCACTCCACATTCTGAAAGGTGATCCCCAGAGATCCCCATGAACTTGAAAAGTACAAATTAAACTGACGGCGAAAGACAGTGTGCAGTTCATAACATGGAAATGAGAGAGAGAGAGAGGAGAGAGAGATGAGAGAGAGAGAGAGAGAGAGAGAGAGAGAGAGAGAGAGAGAGAGAGAGTGTGTGTGAGAGAGAATATACCTGAAACCTGGTACATACGAAAGAAAGAGAGAGAAAGCGCGAGAATAGGCCTGAAACCTGCAACATACGAGAGAGAGAGAGAAAGAGAAAGAGAAAGAGAAAAGAGAGAGAGAGAGAGAGAGAGAGAGAGAGAGAGAGAGAGAGAGAGAGAGAGAGAGAGAGAGAGAGAGAGAGAGAGAGAGAGGGGAGAGAGAGAGAGAGAGAGAGAAAAAAAAAACTAGAAATATGGTAATATCTGAATTATACACACCTGAATGCGGGGGAGACAAAGAGAGACAGGAGAGAAGCTAGAAGAGAGAGAGAGAGAGAGAGAGAGAGAGAGGAGAGAGAGAGGAGAA
>JACEEZ010009281.1:0-35263 GCA_016584305.1 Chionoecetes opilio | reverse complement strand
GTTTAAAAGGGAAAAAAAATCCTAGATATCTTTTATAAATGCTATTTTTAGGGCTTATTTTCATTTCACACCTAATAATAATGGTGGGTGTCTAGGCTTAGCATTATGTTGATTTCAGGCAAAAAAAACACAATAATGTTTGATGTAATATGAGTTTAAAATATCATACGGTGCCCCCCCATACTGATCCGGTGCCCCCCCTCGTGGGGGGACACCGGACGAGGTCCAAAAATTTATACAAAACCTTAAATGACCCTTATTATCTGAGTTAAGTATTCATGAGGTACCATGGGTGGGCCATATTGTAAGTTTGTTTTGGGCACAGTGTGCACTCTCTCAGGTAAAAAAATGGATTTTTTATGAATTTTTCCACTAATAGTACGTGTCCCCCCACACCACCTACTTACGGCCCGTAACTCTTCGAGCATCTCTGCCCCGGGCCCTTTTAAACCGGCTGCTCCTGTAGTCTTGTTCTTGTTCTTGTTTTAGGGCTGTAGAGTCTATTGTCTATTTCTCATATACCACATTCTTTCCAAAAACTCTTTCACTGTCTCAATCATCCGTCCCTCGTCTCACCACACAGTCCCAGCAGTAATAACATCCATTCTCTTCCTGTCCTTTCAACCACCTCGTTCATGTCCACCTCCCATTTCAGTCAAAACCACACGCATCATTTCCATTCTCTCCCCGCATATCCCTTCTCACTTCTAGTATCACATGTTCCAACTTTTCATCCTCACCCATGTCACACATCTGGCACACTTTGCTGCCTGACTCGGCCCATCTGTAGTTCCTTTGCATTGACATCTAAGCCACTGTGTTCTGGCTTGGAAGAAAAGGTCGCCACCCCGGGTTCCATCATACACACTTTCATACGCTGGTGCCTCTTTCTCCTTATACCATTCTAGTGTTTTCTTTTGCTCCATCTCATTTTTCCACTTACTCAGCCCACATACTTCACTACTCTATCGATCTCATTTTTTCCACTTTCTCACATCCCACTCAAGGCCTTCTTCATCCCCATTCAACATCTTCCATTCAATTACATTCGGTCTTCCATCTATCAGTTGATACACCCACCAAAATCGCAATCCACTTCTTTCTACCATTTTTGGCATCGTTCCCCCATTTATACTACATTCACTCCACAAATAAATTTTTTCGTGCCAATCTTGTGTCCTCCATTCGTTCCAGTCTGATCTTATCCTGAGGGGTTGCTTTCGAATGTCTCTCCCTAAATGTACTCCATCCCATGTCACCTCTTAAACCTTCAGTCGCGCATACCTGGGTGCATTCATTTGCCATTCTTGCTACTTTATTTTCCCACTTCCAATATCTCTATTTCACTCTCATTCCATGCAATCCCCTCCATACCATACATAATCTTGGGCAGCCACACTTTTCCACACTTCCCTCAACACATCTAACTTGCCTGCCCCCCTCCTTGCCACACTCCCAAGTCGACCAACCCACTGATTGGCCTGGCTGACTTTTCAGCCTTTGCTTGTCCACATCCATTGGAGCTCATGCACATCCCTAGGTACTTTGTATTCACTAGTTTGTTCTAATCATTTTCTCCCAGTCTCCATGTAGCTTTCTGTCATCCTCTGTTATATTTACTATCATCACCTTACTTTTCTCACGGTTAAATTTTACTCCAAAGTCTCTCCCAAAACTCATTCACCACATCTAACATGCTCTGGAGTCCTGGGCCCGACTCACTAATAACTACCATATCATCTGCATACATTAACAAGCTTATTTTGTCTTTTCCCTACTCTCACTCCTGCATCCATTCTTCTCATCCTTACTGCCAGTTCCTCAGTATACGACTAAACAAGGTTGGGGACAGAGTGCATCCTTGCCTAACACCTCTCTCATCCTCACCCATTCTGTTTCTATACTACCTAGCCTATATTTTGCTCTAGTGTCTTCATACATGCTTCTCACTATGTTCACTATCTTTTGGCTCAACCCAACCTTTCCAAAACCTTGCATAACATTTCTCTGTTTACTCTATCATAGGCTTTCTCAATGTCTAGGAACCCAAGGTACAGTGTCTTTCCCTCCCTTTCCTTCTTTTAAATTTTCCCATTCACCACAAACATTTGTCCTCTGCCCTCCCATCCACTCGAAACCATTTTGCTCCTCACCTAACACCATAGCTCTCTCCAACCATTTACACAACCTTTCCTTCAACACTGCACTAAAAAAATTTACCTACTGTATTCATTAGGGCGATTGGTCTATAGTTCTTCAATTCACTCTTACTCTTGTATCCTCCTTTTTGCAATAGGGTCACTCTACATTCATTCCATTTTCTAGGCACCCTTTCTTCTTCCCACACACGGTTAAATAGGTCAGTCATTCTGTCAATCACCACCTCACCCCCATTCTTGTCATCTCATATAGTATTTTATCCGGCCCGCTGCTTTTCATTCTTTTGCCTCCTTACAACTTCTCTACTTCATCCCTGCTAATCCATTCATTCAAATCTTCCGCATCTTTTCTTTCCAAAGTTATACATTCTGGTCTTACGTCAAAGATTTCACCCACGCCCCTATGTCTTCCAAAAGTTTTTTATAACCTCTTTGATTTTTTTCTCATCTGTTTTCACGTTTAGCATTTACTTTCAAAGGCTTTCCCCATCTTCATTCCCAGCCTCTTTTCCCCTCGCATGAATCTGTACCACTCACGCCCACCTGCAAGTCCTTTCTCTTTTCAGGGATCGGATCTTACTCCTGTCACACATAAACTTTCGCATCTCTTATCTTTCGTTTTGTTATCGCTGCTGTTTCACATATTCTGTCCATGCTTCTGGGATTCATCTCCGCTTCTTCACTTTCTTGCCTCCTTTTTTTTAACTCTCTACATTGCCTGTTTAACCTTTTTCGTTCCTTCCTTGCCTCTCTAATATCCTCATTCCACCATGGTTTATTCACTCTCTTTCTTCCATTTGTTCTAAAAAAACCCTATTTTTTTAAGTGCAGCGCTCCTCACATTTTTCGTTAGTCTCTCATTTAGCTTTATTCACCTCCTGTACTCTTTCTCTGTCCACATCTCACTCAGACACTCTTGAAAATCTTCCCATTTTGCATCTCTCAACCTCCATTTTTTTCTTCACCGTCCTTACTTTTTGGCTCACTTGTACTCCACATTATACAGTCCACTACAAAACATATT
Organism: Chionoecetes opilio; assembly: GCA_016584305.1. NCBI lineage: Eukaryota > Metazoa > Arthropoda > Malacostraca > Decapoda > Majidae > Chionoecetes > Chionoecetes opilio. The sequence goes on along the minus strand of JACEEZ010009281.1, from coordinate 32,080 downwards.
TGATCAGACACAAAATCAAATTTTCCCTCTTCATCTATCCACATTCAGCAACACTCGCATTTTGCCATTCACCAACACATAATCAATTGCAGACTCTTGGTTCCTTGCATTCCACGTCACGCGACCCTCTGCCACGTCTCATTCAGGTTTTTTTAACTCCAACTCATCTATAAATTCAGCAAGCATTTTTTCATTCAAGCCGCTGGGCCCGCATGATCTTGATCTTGATGTTTACAGGGGCCTTTTCTTCATAGGCCAGGGCTTACATATACTTCTATAGTACTAACTGCCGTGCATCATTCTCTTGGCCATATAATTCGTACAAACTACCGTGTTGGGGTTTCTATAATCAGTCACTACCGTAGATAACAGTGAAGTCGCCACCTACAGTGAAGTCGCCAGGCGCCAAATATTACAAATTATAGCATCACTACTGATTTTTATGTGCCACTTAAGATGTTACACAGTAGTTTATATCATGGCTGTATAATATCCTCTGTTTCAGCGTTGTTTTATGCTTTGTATCTGCAAGTATAACTATTGCACATTTTGCTTCTCAAGTTTTTCTTCGCGCGATGACAGACAGTAAACAGTAGCTTTTCGGGCGACAGGACACAAGACTTGCCAGATCTTTCAAACTTGAATATAATTTATTTTCACGTTGGCAGAGGAATTTTTATATATCCAAGCATCTTCCGCAGCTAATATATATAAAGACTTGTTTTACTTTACCTCTAATTTCCCAGAATTCCCCAGAGTGGCGACTCACCTGTTGGGTTAAAATACTAGCTGGCGACTTTACTGTAGTAGGTATAGTGAGGTCGCCACTCGGTTTTATTTTTGTAATTTGTTCATTTATAGCCCTAATATGACACAGATGAAGACACAAAATGACACAGACTTTCCAGATAGACCCTTCTAACTTTCCTGAATTCATGGATGTACAAATGTAAGTATTAACGCCACCACACGTCTGTAAATAACAAAGAAACGTAGAACTGGCGACTACACTGTTATCTACGGTAGGGCGATTCTATAATCAGTCTCTAGGCCCCTACCGTAGATAAAAGTGAAGTCGCCAGTTCAACGTTTCTTTGGTATTTACAGACGTGTGGTGGCATTAATACTTACATTTGTACATCCATGATTTCAGGAAGGTTAGAAGGGGCTATCTGGAGAGTCTGTGTCTTCATCTGTGTCATATTAGGGCTATAAATGAACAAATTACAAAAATATCTACAAAGTGGCTACCAACAGTCAAGTCGCCATCTAGTGTTTATTTACTGAGTGTCGTACCGCTGTCGTCGTCGCCCGAAAAAAAAACCGCGTAGTGAAATTTGAAACTGTCTATACTCGCAGATACAAAGCATAAAACAATGCTGAAACAGAGTAGATTATACAGTCATGATATAAACAACTGTGTATCATCTTCAGGAGCACATAAAAATCAGTAGTAATGCTATAATTCGTAATATATGGCGCCTGGCGACATGACTGCAGGTGGCGACTTGACTGTTATCTAAGGTAGGGCGTGCAAGTCGTGCTAACTACCGTGCATCAGTCTCTAGGCCGTGCAAGTCGTGCTAACTACCGTGCATCAGTCTCTAGGCCGTGCAAGTCGTGCTAACTACCGTGCATCAGTCTCTAGGTCGTGCAAGTCGTGCTAACTACCGTGCATCAGTCTCTAGGCCGTGCAAGTCGTGCTAACTACCGTGCATCAGTCTCTAAAGTAGGGCGTGCAAGTCGTGCTAACTACCGTGCATCAGTCTCTAAAGTAGGGCGTGCAAGTCGTGCTAACTACCGTGCATCAGTCTCTAAAGTAGGGCGTGCAAGTCGTGCTAACTACCGTGCATCAGTCTCTAAAGTAGGGCGTGCAAGTCGTGCTAACTACCGTGCATCAGTCTCTAAGGTAGGCCGTGCAAGTCGTGCTAACTATCGTGCATCAGTCTCTAAAGTAGGGCGTGCAAGTTGTGCTAACTACCGTGCATCAGTCTCTAAAGTAGGGCGTGCAAGTTGTGCTAACTACCGTGCATCAGTCTCTAAGGTAGGCCGTGCAAGTCGTGCTAACTATCGTGCATCAGTCTCTGGGCCGTGCAAGTCGTGCTAACTGTTGTGCGTGTTTCCTGGAGCCACGTAAGCCTACACGTACGTAACCACATAACATAACGTACTGTACATGCCACGTAACAGTAAAGGGATTTTCTAAACTAAACCTTACCTAACATTATCTCATAACCAATGGATATTAATCTGTATAATAGTACGTGATTACAGTTGAAAAGGCCGAAATCATCGACGACCCCTCCTCCACCCCTGCGTTGGCCATCGTGAGACTGAGGTGAAATTACTGATATGACTGATTATGACTCCTCCAAACTGTCTGCTACAGTGCTACATCACCTACACGTGCTTACTGCTTGGCTTAGATGGGCCAAAAGTACGGTGATTGTCCACTACAGGAAGAAAGGAACGTGACGTGGAGTAGCCTCATAAAGCATTACACCTTCCACTGCCTCCGAGCATGCACCATATCCATAACAAACAAAACGAACACACGCAGAAACAAAGATAATACAAGTATCCTTGCGTAGAAACTTAGAAAGGTGGCGGCAGATAGATACACTGGGCAGAGGAAAACTAATAATGAGGTAAAACTAAGACTAATGAGGATCTTTGACCATCACCACGACCACTTATTACGAGAGCTAAGAGTTTTTCGCAGACTTTCTTATACATGCATATTTTCAATTGCTTATCCTTATCGTCATCACTTACAGCTGATAAGTACACCATTAACTATCATTCATTATACTTAGTTATCAAGCAGAGCCTTGTTGATCAAAATGTAGCAAACTGATTTTGTGACATACTTCAGTCTATCTAGATTCTAGATAAATGTAAGTCTGTATATTTTATTTACATTTAAACCTTTATTAGTATTTCTTTTAAACATCAATACGGTGAACATTTTTGATTGAAACGTAAAAAAAAATCACGAAGCTCCTTATAACTTCATAGGTTGACGTTTGACATGAAAAAAATAGTTACAGCAGAAAAATCTGAACATTGTACATTATTGAACTATATTGCAGTGATCCCACGAAACGCACCCACTATCACACGCAGAATTGAGACAATTTGGCCTTACTGTATCCCTACTGTTGTATGCCTGCAGGAATTGCCTCAGCTAGGTGACGCTCCATTCTTCTATGGTGGTGGTGCATGGCCACCGAGAAAGAGAAGCGGGTGGCTCTAGCCCACGTTTGTTGTGTCTTATGGTGCCGAATGTGCAATGTACTACAGGTAATATTAAGAGTAAAAGTACAAATAGTACACTAGATCCTAAAAAAATAAATCTTAAAGGTGAACGTGTACATACATAAGTTAAATTAAGCTAAACAAATCTTTGGTACAAGTTTGTCTTATGGGCACGAATGCGGAAAAAGAAGCAGCTTTCTCCCCTCTTAATAAGGCACTGCAGGAAATACAGGATATGGACTTACGCCTACATGTAACATACTTTTCAAATAGCAAACTCCCTTCCCTATGAGATCACGATAGCATGAAGAAACGGAGGAGGAGGGGGGGAGAGGGGGAGGAGGGGGAGGGGGGAGGAGACACACCCTCATGAGAACAGTTAATCAAATAGGGCGAGTCATCTGCCCTAACACTGCAGTACTGGCCGGGAGGCAATGCCCTGACCGCCTCACGAGCACACGCCCTGCCAGACAGTGTGAGGCGATAAGCCAAGCAAACCTTTACTTCAAAGAATCTTGAGTTTCGGTAAAAAGTGCCTGCAATCGTACACATGAGACAGAACCCTAATAATAACAGAACACCTGGACAGAAGACTTCGTAACTACTAGTACTCCGAGGAACAATAGTTCGACATGTGCTTGGAGGCACTGTGGTCAGGTGCTATCTGGCCCTGGTTGGAGGGTCAGGGCCCGACAGCTGGCAGGTCCCGGAGGTGCAGACCAGACCATGACCGACACGGACACAGACCAAAGTGGGCTTCTTCAAGTTCCACCTGGGGACATCATGACACTTATAGTTAGATACATATGCACACATACACACACACACATACACACACACACACGAAATTTTTCTCAGCAGACCTTTCCATGAAATGTTAACGATGGATATTTATTGTTTGTAATTGTTGTTATGGCATAAAATGTTTGAACTTGAACACACTCACACGCGCACGCACACACACACACACACACACACACACACCACACACACACACACACCACACACACACACACGCGCGCACATACACACACACACACACACACCACACCACACACACACACACACACACACACGCACATACACACACAACACACACACACACACACACACACACACACACACACACACACACACACACAACACACACACACACACACACACACACCACCTAGTAGTCGTACTTACAGAATAAGAACTGTAATACAATAATATCACATTATAAGATAAGTAAAAATACAGAATTACGATTTTCATAAAAATAAAGAAATGAAAATTTATCTGACTATCAACTATACAAATTAATAATCAGTCGTCCATGAGGTCAGAAAAGCAACACTAAATGACATGACAAGTAACAGAAGAGAACCTAACTAATCGTTATGAAGTAAAACATAACAAAAATAACAGCTGTTACATCATAACTAGCGCCGCGGATAATCTCGTTGACTTCCTAACAATATGCAAAACCCAAGGTGTAATGGAGGACGCTCTCTCTCTCTCTCTCTCTCTCTCTCTCCTCTCTCTCTCTCTCTCTCTCTCTCTCTTCATCTATTTGCCCGTCAGGGTGGCAAGGTGGTAGAGACGTGAGCTCGCAATGTGCAGCGTCCCTGTGCATTCGGTCAGCGGTTCGAGTCCGCCTAGTTCGTGCTGACGTGGCGGCGCTTTGTATAGTTAATACCTTGTACAGGGAGGTCCCGAAGATACGAGCAGTTAGGTTCCACCTGGCATACTCGTAAAGCGAAATCTCGTATAACGAGAACACATAACTAATGGTAAAATATAGGTTTGGTTCCAGGACCCCATCAAAAACGAAAAAAGAAAAAAAAAAAAAAAGACGTGTTTTTCAAGCTAAAATAAACTCTAGCAAACACAACAAACACACAGCGTCTATATTACCCACCACTGTACTACCTATTCTGTAGAAAAAGCATTCTGAAAGAGAAAATAGCACACAAAATACATAGCTGCACATTAATTAAACATAAAACATGCATAACAAGCAAAAGACATTGTAATGTAGGGGACGCCGCGTGATACAAGAGAAGTAGTGTAGTGGTCCCAAGGTTGGGGCCGCACACCTGCTAATTACTCCTAAAGGTCAGGCCGCGCCATATACGTAATTACCCTTCAGGTCACGCCTTGCTAGGGTGACCTGACTGCGGTCCCAAGGTTGGGGCCGCACACCTGCTAATTACCCCTAAATGTCAGGCCGCGCCATATGCTTAATTACCCTTCAGGTCACGGCCTGCTAGGGTGACCTCACTGGGGTCAACCAAATCCCCCTTTGTCCAGCCCAGGAGTGGTAGGGCGCACATTTTGAACTTGATAATTTTACTCACTACCGTTTGAATGTCGTATCATTGGATTTTCGATCTCGTATATTGAAAACAGACCCTAATTTACACATCTCGTATCATCGGATTTCTCGTATACCGAATGCTCGTATAACGGGACCTCCCTGTAGTTGGTACTTGCAAAGTGTCTGGATAGGATGAAAATCTTATCAAAATCTCTTCATCTAACATTCCATCATGACCTTGTTCTAGAATCAGGGATGGACTTTGGAGGTCACGCGTGTTTTCTGGGTTAAACACAAACCTTTCCAATCCTTACAAATTTAGAGTCTTTTAAATCACATACGCGACGATTATGTCTTAGATATTTTTACGTTGCAAACTTAAGCTGGGAGGTGGTTTGCCGGACGCTAGAATTGACTTAGAAGGTCCTTAATCATACCACTTGCAAGCTACTCGTTTATGGCGATTCCATCTATAGTGTTGACTTTATAATGCTTAATAGCCTGTTTATGGTAAATGTACGTCGGATGCAGCGGCCGAAGTGGTGTAACGTTACGTAAAGGAATTTCCATAATGTACGACCAATAAATTTTCATCGAGAGAGAGAGCGAGAGCGGAGGGGGGGGAGAGCGAGCGAGCGAGAGAGAGAGAGAGAGAGAGAGAGAGAGAGAGAGAGAGAGAGAGAGAGAGAGGAGAGAGAGAGAGAGAGAGAGGAGGAGAGAGAGAGAGAGAGAGAGAGAGAGAGAAGAGAGAACTTACCGTGACGCCGTTGGGGTAGTGGAGGGTGCGGAGGCGGGGACGGTGTAGCGGGGCTGCAGGGCGTTCCTATGTTACCCCGGGGGGAACAGGTGGGGATGCTGTACCTCATGAACCCTGCAACGCCAAGAAGAAAGGGCGGACATGTGAGTATGATGGGTCGGGAGGTAAAGGGTAGTACTAGATCAGAGGTCGGCAACCCAGAATTCGAGAAGAGCCATGCAGTTTCTTCAAATTTGGCAGAAAAAACAGTGCTGATGGAGCCGCAATGTAAATTATGAATGGAAATTACGAACAAGTACAAGTTAATAAGTACAAGAATTCATCCCAATATTTTCCTAGAGACCCAGGACCTAGTCACCTACACTATTGTACTGCGGCTTTCTAGGCCAGGATTTTATCTCATTGTTTTAACGATAATTTGGATATTTTTAAAGTAGGTGTCAGGAGCCGCACAGGTCTCTTGAAAGAGCCGGAGGTTGCCGACCGCTGTACTATAGATCATGGATGGGACGGGAGCTAAATGGATGGGACGGTGGAGCTAATGGATGGGACGGGAGCTAAATGGATGGACGGGAGCTAATGGATGGGACGGGAGCTAAATGGATGGGAGCAGTCTAAAATGGGAGGGGAGGTAAATGGATGGACGGGAGCTAAATGGATGGGACGGGAGCTAAATGGATGGGACGGGAGCTAAATGGATGGGACGGGAGCTAAATGGATGGGACGGGAGCTAAATGGATGGGAGCACAGTCTAAAAATGGGAGGGGAGGTAAATGGATGGGACGGAGACGTAATGACATGAGGGTATGATAGAACGAGACACATAGGATATTCGCAACGCAATATTTTAGATAACAGGCAAATCACTATCAATGAAAGATACTGATGGAAGAGTAGGAGGAAGCAATGAAACTATGCTTAAAATATGGGAATTAACGTTTTCATATTTGACTTTTATCATCATTATCTTCCTTCCTCTTCCTGTTGCTACTGTTAAGCTTAACCTCTGAAACCCCTCTTCCTGTTTATATTTGTCCACCTTTCTACGATCTAAATTTCTTCAAGAGAGGAGTGAAACAACACCTGCCGAACTAAATTGGCCCACCCCCTTTCTATATTACTCTCTGTCTTCTTTATAGGGACTGGCACTAGTGGGCTTTGTGTTGCTTTTTCTTTTTTGCCCTTGGCTAGAGTCTATTATTTTTAACGAGGCCAAAATTCCATTCTATCTTAAGGCCTCATGCTTAAAATGATGCCTATATTTACCTGATAATAGGGTTAACTATGATAAAATACAGCTGAAATTAAGAAGAAGCGTAGTATTCACTTCTCCTGGCATCAAATATCAGTCAGTAAGCAGCAAGGGGTCAGGATTTTTGCTTCGTTAAAAAAAACAGAGTATAGTCCTTAGTGATATAAAAAAGAAAAAAACTACGTTTACTACTAATACTTAGAACAGTGGTATAATTCTCTACTAAGTTCATTCACTCATGTTTGCTGCTCTTCCCAAGTTCGTTTTCTTATATTGTTTGGATAGCCATTCCATAGCGATACAGTTTATTTGTTGATGCGGTACAGGAAATTGTTCAAAAAAGGAAATTCTTCAGATTGAAAGAAGGTTACATATTGCTTTTACGACTGTTAACAAATGACTTGATCAAAAAAAGAGTTGATTAGGCTGTCTGGTTCAAGTGTTAAGGTTTGTTGTTGCCTGATTGATGAATAACACCCATGCATTCAACACCCATCGATGAGCTTACCCACGCGGCAGCAGGATTGGTGTCACAGTGGCTGTTGTGGGTGCAGTCTGCAAACTCGGTCCCCGCCCCCACGCCCACCACAGCCACAGCCACACCCACAGCATCACGCGCCTGCCTGCCATTCCTGGGTGAGAGAGATAAGATAATGTATAGTTGGAAAGTATTATTGCGTTCATGATTCACAGTCCCCAATCACACATACACAAGCACACACACAGACACACACAACACACACACACACACACACAACACATACACACACACAAGGTGACGCACAAATCCCACTTCCTATATACGCCACAGACATCACAAACCATCACCACAATCAAAGCCGCCCACACCACAAATTATGGCCCAACCAATTCCTCCTCCTCCTTCCCCCCCCTCCCAGCCAGCACCTTCCTATAGGGCATGAGAGTTCCATCCTTCCCGCAGTGTTCAGCAGGGGCGGTCTTTCCTAATACACACTCCTATACCTCGCTAGCTGGTCGAGGACAAAGAGGAAGTGAATAGTTGTAAGGATGAGGGAGGCCGTGTGTGTGTGTGTGTGTGTATATATATATATATGTGTGTGTGTGTGTGATCACGGATGGATGTGACGTCGCGTCTATGTAAATCTTAATGCAAATTAATTCAGGCCAAGACAGAGGAAATGTCACATCGTTTCGAAAGGAAATTCTTGTTCATTATAGTCCTTGAGCCAGACCAAAAGTAGCTAATGCTCCGGCGGGGGGAGTATTCTCATTATGATTTTCCATTAGACCAATGTCTCAAGTGTCAGAAAAGGTGTGATGGACATCTGAGAACGGTAGCTTAGTGCTCGGATGGACGCCATCTTTGAAACCACCCAGCGCGAAAATGCCCATTTGGTGGGGTAACATTGTTGCACGTGTATCTGGACTTCTATACTAGCTATCGATGTGCGGTTGACGACTAATATACGTCCAATGTGTACCGTCTAAATAAAAAATAATATGAAGCATTTTGTTATAGATTAATTATTATAAAAATCAATTATCGAAAAAAATCATATATTTTTCAATATTTTATTATTAGACTTGTACTTTTTTTAGTGAAAACACACTGTATGATTTTCCAAATTATGCATTTTGCTACAACCGTTTATCTGTCTATAAAATACACTCAACAAGTACAACTATCATCCACCACGAGTTTTACAACAAATATATGTAAAGAGGCATAAAATGACTTAGGCCGCCGCTGGCATTATCTATTCTGACGATAACGCAAGTTTAGGAATGTCGTACGGAGAGGATTTTAACACCAATACGATATCTAATAAGCAGGCGGAAATTGTTACATAGGATATCTGCACTTTGGTGGCCATCTTGGATTTCAAATGGCCGCCATTATATTAATTATTCATTACTAGAGTTTGGAAAGACGTATGGAGCTGATTTTAACACCATACATGTAATATTCCTAATAAGCAAGCGGAGGTATCATTGAACATGTCATGTTTTAGTCAAATAACACCGGTATGATCTTCCAAATTATACATTTTGCTAAACCGTTTATCTGTCTATAAAGATTTTCAGGCAATTTGGCCTGCATTATAATAGAGAAAACATATGCTATACAATAACAGTGCACACAAAGTTAATCATCAGAGTCGCCATCAGAGTCATTGGCATCCTGAGCCACGATAGCATCATCCTGCACCATGTTGGAGCATCCCTGCAGCTTACACACAACAGTGCACTTCAACCCATTCAGTATGCAGGAGCAATCTGACGGTCGACACGTCCTTCTGCATGTGCATGAGATGAGATTCAAGACGACATCTGGAGCTGGTAGACCCCATCCATCATCGGATTTTGAGCGAACCGCCATCATCGAGTTCCCAGCCATGTCCTGCTGATGGTGCTGGGACGTCTGGCAGGTTTTCAAGGCTGCGTCGCCAGATAGCCGCCTGATAGTTGGCCCTAAGCGTATGCTGCATCAAGGAGTCTTCACAAGGCGGCAATTGTCCAATTCGATCTGGCCCTTCTTTGCACAGAACATGTGATAACGGAGTGAATTAGCACCGACGATCTTCGTGTTCCTGGCGTACAGCTGACACGTGAAGGCCTGAATGCTATTGAAGACGTCTGTTGTACATTCCACGAAGATCCCAGATCTGTGAATGCTTGAAGATACAGATCATTCGCTTGCACAAAGCTTCAAAGCCTTTATCTTTCCTTGGCTAGCCAGAGCACTAACAGTGTCACACCGCTCCCATGCATGAAGCCCTGGCAATGCACTGCAAACTCCAGAGCCCAATACCGCAGGCCAACTTTGTTCAACTCAGCAGAACCATCGATAGCCAGCTCTTCATCAGACAGGAACAAAGGTTCGAGTCAGAATGATTGACGTTGGAAAGTTGGCTGCGGTATTGGGGTCTGGAGTTTGCAGTGCATTGCCAGGGCTTCATGCATGGAGCGGGTGTGACACTGTTAGTGCTCTGGCTAGCCAAGGAAAGATAAAGGCTTTGAAGCTTGTGCAAGCGAACGATCTGTATCTTCAAGCATTCACAGATCTGGGATCTTCGTGGAATGTACCAACAGACGTCTTCAATAGCATTCAGGCCTTCACGTGTCAGCTGTACGCCAGGAACCGAAGATCGTCGGTGCTAATTCACTCCGTTATCACATGTTCTGTGCAAAGAAGGGCCAGATCGAATCTGGACAATTGCCGCCTTGTGAAGACTCCTTGATGCAGCATACGCTTAGGGCCAACTATCAGGCGGCTATCTGGCGACGCAGCCTTGAAAACCTGCCAGACGTCCCAGCACCATCAGCAGGACATGGCTGGGAACTCGATGATGGCGGTTCGCTCAAATCCGATGGATGGCGGGTCTACCAGCTCCAGATGTCGTCTTGAATCTCATCTCATGCACATGCAGAAGGACGTGTCGACCGTCAGATTGCTCCTGCATACTGAATGGGTTGAAGTGCACTGTTGTGTGTAAGCTGCAGGGATGCTCCAACATGGTGCAGGATGATGCTATCGTGGCTCAGGATGCCAATGACTCTGATGGCGACTCTGATGATTACTTTGTGTGCACTGTATATTGTATAGCATATGTTTGTTCTCTATTATAATGCAGGCCAAATTGCTGAAAATCTTTATAGACAGATAAACGGTTTAGCAAATGTATAATTTGGAAGATCATACCGTGTTATTTGACTAAAACATGACATGGTTCAATGATACTCCGCTTGCTTATTAGGAATATACATCGTATGTGTTAAAATCAGCTCCATACGTCTTTCCAAACTCTAGTAATGATAATTAATATAATTGGCGGCCATTTTGAAATCCAAGATGGCCACCAAAGTGCAGATATCCTATGTAACAATTTCCGCCTGCTTATTAGATATCGTATGGTGTTAAAATCCTCTCCGTACGACATTCCTAACTGCGTTATCGTCAGAATAGATAATGCCAGCGGCGGCCTAAGTCATTTTATGCCTCTTTACATATATTTGTTTTAAACTCGTGGTGATGATATGTTGTACTTGTTGAGTTATTTTTATAGATAGATAAACGGTGTAGCAAAATGCATAATTTGGAAAATCATACCAGTGTTGTTTCACTAAAAAAGTACAAGTCTAATAATAAATATTGAAAAATTATGATTTTTTTTCGATAATTGATTTTTATAATAATTAATCTATAACAAAATGCTTCATATTATTTTTTTTATTTAGACGGTACCATTGGACGTATATTTGTCGTCAACCGCACATCGATAGCTAGTATAGAAGTCCAGATACACGTGCAACAATGTACCCCCCAATGGCATTTTCGCGCTGGGTGGTTTCAAAGATGGCGTCCATCCGGGCACTAAGCTACGTTCTCAGATGTCCATCATGCATTTTCTGATACCTGAGATATTGCCCTAATGGAAATCATAATGAGAATTACTCCCCCCGCTGGAGCATTCACTTCAAATATGGCCGGTTGGCTCAAGGACTATTGAAAAGGCTACTACATTTTGCTTTTAGGACTGTTAACTAATGCCTCTTGATAGATAGCTGATTATGGTGAGCTGTGAACACCAGATAAGTGTGATAAGATAAGGTGATAAGATTCAGCGATGTATCAAGCCAGTCTCAACACAAACACCCCGAATTTCACTTCACATTTTAGTGATTCATACTTATTAGACTCATTAACCCCTTCACGCCCAAATCTGTCCTTTGCTATATGAAATTGTATGTTATCGAGCCATAAAATTAGAAGTCACTTAATATACCAAATTAGTTAGTCACAAGGATACTAAAGGTCATATCTATAAAATATTCCTATGGTCACTAAAATTGTTTAATGGCACCCAATTACCAATGGAATTTTGTTCTGGGCCTCAAGGGGTTAATCCAACACTTTACATGACCCATAACACACTGTAATCATGAACTCTACGTAAGAAGCAAGATGGGGGACGTTCACACTACCACGCCAGACCCAATGTCACATCCGGGTCGCCGCCGTTACCCTTCCCAGGTCCCCCTATAAGGATCAGCCCGCAGCAGAGGATGAGCAACAGACGCGGGCATGGCTTGTCACCCTGATCACACTGAGCCGCGATTCCTATCGTTCCTATCAAACCGTACCGATCATCACACCAGAAAGGCGCCACTGCTAATACTTCATGACTTCAACTCACCTTTACTGGGCGGGCGAGCAATTTANGATCCCTACTGTTGTATGCCTGCAGGAATTGCCTCAGCTAGGTACCTCCATTCTTCTATGGTGTGGTGCCTGGCCACCGAGAAAGAGAAGCGGGTGGCTCTAGCCCACGTTTGTTGTGTCTTATGGTGCCGAATGTGCAATGTACTACAGGTAATATTAAGAGTAAAAGTACAAATAGTACACTAGATCCTAAAAAAATAAATCTTAAAGGTGAACGTGTACATACATAAGTTAAATTAAGCTAAACAAATCTTTGGTACAAGTTTGTCTTATGGGCACGAATGCGGAAAAAGAAGCAGCTTTCTCCCCTCTTAATAAGGCACTGCAGGAAATACAGGATATGGACTTACGCCTACATGTAACATACTTTCAAATAGCAAACTCCCTTCCCTTATGAGATCACGATAGCATGAAGAAGACGGAGGAGGAGGGGGAGGGAGAGGGAGAGGAGGGGGAGGGGGAGGAGGACACACCCTCATGAGAACAGTTAATCAAATAGGGCGAGTCATCTGCCCTAACACTGCAGCACTGGCCGGGAGGCAATGCCCTGACCGCCTCACGAGCACACGCCCTGCCAGACAGTGTGAGGCGATAAGCCAAGCAAACCTCTACTTCAAAGAATCTTGAGTTTCGGTAAAAAGTGCCTGCAATCGTACACATGAGACAGAACCCTAATAATAACAGAACACCTGGACAGAAGACTTCGGTAACTACTAGTACTCCGAGGAACAACAGTTCGACATGTGCTTGGAGGCACTGTGGTCAGGTGCTATCTGGCCCTGGTTGGAGGGGTCAGGGCCCGACAGCTGGCAGGTCCCGGAGGTGCAGACCAGACCAGACCGACACGGACACAGACCAAAGTGGGCTTCTTCAAGTTCCCCTGGGGACTCATGACACTTTAGTTAGATACATATGCACACATACACACACACACATACACACACACACACGAAATTTTTCTCAGCAGACCTTTCCATGAAATGTTAACGATGGATATTTATTGTTTGTAATTGTTGTTATGGCAATAAAATGTTTGAACTTGAACACACTCACAGCCACGCACAACACACACACACACACACACACACACACACACACACACACAACCCCGCTCCACCCACACACACCACACACACACCCACACACAACCCACACACACACACACACACACACACACACACACACACCCACACACAACACACACACACACACACCATAGTAGTCGGTACTTAAGAATAAGAACTGTAATACAATAATAGTCACATTATAAGATAAGTAAAAATACAGAATTACGATTTTCATAAAGAAATAAAGAAATGAAAAATTTATCTGACTATCAAGTATACAACATTAATAATGCGTCGTCATGAGGTCAGAAAAGCAACACTAAATGACATGACAAAGTAACAGAAGAGAACACTAACTAATCGTTATCAAGTAAAACATAACAAAAATAACAGCTGTTACATCATAACTGGCGCCGCGGATAATCTCGTTGACTTCCTAACAATATGCAAAACCCAAGGTGTAATGGAGGACGCTCTCTCTCTCTCTCTCTTCTCTCTCTCTCTCTCTCTCTCATCTCTCTCTCTCTCTCTTCTCTCTCTCTCTCTTCATCTATTTGCCCGTCAGGGTGGCAAGGTTGGTAGAGACGTGAGCTCGCAATGTGCAGCGTCCCTGTGCATTCGGTTAGCGGTTCGAGTCCGCCTAGTTCGTGCTGACGTGGCGGCGCTTTGTATAGTTAATAACCTTGTACAGGGAGGTCCCGAAGATACGAGCAGTTAGGTTCCACCTGGCATACTCGTAAAGCGAAATCTCGTATAACGAAACACATAACTAATGGTAAAATATAGGTTTGGTTCCAGGACCCCATCAAAAACGAAAAAAAAAAGAAAAAAAAAGACGTGTTTTTCAAGCTAAAATAAACTCTAGCAAACACAACAAACACACAGCGTCTATATTACCCACACTGTACTACCTATTCTGTAGAAAAAGCATTCTGAAAGAGAAAATAGCACACAAAATAACAAAGCTGCACATTAATTAAACATAAAACATGCATAACAAGCAAAAAGACGTTGTAATGTAGGGGACGCCGCGTGATACAAGAGAAAGTAGTGTAGTGGTCCCAAGGTTGGGGCCGCACACCTGCTTATTACCCCTAAAGGTCAGGCCGCGCCATATACTTAATTACCCTTCAGGTCACGCCTTGCTAGGGGTGACCTGACTGCGGTCCCAAGGTTGGGGCCGCACACCTGCTAATTACCCCTAAATGTCAGGCCGCGCCATATGCTTAATTACCCTTCAGGTCACGGCCTGCTAGGGGTGACCTCACTGGGGTCAACCAAATCCCCCTTTGTCCAGCCCAGGAGTGGTAGGGCGCACATTTTGAACTTGATAATTTTACTCACCCGTTTGAATGTCGTATCATTGGATTTTCGATCTCGTATATTGAAAACAGACCCTAATTTACACATCTCGTATCATCGGATTCTCGTATACCGAATGCTCGTATAACGGGACCTCCCTGTAGTTGGTACTTGCAAAGTGTCTAGATAGGATGAAAATCTTATCAAAATCTCTTCATCTAACATTCCATCATGACCTTGTTCTAGAATCAGGGATGGACTTTGGAGGTCACGCGTGTTTTCTGGGTTAAACACAAACCTTTCCAATCTTTACAAATTTAGGAGTCTTTTAAATCACATACGCGACGAGTTATGTCTTAGATATTTTTACGTTGCAAACTTAAGCTGGGAGGTGGTTTGCCGGACGCTAGAATTGACTTAGAAGGTCCTTAAATCATACCACTTGCAAGGCTACTCGTTTATGGCGATTCATCTATAGTGTTGACTTTATAATGCTTAATAGCCTGTTTATGGTAAATGTACGTCGGATGCAGCGGCCGAAGTGGTGTAACGTTACGTAAAAGGAATTTCCATAATGTACGACCAAATAAATTTTCATCGAGAGAGAGAGCGAGAGCGAGAGCGAGAGCGAGCGAGCGAGAGAGAGAGAGAGAGAGAGAGAGAGAGAGAGAGAGAGAGAGAGAGAGAGAGAGAGAGAGAGAGAGAGAGAGAGAGAGAGAGAGAGAGAGAGAGAGAGAGAGAGAGAGACTTACCGTGACGCCGTTGGGGTAGTGGAGGGTGCGGGAGGCGGGGACGGTGTAGGCGGGGCTGCAGGGCGTTCCTATGTTACCCCGGGGGGAACAGGTGGGGATGCTGTACCTCATGAACCCTGCAACGCCAAGAAGAAAAGGGCGGGACATGTGAGTATGATGGGTCGGGAGGTAAAGGGTAGTACTAGATCAGAGGTCGGCAACCCAGAATTCGAGAAGAGCCATGCAGTTTCTTCAAATTTGGCAGAAAAACAGTGCTGATGGAGCCGCAATGTAAATTATGAATGGAAATTACGAACAAGTACAAGTTAATAAGTACAAGAATTCATCCCAATATTTTCCTAGAGACCCAGGACCTAGGTCACCTACACTATTGTACTGCGGCTTTCTAGGCCAGGATTTTATCTCAATTGTTTTAACGATAATTTGGATATTTTTAAGTAGGTGTCAGGAGCCGCACAGGTCTCTTGAAAGAGCCGGAGGTTGCCGACCGCTGTACTATAGATCATGGATGGGACGGGAGCTAAATGGATGGGACGGGAGCTAAATGGATGGGACGGGAGCTAAATGGATGGGACGGGAGCTAAATGGATGGGACGGGAGCTAAATGGATGGGACGGGAGCTAAATGGATGGGACGGGAGCTAAATGGATGGGACGGGAGCTAAATGGATGGGACGGGAGCTAAATGGATGGGACGGGAGCTAAATGGATGGGACGGGAGCTAAATGGATGGGAGCACAGTCTAAAAATGGGAGGGGAGGTAAATGGATGGGACGGGAGACGTAATGACATGAGGGTATGATAGAACGAGACACATAGGATATTCGCACGCAATATTTTAGATAACAGGCAAATCACTATCAATGAAAGATACTGATGGAAGAGTAGGAGGAAGCAATGAAACTATGCTTAAAATATGGGAATTAACGTTTTCATATTTGACTTTTATCATCATTGTCTTCCTTCCTCTTCCTGTTGCTACTGTTAAGCTTAACCTCTGAAACCCCTCTTCCTGTTTATATTTGTCCACCTTTCTACGATCTAAATTTCTTCAAGAGAGGAGTGAAAAAACACCTGCCGAACTAAATTGGCCCACCCCCTTTCTATATTCTCTACTGTCTTCTTTATAGGGACTGGCAACTAAGTGGGCTTTGTGTTGCTTTTTCTTTTTTGCCCTTGGCTAGAGTCTATTATTTTTAACGAGGCCAAAATTCCATTCTATCTTAAGGCCTCATGCTTAAAATGATGCCTATATTTACCTGATAATAGGGTTAACTATGATAAAATACAGCTGAAATTAAGAAGAAGCGTAGTATTCCCTTCTCCTGGCATCAAATATCAGTCAGTAAGCAGCAAGGGGTCAGGATTTTTGCTTCGTTAAAAAAACAGAGTATAGTCCTTAGTGATATAAAAAAGAAAAAAACTACGTTTACTACTAATACTTAGAATCAGTGGTATAAATTCTCTACTAAGTTCATTCACTCATGTTTGCTGCTCTTCCCAAGTTCGTTTTCTTATATTGTTTGGATAGCCATTCCATAGTGATACAGTTTATTTGTTGATGCGGTAAAGGAAATTGTTCAAAAAAGGAAATTCTTCAGATTGAAAGAAGGTTACATATTGCTTTTACGACTGTTAACAAATGACTTGATAAAAAAAAAGAGTTGATTAGGCTGTCTGGTTCAAGTGTTAAAGGTTTGTTGTTGCCTGATTGATGAATAACACCCATGCATTCAACACCCATCGATGAGCTTACCCACGCGGCAGCAGGAATTGGTGTCACAGTGGCTGTTGTGGGTGCAGTCTGCAAACTCGGTCCCCGCCCCCACGCCCACCACAGCCACAGCCACACCCACAGCATCACGCGCCTGCCTGCCACTCCGGGGTTGAGAGATAAGATAATGTATAGTTGGAAAGTATTATTGCGTTCATGATTCACAGTCCCCAATCACACATACACAAGCACACACACAGAACACCACACACCAAAACACACACACACACACACCACCACACATACACATACACAAGGTGACGCAAAAAATCCCACTTCTATATACGCCACAGACATCACAAACCATCACCACAATAAAAAGCCGCCCACACCACAAATTATGGCCCCAACCAATTCCTCCTCCTCCTTCCCCACCCCCTCCCAGCCAGCACCTTCCTATAAGGGCATGAGAGTTCCACCCTTTCCCCGCAGTGTTCAGCAGGGGCGGCTTTCCTAATACCACTCCTATACCTCGCTAGCGGGTCGAGGACAAAGAGGAAGTGAGTAGTTGTAAGGATGAGGGAGGCCGTGTGTGTGTGTATATATATGTGTGTGTGTGTGTGTGTGATCACAGATGGATGTGACGTCGCGGTGTATGTAAATCTTAATGCAAATTAATTCAGGCCAAGACAGAGGAAATGTCACATCTTTTCGAAAGGAAATTCTTGTTCAGATTAGAAGAAGGCTACATTTTGCTTTTAGGACTGTTAACTATGCCTCTTGATAAGATAGCTGATTATGGTGAGCTGTGATACACCAGATAAGGTGTGACAAGATAAGGTGAAAAGATTCAGCGATGAAATCAAGCCAGTCTCACAACACAACACCCCGAATTTTTACTTCACATTTTTAGTGATTCATTACTTATTAGACTCATTAACCCTTCACGCCCAAGTCTGTCCTTTGCTATATGAAATTGTATGTTTATCGAGCCATAAAAAATTTAAAAAGTCCTTAATATACCAAATTAGTTAGTCGACCAAGGATACTAAACAGGTCATATCTATAAAATATTCCTTATAGTCACTAAAAATTGTTTTAAAGGCACCCAAATTACAAGGAAATTTTGTTCTGGGCCTCAAGGGGTTAAATCCAACAACTTTAAAATGACCCATAACACACTGTAATCATGAACTCTACGTAGAAGGGCCAAAGATGGGGACGTTCACACTACCACGCCAGACCCAATGTCAAAATCCGGTCGCCGCCGTTACCCTTCCCAGTCACCCATTAAGGATCAGCCCGCAGCAGAGGATGAGCAACAGACGCGGGGATGGCTTGTCAACCCTGATTCCACTGAGCGCCGCGAGTTCCTATCGTTCCTATCAAAAACCGTACCGATTTTCACACCAGAAAGGCGCCACTGCTAATACTTCATGACTTCAACTCACCCCTTTTTCGTGTGTTTTTGCTAATTATTTGAAGCGAGGAACCGACAGCAATGTGTAGTAACCCTCAGGTGGCTGCTTCTTGTTCGACTGACGCCCTCGCCGAGCACTGGGGGGCGACACTGGGAGCAGTGGCGTCACCAGGAAAAAAAAATTTGGGGGGGCTTCAGCCCCGGGGTGGTGATGGGCTATCCAGCTGGGGGGTCGGGGGGTAATTTTAAAAATTAATCAGTTTCCAGGGTAATTTTGAGGACCAAAAAAGAGAAGAAAGTGAATTAAGCTTTAATTACATGACACATAAATTAATAGAGATATACCATGCATCATACCATATTAACTAAATATGATAATTTGAAGAACATTTTTTTCTGTTTATACAAATAATAAAATTACCATTTTTCTCTCTCCACTAACAAACACAAAGAATTGCACAATGTATGTTTTTGGTTTGTTTCTCAGTAAGGTTTTATCTTGATAATGAAAAAATATATAATTATAAACTTACAATATATTCAAGGTATTTCCCTTATTGCACAAAAACAGGTACATGGGATACTGTAGTTAAACAGAATAAAGTACATGATCATGATAAAGTAACTAAAAGCCGATTTAACCTGCCTCCCACTGCCTTACCCTGGCACCCACTGCCTTAACCTGCATACCACTGTGTTAGCCTGCCTCCCGTCCTGTGTTACCCTGCCTCCCATTTGCCTTACCCTGGCTCCCACTGCCTTAACCTGCCTCCCATCCTGTGTTAACCTGCCTCCCGTCCTGTGTTACCCTGCCACCCACTGCCTTACCCTGGCTCCCACTGCCTTAACCTGCCTCCCGTCCTGTGTTAACCTGCCTCCCGTCCTGTGTTACCCTGCCACCCACTGCCTTAACCTGCCTACCACTGTGTTAACCTGCCTCCCGTCCTGTGTTACCCTGCCACCCACTGCCTTAACCTGCCTACCACTGTGTTTAACCTGCCTCCCGTCCTGTGTTAACCTGCCTCCCGTCCTGTGTTACCCTGCCACCCACTGCCTTAACCTGCCTACCACTGTGTTAACCTGCCTCCCGTCCTGTGTTACCCTGCCACCCACTGCCTTACCCTGGCTCCCACTGCCTTAACCTGCCTCCCGTCCTGTGTTAACCTGCCTCCCGTCCTGTGTTACCCTGGCACCCACTGCCTTAACCTGCCTACCACTGTGTTAACCTGCCTCCCGTCCTGTGTTACCCTGCCTCCCACTGCCTTACCCTGGCTCCCACTGCCTTAACCTGCCTCCCATCCTGTGTTAACCTGCCTCCCGTCCTGTGTTACCCTGCCACCCACTGCCTTACCCTGGCTCCCACTGCCTTAACCTGCCTCCCGTCCTGTGTTAACCTGCCTCCCGTCCTGTGTTACCCTGCCACCCACTGCCTTAACCTGCCTACCACTGGGGTTAACATGCCTCCCGTCCTGTGTTTACCCTGCCTCCTACTGCCTTACCCTGGCTCCCCTGCCTTTACCTGCCTACCACTGTGTTAACATGCCTCCCGTCCTGTGTTACCCTGCCTCCCACTGCCTTACCCTGCCTCCCACTGCCTTACCCTGGCTCTCACTGCCTTAACCTGCCTACCACTGTGTTAACCTGCTCCCGTCCTGTGTTACCCTGCCTCCCTCTGCCTTACCCTGGCTCCCACTGCCTTTACCTGCCTACCACTGTGTTAACATGCCTCCCGTCCTGTGTTACCCTGCCTCCCGTCCTGTGTTACCCTGCCTCCCGTCCTGTGTTACCCTGCCTCCCACTGCCTTACCCTGGCTCCCACTGCCTTACCCTGGCTCCCACTGCATTAACCTGCCTACCACGGTGTTAACCCTGCCCCCCGTCCTGTGTTACCCTGCCACCCACTGCCTTACCCTGGCTCCCACTGCCTTACCCTGGCTCCCACTGCCTTAACCTGCCTACCACTGTCTTAACCTGCCTCCCGTCCTGTGTTACCCTGCCACCCACTGCCTTAACCTGCCTCCCACTGTGTTAACCTGCCTTCCACTGTGTTAACCTGCCTCCCATCCTGTGTTTACCCTGCCTCCCACGGCCTTACCCTGGCTCCCACTGCCTTAACCACTACAGCACCAGGACGACGGTACAGTGGTATGTACTGCAGGACTATCATCGTAACACTGGTGCTGAAGGGGTTAATCCCTGACCACTTATGGTCCATGTTAAGTAAGAGTTTAGGGGCAACTGCCGTTTGGGGGATTCTCCCGAGTTTGATTGTGACAGTATTGGAAGAGAGGCAAATTTGTCAACTACTACATCAAGATCGAGTGAATCCACCACACCTTTTTCAATTGAAATTGTACCTAGACTGGTCAGCCGTTTCTGACCCATTGTTGCCCTGAGGTACGTTTTGACAAGCTTCAGTACAGAGAATGATCGTTCACATTTAGCATTACTGACAGGGAAAGTGAGAGCCAAATGCATTAAAGTCCAGAGTGTGGTGAAACCTTGCTTTACAGGCTTTAGTTTGTCTAAAGCACCAGAGATGGATCTTTCATCGTTTAATGTTTTCTGAGCAACAAAAACTTCTGCATGGAGGCTCTCACTTGCAATGTCATATGGTCAGCAAGATATTTCAAATCATTTTCATTTAGAAAGTTCGGGGACGAAGGATGACAAGCAGATACACCAAGTAGAATGCTCTTTGGTTCATCAAACCTGTGCCCAAATTCAACGAGTACCTTGTCTAGGATGGGATAGTAAAGACATCTTTTACAGTGAGATTTAGGGTCTTCACCTCTCTCAGAGGTGTCCCCGTTGGCCTATGGTTTCAGTTACAATGGATCCTAACAACCGTGACGATGGCTTCCTTTGCCTTCTTGAACTTGAAGGTTGTTGCTGAGCTACAGTTATGTTTCTTCCTGCAGCAAATTGAACTGCCTTTTCCCAATGGTATTGAAATGGTCATCTGAAGTTCTTCTATCTTGCAGAACTTTTATTGTTTCCTGTGCCATGTTTAACTGCTGCAGCAAGATCCATATCCTCTCTCTGCCAAACCTTTGAAAGTGGGTTGTAATGTCAAAAATTTCAGTGAAATTAATCAATAAGATAACAGTCTCAAATTTTTCAAAGATTGCTGAAGTCCATAAGCTAAGGCCTTCTCTTCACCAGAGCGTCCATGGATAGACAAATCTTCAAGATTTCTGTCAGGATCTCATACCGTTTGAAAATTGCCTTAAGGGGATTATGGTTGTATTCCCATTTGTGCTGGCACACTTTGGGAAGCTCAAGAACTGGCAATTTCCTGTCCCTTTGGAAGTCTAGAAAGATGTCATGGCGTAAGGTTGAACTACGGATGAAGTTTATCAGGCCTGAAATCAAGTTAAAAAACTCGGCTACCTCTGGTAAGCAAACCCGCGTGTGGGTTATCACCAGCTGTAATCTGTGTGTAAAAGCAAGGGACATAAAACATGGATTTTTGGCTGATTCTCTAATCAGTGCCTGCACACCACTGATTCTGCCACTCATTACTGATGCAGTATCATAACACTGCGCTATCAATTTACTGATATTTAATTCTAGCTCCCCAAGTTTCTCCAACAAAGCAGTAGCCAGAGATCAGCATCAAGATCCTTTAAAGCAATAAATCCTAAGAATCTCTCATGTACGGTTTCATCCAACACATACCTAATACACACACTGAGTTTGCTCAGTAATACTGACATCCCTAGTTTCATCTGCTATTACTGCAAAAAAGGGTGCTGATATGGCTTCTTTGACTATAGTATCACTCACACAGTCAGCAACAGCTTGCAAAAGAGAATTCTGACTGAAACCTGATATATATTTGGCATTTCTTGGAACCTTTTTTATTAAGTTACGAAACTTTTCAGACTCCTTGCTTACTAAGTCAAAGATCTCTAGAAAGACACCCTTATTTAATGAACTTTCAGATTCATCATGACCCCTGAATGCCATGTTAGTTTTAGCTGCTGTAATGACAATGTTTAAGAGTGTTTTAATATAGTCTCTGTTATCCAGAACCTGCTGTTTGTGTTGGCTATCGAGTTTCTGATGAACGCTACCATGCAGCTGTGAAATCTTAAAGTAGTCGTCCAGACCATTTCATCATTCCTGATTTAATGCAGTCAATCATAGCCATTGACGAGTATATCAACAATACGTCCGTCACTTTTTTGTATCCAGTCAGCCGTTTTTAAATATCCGCAATCAAAATCTGCAAATTCCCCGAGTTCTCAAAACGCACTCAAGATTTGCAGACGCTCAGGCTCAGGCTCCGTGACGTACCATCAGGGAGGCTCATCTTCCCGCGCTGATCAGAGGCACGTAAACACAGAGATAAATATAATAGTACTTGAAGATATTTGGGTGTTTCTGATAGATTTTTTTTGCTATATGCCACATGCATGCATCCTTTATGGGTGCAGCATGCTTCCTTCCCACACACACGCCTGCACACCGACACCCTTCCCACACACACGCCTGGGAAATACTTTGGAACTCATCCTTCCGGCTTTGACTGAAATGAACTACCGCACTGTATTGTATGCTTATTATACTTCACATCTGTAAAGGTTCCAGCGTGCGCTCAGCCTTGGTTAACCCACACGACCGCTATGAAATATGAGGTGCCTCAAAAAATTCTAAGTCCAGTTAGGTTAGGTTAGGTATACTTTGTGGTTAAGGTTAGGTTTAGGTATACTTTGTGGTTAAGGTTGGTTAGGTTAGGTATACTTTGTGGTTAAGGTTAGGTTAGGTTAGGTATACTTTGTGGTTAAGGTTAGGTTAGGTTAGGTTAGGTATAACTTTGTGGTTAAGGTTAGGTTAGGTTAGGTATACTTTGTGGTTAAGGTTAGGTTAGGTTAGGTATACTTTGTGGTTAAGGTTAGGTTAGGTATACTTTGTGGTTAAGGTTAGGTTAGGTTAGGTTAGGTTAGGTATACTTTGTGGTTAAGGTTAGGTTAGGTTAGATTTTTACATATAGTGACTTTCATGATTTTTTTGGGGAGCCATAAATCACTTATATTTGCTTCCCCCACCCCAAAACCCCGTATTCCCCGCCAGTTCCCCAGGCTTGTTGGCTATAGGGGGAAGAAAAAAAAGATAGGGGTGAAGGACTTCTTCCAAAGTTTTACCCACGCCTGCACACACGCCTCCTTCCCACACACACGCTTGCATACACGCCTCCTTCCCACACACACGCCTGCACACACGCCTCCTTCCCACACACACGCCTGCAGACACGCTTCCTTCCCACACACACGCCTGCCACACCGACACCCTTCCCACACAGACGCCTGCACACACACACGCCTGCACACACGCCTCCTTCCCACACACACACGCCTCCTTCCCAACACACGCTTCCTTCCCACACACACGCCTGCACACCGACACCCTTCCCACACACACGCCTGCACACACGTCTGCACACCGACACCCTTCTTACACACACGCCTACTTCCCACACACACGCCTGCACACACGCCCTCCACACACGTGTGTGTTGTGTGTGTATGTGTGTGTGGTGTGTGCAGGAAGGGTGTTGGTGCGCAGGCGTGTGTGCAGGCGTGTGTGTGGGAAGAGTGTCGGTCACAGCGACAGATTCACTGTCTGACACCGAAGTACAATCGGTCATCATAACATTTGCCGACAGGTGTCAGACAGAGTGTCTGCGGGCGTCCCTGTTCTGACGTCATCAATAACAGTCGTAGCCCTGTTGGAGGGAAGATTTTTTTTTTTCGCGCGCTTTTTACAAAAGTCGTGTTTTTACGGAAATAAGGCCTGGAAATCAATTATTTTTGGTGGATTAGGTGTTTTGAATGTACAGTCAACATAATTAGGCAAAAAAAAAAATGGGTCTGGACGACTACTTTAAAGTTGAGCCATTTTTCCATTGCATGTACATGATACGTGGATTCTCCGTGCTTTGTTGCTTTTACATGCATCTTTTTCCAGGACCTAAAACCTTCGTTGGTGAATGTTACTTCTTTGTGACCAACATTACCGCCAAAAAAGCCTACCTGGAAAACAATAAACTCGGTCACTTGTCACAGAGTATTCAAGCCACGCATACCTTTTATACCACTCATATTGGAAAGACCTGGTCTGAGAACCAGACTGTACTTTAGGATACACTTTAAGTCTCGGCTGCGTGGGTCCTTCTTCAGGCTTTGTGGCTAGATCCTGCACCTGTTCCATAACAGGTGTGGGTATATCAGGAGTATCACTTGTACTGGGTCGTACCTAAAAATGATGTAAATAATATGCTAGTAAAACTGTACAAGAAAAAAATATTACTCTATAACTTACAGATTAGCTTACATATTATAAAAATCATATTTATACTGTCTGTGTCTGTACATAGGAAAGATTAGCAGAAAGCATTACTGCGACTCCAGCAGCAATGCCCAGCTCTGAGGATTATTTCTGATCCACTACTGGGAGTAAATTCTGGAAATCACCTGAAGACCTTCCCCCCCCAGCCCGATAGCGGCCGATTTTTGACGGGGTGCTCGTCTAAACTGCTACAGGCATCTCGGTCAGTACATTTTTAGGTCGTGAATCACTTAGGGTAGGGTAGTTAGGGTAGGTTAGGTTAGCTTAGCTTTAGGTTAGGGTAGGGTAGGGTAGGTAGGGTAGGGTAGGTAGTAGGTTAGGTTAAGTGATTATATGCCAGCCAAATATAAGCTAACATAACCTAACCTAACTTAACCTAACTTAACCTAACCAACCTAACCTACCCTACCTTAACCTAAGCGATTGACGACCTCAAAATGTAGGCCCTACTTACCAAGATGCCTGTAGCAGTTTAGACGAGAACCCCGTCAAAAATTGGCCGCGTTCGGGCTGGGAGGAAGGTCTTCAGGTGATCCAATTCTGGAGGTGGAATTTTTGGTCCCAACCCGATTAAAATAAATAAGTAAAAATATAAAACTTTGCATACTAACAACAACACAACAACGACGACGACGACGACGACGACGACAACAACAACAAAATAATAAAATAATAAAACGAATAACTTCAGTACTATATTAGTTCCAATTAGTGTTACTTACAGATGTCGGGATGGTTTCAGGAGCTTGGGGGTTATATCTCTCTGTCTCTGTATTTGTTTCAGATTTTTCATCCCTAGCAATATCCACATCCTCATTTTTCTGGCTTTGATCTATGGAAGGGGCGGGCACAAAAGAATTTCCTTATGTCATAATGTCACCCTCGGAATCTTTAGACCTTTTCATGATTCATCACTTGAGTGGCTAGTGTCGTCAGCAGATGTTCCAATTAGTCTCTATAGAAAAAGCAAATACTCGTAACTCTTTACATTAATAAAGATAGTAACGCATTTCTGTTGACCGAATTTTTATGCTACTTATATCCTGAACTACATTACCTAACTAGGGGGGGGGCACTCAGTAGAGCGCATACCTCCACCCGAATATTTCATCAAATATACGTATATATATATATATTATATATATATTATATATATATATATATATATAATATTATATATATATATATATATATATATATATATATATATATATATATGTATATGCACTCAGTATGAGCGCATACCTCCGGCCGATATTTCATCAATTGGTTGCCATGGCAACAGTTGTCTATAGATTTAATCCAAAATTAAATCAGTTCTTTCTTATACCAAATAGACTTGGTATACCGAGTTTGGTCCAAATCTTTTCGTAACTTTTTGAGAAATCCTGTACACTAACAAACAGACAGACAGACAGACAGATCGGAGTGAAAACATAACCCCTCCAACTTCGTTGGCGGAGGTAATAATAGAGAACTAAGGGAATATATGTTTAATATCTTTTAATTCATAATAATGGTTAGGTCAAATTTCTTGGTAAGTTTTATTATCGCAACAAATAACACGATTTTTGAGGTTGCAAAGGGTAGCTTCATAATTAGTCCTGCTAGGCTACTTAGGATAGATTGGTAGGCCTATAGTGAATGACCGGTTCCAATTTATAGTGGTGGTATATGTGTCATCCACTATAATTATGAATAATATATAGAAGGTTAAATAAAAATATCTGATTCTACTTATTGAAAAAATAATATGAATTATATAAAAAAATAAAAAAAACATTGAATAATTTATAGAAAATAATAAGACAATACGGTATTATAATTAGGAATATTGTAATAATAATATTAATATGCATAAGATGGCAAAATATTTAAAATATAAAAGTAATAATATTATGACGTAACGAACTGTTAAGCGAAAAATAGAATTTTGTCATTATTGTTTTACAGTTAGTAATTAAATCGAATAGCACTTTTTTATTTAGTATTAATTGTAGTTCGTCACTTTAACATTTAAAATACTACCACTCACATGTCAAATTAGTCGTGATGTCAGTTTGTGAACGAGATAATAACAATCACATTCTCACCATCAAAGTCGGGGCGAAAAAGAAAGGTTGTTGTTGATGATGAATTGGTTTAGGGCTGTTCACTACAGGCCATATGCTTTAGGTTGATTTTAATATATTGTTGGATAACTGAAAATAAGAATATGTACGAATATAATATACATTCTAGATGTTTGTGGACTTTAGTGTTCCCACAGAATATTGAGAACAATAACCTTGGGTCGAGACTCGAGGCCTACAAGGCTACAATGCCATTGCTATACTGCCTGTTTTTTTATGTCATATTACAGACAGCGACAGTCACTGTCTTGTATTAGCTTTCATACACACTGACAATATCTTTGAACTAGGCAATAGATATTCGTGATCTGCAAAATTCACATGCAATGATATTTGCTCAAGAAAAAAATACTTCCTTTACCTTAAAATTCAACAGTCCTCTTCCTTTGCATAACATGTACACACTGAAGCGGTTCAAGCGAAGCTGCGTAGCATGATTGAAGTCATGAAAGAAAACGAATCTGACTGAGAAGTCACGAAGTGAACGGTAACTATTTTGTCAATTTAATAACCCAATGCAGGGATCAACTTGTTTGGAAGAGGTAACGGAGGTTCTATAGAATATCTCTATATATAATATACTTAGTAATTTCAAGGTTTGTTAGCAAACATATTTCAACATTTAAATGAAACATCAAACCAATTTTTCTATAAAAGTGTGAAAATAAGGTTTTGCTCTGGCATTGAAAATTGGATAAATATTCCTTTTTATTGTTTTTTGGGTAGCAGGCTACTAGCAGCAATTTGGGGGGGCTCAGTCCTTGACTTGGGGGGGCTCAGTCCCCCTTAGCCCCCCCACGGTGACGCCACTGGCCTTACCCTGGCTCCCACTGCCTTTACCTGCCTCCCATCCTGTGTTAACCTGCCTCCCGTCCTGTGTTACCCTGCCACCCACTGCCTTACCCTGGTTCCCACTGCCTTAACCTGCCTCCCGTCCTGTGTTAACCTGCCTCCCGTCCTGTGTTAACCTGCCTCCCGTCCTGTGTTACCCTGCCACCCACTGCCTTAACCTGCCTCCCACTGTGCTAACCTGCCTCCCGTCCTGTGTTACCCTGCCTCCCACTGCCTTACCCTGCTCCCACTGCCTTTACCTGCCTACCACTGTGTTAACCTGCCTCCCGTCCTGTGTTACCCTGCCACCCACTGCCTTAACCTGCATACCACTGTGTTAACCTGCCTCCCGTCCTGTGTTACCCTGCCTCCCACTGCCTTACCTGGCTCCCACTGCCTTTACCTGCCTACCACTGTGTTAACATGCCTCCCGTCCCGTAGAATATACTTAGTAATTTCAAGGTTTGTTAGCAAACATATTTCAACATTTAAATGAAACATCAAACCAATTTTTCTATAAAAGTGTGAAAAATAAGGTTTTGCTCTGGCATGGAAAATTGGATAAATATTCCTTTTTATTGTTTTTGGGTTAGCAGGCTACTAGCAGCAATTTTGGGGGGGCTGAGTCCTTGACTTGGGGGGGCTAAGTCCCCCTTAGCCCCCCACGGTGACGCCACTGGTGATGACCCTAAAAGTTATCGAAAAGCAGCGAAAATGACCGAAAATTTGAAATTTGAAAGTGATTCTTTCCCCTTAGATTTTTTCTTCAAAATTTTTACTTTTTCGGTGAATTTGTCAGTTTTCAGAGAGGTTGTATGGCCGATTCATAAACTAACATAACTTTACCTAACCTAACCTAACCTTACCTTACCTAACCTAACTAACCTGAAACCTAACCTTACCTTACCTAACCTGTAACCTCCTAACTGGGTCCAATAATAAAGTTTAATAAAATACCAAACCCCGAGATTAACCTCCTAGCCACGGATGCGCACGGAAAACTTACTCCGAAACAAAAGCGATGCAGGTCACAAGAAGAGGAAGAGGGAGGCATTGTGTAAACAAGGAGACATATTCCTCCCCCCACCTAAAATGTTCTATATCTCCGAAACTATTGATTTGCGACGGAAAGCTCAAGGAGAAAATGTCTCTTAGAATACAATAAGGTAAACAAAAACCATGCTGCCAATTGTGTAGGCAAGTTTGGTGCCATCGTAAAATAATACCAAAGTGAGTTCGGTGTTCATCTGGATATTTACCAAATAAATTGGTATAATGGACGAGAGTTTCACGGTCGTTTCAGAGACACCACAATTTTTCTTGGCCTACAATAGGTGCTTGTTCTAATGGAGACAAAAAAAAAAAACATACTTTGTGGTTAAGGTTTTACCTTTTAAGGTTAAACCTTTAAGGTTAGGTTAGGTTTCATTATTTATTTTTTTCGAAAAATAAAACTCCATTAGAACAAGCACCTATTGCAGGCCAAGAAAAAATAGTGTGTCTCTGAAAACGACCGCGAAACTCGTCCATTATTACCAATAAATTAACACAAATATCTATCTATATCTGGAAGATATTAGAAAAAATGGTACCTGAGCCCAACCACCTGTGTGGTGAAGTGTCCCATGCCAGCGAGCGCAATGGACGTAGGTGTGTGAGGAGAGCCCTGCCATCACACGCTTCCACCAGAATCAAGACTCTTTTGGCTGCCAGTCTGAGTCATGTTGGACCAAGAACATTCAATGTTCTACCTAAGGAAGTGAGAGGCGTCAGTGGGTGCAGTGTGGACACATTCAAGGCCGCTCTAGACAGGTTCCTCAGGACCTTACCAGACGAGCCCCCAGTGCCTGGCTACACTGCCCGCTGTCGAGCCCCCAACTCAATCGTAGATCAAGTGGACCTTCTACACAGGGACACCAAGACTACAAGCAGCGGTGGACCACCACGACTGTCAGGCATCACCCTCTAAACTTGAAACAAGTAAACAAGTAAGTAAACAAAGAAAAAAATTCGCGTCTTGAACGTGACAGTCAATTCGGACAATTTCCTTCCTCCCCCGTCACCAAATTTCAACAAAACCACCAAAATCCCACAAAAAAACCCGTTAATTCCCACAGAAACCCTGCAAAACACCCTGAAATATGGAGCTCCAAACACGTCTTTACTTACTTCGTTTACTTGATGTTGTTAAGAGGCAAAGCCTCACAGTCGTGGTGGTCCACCGCTGCTGCCAGTCCTGGCGTCCCTGTCTAACAGGGTCACCTGGTCCGGTATGGTGTTGGAGGTCCTACACTTGGCAGTGTATCCCGGTACTGGAGGTTCATCCGGCACTGTCCGTAGTATCTTGTCCAGTCCATATTTAAAGGTGTTGACGGAGCACCCTGTGATGTTTCTCACATTTTTGTGGAGGCTGTTGAAGATTTTGGGCCCTTCCTGAGCCAGACTGGCAGCCAGTAAGGTCTTGCATCTCCCCGGGGCCTTTGAAGTTCTTCTACTGCACTTGCGTCCAGTCCGCTCATTTAAGTGTGCCTGGAGTGCCAAGGACGTGGGGTCTGGCCACCTGTTTCTCCAGGACCTTCCATATATAGATGGCACGATAACCTTTCTCTCCGTCTTTGCTGTGAGTAAATTCCTAGTATTTTGAGGCGGTCCAGTAGTTAAGGTTACATAACCCTTAATAGACCCTTAATTAAAGGTGACACAAGGTTAACTACGCGCTATAAAGGTGTGCGAGTGTATGATAGTACTCACTCGTTAGGTATTGTGGTGTCTTCGATGATAACTACGTCGTCATCGTCCGAATTGTAACTATTGTCCACGTCCATTTGTTGTGGGTCGGCATCTTGGTGGCTGTGGGAAGGCGCGAGCACGAGCACGAGTTTGTGTCTGTCTCTCTCTCTCTCCTCTCTCTCTGTCTGTCTGTCTGTCTGTCTGTCTGTCTGTCTGTCTGTCTGTCTGTCTGTCTGTCTGTCTGTCTGTCTGTCTGTCTGTCTGTCTGTCTGTCTGTCTGTCCTGTCTGTCTGTCTGTCTGTCTGTCTGTCTGTCTGTCTGTCTCTCTCTCTCTCTCTCTTCTCTCTCTCTCTCTCTCTCTCTCTCTCTCTCTCTCTTCTCTCTGTCTGTCTGTCTGTCTGTCTGTCTGTCTGTGTCTGTCTGTCTGTCTGTCTGTCTGTCTCTCTGTCTGTCTGTCTGTCCTCTCTCTCTCTCTCTCTCTCTTCTCTCTCTCTCTCTCTCCTCTCTCTCTCTCTCTCTCTCTCCTCTCTCTCTCTCTCCTCTCTCTCTCTCTCTCTCCTCTCTCTCTCTCTCTCTCTCTCTCTCTCTCTCTCTCCCTCTCTCTCTCCTCTCTCTCTCCCTCCCTCTCTCTCTCTCTCTCTCCTCATCTCTCTCTCTCTCTCCTCTCTATCTCTCTCTCTCTCTTCTCCTCTCTCTCGTCTCTCTCTCTCTCTCTCGTCTGTCTGTCTGTCTGTCTGTCTGTTTGTCTGTCTGTCTGTCTGTCTGTCTCTCTCTGTCTGTCTGTCTGTCTGTCTGTCTGTCTATTTCTCTCTTTTTCTTTGTCTGTCTGTCTGTCTGTCTGTCTGTCTATTGCTCTTGTGTCGCCCACAATGAGTGTGTGCTCCACAATCCTGGCTATTACGCTGCCACCACCCACATTAAGTGGAAAAAAAATAAATGAATAAAAATAAAAGCTGTAAGTACTGGTTGGATCTAAATAAAACGCTAATAATAAGCAAATTATA
>JACEEZ010009280.1:0-44320 GCA_016584305.1 Chionoecetes opilio | reverse complement strand
CTATTATCACCGAAAAACCTACTAATACTTTAAAAAACCTCATTTTTGGGTTTATAGCAATATGAAAAGTAAAACTACTTGTTATATAAAATAACGCTCCCGTTTACAAAAAATTATGAAAAACGCTTGCAATATCATTTTATATCACAATAAAAAACCCCTTTTTACTTTTCCCCCTTTTTAATATTTTTTATGAAATGTAACTACTTATAGGTGCAAATTTTTCTAAAAAGGGGATTTTTTTACTTAAATTTTAAAGGAAACATTTATATATCACCGATAACTAGCTAATATCATTGAAAAAAACTACATTTAGGGTTTTAAATAGCAATAGGGATGAAAAACAAACTTGTATTTTATACAAAAAAACGCTCTTTTTAAAAAACTATGAAAAACGCTTGCAATTACCAATTATTCACAAAAAATAACCTATTACTCTTCTATTTATTAGTTTAATGTAATGTAACTATTTTATGGGTGAAAATTTTTTTAAAAAAAGGGGGATTTTATCCCCAATAAATTTTTGGTAGGAAAACACCCTATATTCCCGATAAATAGCTAATTCATTGAAAACACAAACTTTTTTTAGGGGGTTTAAAAAGCAATTGATAAGCAAAACTACTTATATAAAATAAAAAACGCTACATTTTAAACAAAAAACAAAAAAAAAACGTTTGGGCAATAAAACATTTTATATCACAAAATAACCTCTTCCCTTTTTCAATTTAATACTTATTGAAATGTAAGCTACTTATGGGGTGAAATTATTCAAAAAAGAGGTTTTTTATACTTCAATTTTTGTAGGAAAAGCTTATATATCACCGTTAACTACCTAATTCTTAAAAAAACACTACTTTTTAAAAGGGGTTTATAGCAATATAATAAGTAAAATTACTTGTATATTTTAAAATCCCGATTCAGTTTACAAGAAACATAAAAAAACGCAGGGCAATTACATTTTTATATCACAAAAAATAACGTCCTTACTCTTCTATTTATAGCTTTATCCCAATATAAGCTATTTTTTAGGGGGAAAATTATTTTTAAAAAGAGGATTTTATACTTGAATTTGTAAAAAAACCAGCTAAATAAAACCGATAACTAGCTAATACCCATTGCAAACACAACTTTTTTTGGGTTTTTTATAGAAATATAAATAGGTTAAACTACTTGTATTATAAAAATAACGCTACATTTTAAAAAAAATTTGGAAAAAACGCTTGCAATATACAGTTATATAAACAATAAAAAACCCTCTTACCCCCTCTTTTTTAATAGTTTTATTAATGTAAGCTATTTATGGGTG
Organism: Chionoecetes opilio; assembly: GCA_016584305.1. Lineage (NCBI taxonomy): Eukaryota > Metazoa > Arthropoda > Malacostraca > Decapoda > Majidae > Chionoecetes > Chionoecetes opilio. Next base: position 43,014 of record JACEEZ010009280.1, on the reverse strand, counting down.
CAAATTTTTTTCTAAAAAGGGGAAATTTTATACTTCAATTTGTGGGAAAAACACTATTTCACCGATAACTAGCTAATACCCTTTTGAAAAACACAACATTTTAGGTTTTTTAGAAATAGGGATAAGTAAAACTATTTGTATTAAACAAAACGCTACAGTTTACAAAAAACTAGGGAAAACGCTTGCAATATCCCGGTTATATAACAATAATAACCTATTACTCTTCTATTTATTAGCTTAATTAATGAGCTATTGATAGGTGCAAATTATTTAAAAAGGGATTTTATATTTTCAATTTGTAGGAAAACAGCTATATATCACCGATAACTAGCTTTTATCTTGAAAACACTATATTTAGGGGTTTTATAGCAATTGATAGTAAAACTACTTTATATATACAATAACGGTAGTTTACAAGAAAATATGAAAAACGCTTGCAATATACAGTATATCACATAATTTCTCTTACTCTTCATTTATAGCTTAATTAATGTAAACTACTTATATGCACTTACTCTAAAAAGAGGATTTTATACTTCAATTTATAGGAAAACACTATATATCACCGATAACTAGCTAATATCATTGAAAACACTACATTTATGGTGTATAGCAATATATAAGTAAAACTACTTGTATATAAAACAAAACCTCAGTTTACAAGAAACTATGAAAAACGCTTGCAATTATACCGTTTTATCACAATAAATAAACCTATTACCCCTTCTATTTATTACTTAATGTAATGTAAGCTACTTATGGGTTTGCAAATTATTCTAAAAAAGGATTTTATACTTCAATTTGTGGAAAACAGCTATATATCACCGAAAAACTAGCTAGTATCATTGAAAACAACATTTTAATGGTTTATAGCATATGATAAGTAAAACTATTTGTTATATACAAAAACGCTACAGTTTACAAGAATAGAAAAAACGCTTGCAATAAAACCGTTATATAACAATAAATAAACTATTACTCTTCTATTTATTAGCTTAATGAAATGTAAGCTACTTATAGGTGCAAATTATTCAAAAAAGTGGATTTCATACTTCAATTTGTAGGAAAACAGCTATATATCACCGATAACTAGCTAATATCATTGAAAACACTACATTTTATGGGTTTATAGCAATATGATAAGTAAAAATACTTGTATATATACAATAACGCTACAGTTTACAAGAAACTATGAAAAACGCTTGCAATATACCGTTATATCACAAAAAATAACCTCTTACTCTTATATTTAATAGCTAATGTAATGTAAGCTACTTATAGGTGCAAATTAATTCATAAAAGAGGATTTTATATTTCAATTTGTGGAAAACAGCTATATTCACGTTTAAACTAGCTAATATCATTGAAAACACTACTTTTATGGTTTATAGCATATATAAGAAAAACTATTTGTATATATACAATAACGTTACATTTTCCAAGAAACTTAAAAAAACCTTGCAATAACCGTTAGAATCACAATAAAAAACCTCTTACCCCTTCAAATTTTTTTAAGCTTAATGTAATGTAAGCCTTATAGGTGAAATTTTAAACTCTAAAAAGAGGATTTTATACTTTAAATTTTATAGAAAACGCTATATATCACCGATAACTAGCTATTATCATTAAAAACACAACTTTTTTAGGGGTTTTTATAGCGTTAGGGAAAAGAAAAAACCTACTTGTAAAATATACAATAACGCTACATTTTTCCAAGAAACTATAAAAAAAACGCTTGCAATAAACCGTTTATACCCAATAAAAAACCTCTTACTCCTAAATGTAATAGTTTAAATGTAATGAAAGCTACTTATAGGTGCAAATTTTTTCCCTTAAAAAGAGGATTTTATATTTAAATTTGTGGGAAAAACTGCTATTTCACCGTAACTACTAATATCATTGAAAACACTACTTTTTGGTTTTAGCAATTTTTATAAGAAAAACTACTTGTATAATACAATAACGCTACATTTCAAGAAATTATAAAAAACGTTTGGGAAATTTTACATTTTTACCAAAACTAACCTCTTACTTTTCTTTTTTAATATTTTTTATGTTTGTAGTTTATTTATGGGTGCAAATTATTCAAAAAGAGGATTTTAAAAAACTTCAATTTGTGGGAAAAACCCATATATATCACCAAAAACTACTAGTATCTTTGAAAACCCCAACTTTTTATGGGTTTAAAACAATATTGTAAAACAAAATTGTATAAATACAATAACGCTAAAATTTTTACAAAGAAAACCTATGAAAAACCTTGCAATATCCGTTATACACAAAAAATAACCTCTTCCCCCCCTTATTTTTAAATTTAGCTTAATGTAATGAAAGCTACTTATGGGTGCAAATTATTCTAAAAAGAGGATTTTTTACTTCAATTTGTAGGAAAACTGCATATATCACCGATAACTACCAAATACTTTTGCAAACACTACTTTTAGGGGTTTATCCCCAATATGATAAGTAAAACTACTTTTATATATAAAAAATAACGCTACATTTTTACAAAAATTATAAAAAAACGCTTGAAATATACATTTTAATCACAATAAAAAACCCCTTTACCCCTTCTATTTAATGTATTATTTTTAAGCTACTTATAGGTGCAAATTTTTCCTAAAAAAGAGGTTTTTTATACTTAAATTTGTAGGAAACAGCTAAAAATCACCCGAAAACCCTAGCTAATATCTTGAAAACACAACTTTTTAGGGGTTTATAGCAATATGAAAAGTAAAACTATTTGTATATATACAAAAACCCTTTTACAGTTTAAAAGAAACTTAAAAACGTTGCAATATACCTTTATATAGCAACAAAAACCTACTACCCCTTCAATTCTTAGTTTAAATTTAATGTAAGCTATTAAGGTGCAAATTATTCAAAAAAAAAGGTTTTAATAAAAATTTTTGTAGGTAAACTGCTAATATCACCGATAACTACTAAAATCATTGAAAAGAACACATTTTGAGGGTAAAAAGGATTATCAAAAAGGTAAATTCCTTCTATTAATGATATAACAAAAACAATTAAAAAGGGGACACTAAAAAAACCGTAAATATAAAATTTGAAATAAACAATATAGAGTCTCAAACTTATTAAAACCCTTACGGGTAGTTTAAAATAAAAATTTCTAACAAAAACAATTTATAATCCCAAACATTTTAATTTTTTCTCAAATAAAAAAAAGGGGCGGGAATAATGTCAATTTTCGACATTTTTTACCCTTCCCAAAAATACTTAAAACATTTTGAAAACGTTGTTTTTTAAGAATAAAAATTTAACTAAATTTTTACGAAAAAAACATATTTTAAGGGTCTTTAAAATTATAAAAAATAGTTGTGTAAAAAATGCTGAATAAAATCAAATTTTTTTACATTTTTTTAAACTTTCAAAAAAGCTTTAAAATACTTTGAAAAAACGTTTTTTTTTAGGATTAAAATTGTTTCCAAAAATTTTATGAAAAAAGCATATTTTTGCTCAACTTGTAAAAAAATTGTGTAAAAGTTTCTGAATAAAAATTTAAATCTTTTTGGGAAAAAAATTTTTTAGCGTTTAAAAAAAAATTGAAATACTTTAAAAACGTTTTTTTAAAAATTAAAATTGAATCAAATTTCTGAAAAATACAATTTTTAGCTATTTTAAATTTTTTTTAAAAGGGTTTGTAAGGGAAATATCAAAAGCTATTTTGCTACAGATATAAAAAAATATACTTCCAAATTTTAGAAAAAAAAAAAATTTCACTGATAACTAGCAGAATCATTTTAAAACCCTACTTTTTTAAAGGGTTTTTAAAAGCAATATAATAAGTAAAACTACTTGTATATATACAAAACGCTGCATTTTTTCAAAACTATGAAAAGCACTTGGGAAAATACTTTTTAAAAACCCCAAAAAAAAACCTCTTACTTTCTATTTATAAGCTTTTAAAGTAATTAAGCTACTTATAGGTGACTTCCCCTAAAAAAAGGAAAATTATTTAATAAAACTACTTGTTTTATAACAATAACGTTAAAAGTTTTTCAAGAAACTATGAAAAACGCTTGCAAAATACCGTTATTCACAAAAAATAACCTCTTACTCTTCTATTTATAAACTTAAATTTTAAAGTAAACTACTTTTAGGTCATCTTACTCTAAAAAAAAGGATTTTTTTACATCAATTTATAGGAAAAAACTATATATCACCGATAACTAGCTAGTAAACATTGAAAACACAACTTTTTTGGGTTTTAGCCCAAAATGAAAAAGTAAAAATTTCTTGGGATATATACATAAACCCCCAGTTTTTCAAAACTATGAAAAAACCCTTTTCAAAATACCGTTTTATTAAAAATAAATAACCTCTTACTCTTTTTTTTAATAGCTTAAAAGTAAAGTAAGCTACTTATTTGGTGCAAATTTTTTTTTAAAACAAGGAGATTTTATACATCAATTTGTAGAAAACAGCTATATATCACCAGATAACGTTAGCTAGTATCTTGAAAACACACATTTTATGGTATATCGCAATTGATAAGGTAAAACTACTTGTATATATAACATAACGCTACAGTTTACAAGAATTATGAAAAACGCTTGCAATATACCGTTATATCACATAAATATCCTCTTACTCTTATATTTAAAATAGCTTAATTAATTTAAGCTACTTATAGGTGCAAATTATCTCTAAAAAGAGGTTTTTATACTTCAATTTGTAGGAAACAGCTATATCTCACACCGATAACTAGCTAATATCACATTGAAACCACTACATTTTTTGGGTTTATAGCATATGATAAGTAAACTCCTTGTATATATATAACAATACGCTAACAGTTGCCAAGAAATTAATGAAACGCTTGCAATATACAGTTTATCACTAAATAACCCTCTTACTCTCTATTTATTAGCCTATGTATGCTACTTATGAGTGCAAATTTTTCTAAAAAGAGGATTTTTATACTTCGATTTGAGGAAACAGTCTATATATCACGATAACTAGCTAATTACATTGAAAACACTAACATTTTTATGGTTCTACGCAATAGTTGAGAAGTAAGACTACTTGTATATATACAATAACGCGCGTTTACAAGAAACGATAAACGCTTGCAATATACCGTATCTCACAAATAACTCAACCTATTACTCTTCTATTTTTAGCTTAATGTAATGTAAGGGGCTACTGATAGGTTCAAATTATTTTTTAAAAAGAAGGATTGTTATTCTTCAATTTGTAGAAACAGCTATATATCCCGATAACTAGCTAATATCATTGAAAACTCTATATTTTATGGTTTATAAGTACACTATGGATAATTAAAAACTACTTTTCTATATACAATAACGGTACAGTTTACAAGAAAAATATGAAAAACGCTTGCAATGTACAGTAATAGTCACAATAATTTCCCTTATCTTCCTATTTATTTAGCTTAATGTATGTATCTACTTATATGTGGCAACGTATCTAAAAGGTATTTTATACTTTCAATTTTATAGGAAACAGCTATAATCCACCGATACTAGCTACTACATTGAAAAACTACATGTTATGGGTTTTAGCAATATGATAGGTAAAACTACTTGGTATATATGCAATAACGCTACAGTTTACAAGAAACTATTAAAAACGCTTGCAATATCCGTTCTAGATCACAATAAATAACCTTATTACTCTTCTATTATATTACTTAGATGTAATGTAAGCTACTTATAGTGCAATTATTCTAAAAAGAGGATTTTAACTTCAATTGTAGAAACAGCGTACATCACCGATCACTATCTAGTATCATTGAAAACACAACATTTTTATGGTTTATAGCAATATGAACTAAGTAAAACTACTTGTATATTATACAATAACGCTACAGTTTTACAAGAAACTATGAAAAAACGCTTGCAAAGTACCGTTATAATACAATAAATAAACTATTCCTCGTCTATTGATTACTTAATGTAATGTAAGAGCTACTTTAGAGGTGCAAATTATTCTAAAAAGTGGATTTCAATCTTCAATTTGTAGGAAAACAGCTCTATATCACCGATAACTAGCTAATACATTTGAAAACAACTACATTTTTGGGTTAATAGCAATATTATAAGTAAAATCCTTGTATATATACAATAACGCTACAAGTTTACAAGAAACTATGAAACACGCTTGCAATATACCGTTTAACACAATAATAACCGCTTACTCTTATATTAATAGCTAATTAATGTAAGCTACTTATGGTGCAAATTTTATTCTAAAAAGATGATTTAATACGTCATTTGTGTAGGAAAACAGCTTATTATCACCGATACTTGAGCTAATATCATTTAAACACTACATTTTATGGTTTATAGCAACTGAATAAGTAAAACCTTTGTATATATACAATAACCTACGTTTAACAAGAATTATGAACAACGGCTTGCAATATACAGTTATATCACAATAATAACCTCTGACTCTTCTATTTAAAGTTTTATGTAATGTTAAGCTACTTATAGTTGCAAATTTTCTAAAAAGAGGATTTATACTTCAATTTGTAGGAAACAGCTATATATCCCAATAACTAGCTACTATATTGAAAACAACAAAATTTTATGGGTTATATAGCAATGATGAATAAGTAAACAACTACTGTATATATACAATACGCTACAGTTTACAATAAACTATGAAACCGAGTTGCAATATACCGGTATATAACAATAAATACCTATTACTCTTTTATTCCATTAGCTTAATGTAATGTAGCTACTATAGGTTGCAATATTCTAAAAAAAAGGATTGTATAATCATTTGTAGGAAACTGCTAATAATCCCGATACTAGCTAAATCATTGAAAGAACCACATTTTGAGGGTTAAAGGATTATCATCAGTGTAACAGTCCTTCTATTAAATGATAATAACACAAACATTAACAAGAACACTATGAAAAACACATATATATACAATTGTATCACAATATAGATTCTCAAACTCCTATTATAAGCTTACAGTAGTTTAAAATAGAAATTTCTAACGGAAACAACTATAATACCACATTTTGAATTTCTCTACAAAAACGGGCTGAACAATGTCATTTTCGACATTTATTTAAGCCATTCAAAAATACATTAAAACACTTGAAAAAACATTGTTCTAAGAATAAAATTGATACATAAATTTTCACGAGAATACATATTTTAAGCTCTTAATTATTATAATATCGTTGTGTAAAATGCTGAATAATGTCAAATTTTGACATTTTGTTGTAGGCTTTCAAAATGCATTAAAATACTTGAAAAAGAACGTTGTTTTGTAGATTAAATTGAATACCTAAATTTCTTGAAAAATGCAAGTTTTAGCTCATAACATTGTAAAATATAAGTTGTTGTAAAAGGCTGAATAATGTCATATTTCGACATTTTTTAAAGCCTTTCAAAAAAACATTGAATACGTGAAAATCATTGTTTTTAAGATTAAATTTATATCTAAATTTCATGAAAAATACATATTTACTATTAATTTTGTAAAAATAGTGTAGCCAATATCAAAGACTATTTAGCTATATATTTAAAGAAATATACTTCATATTGTAGAAAAACCAACTTCTTCACTGATACTAGCTAATCATTGAAACAACTACTTTTAAGGTTGTATAGGAATATGATAAGTAAAACTACTTTTATATATACATAACGCCTACAGTTTACACAACTATGAAAACCTTGCAATATACCGTTATATCACAATAAATAACTCTTACTCTTCTATCTATAGCTTAATGTAATGTAACTACTTATAGGTGCAATTTTTTCTAAAAAGAGGATTTTATACTTTCAATTTGTAGGAAAACAGTTATTATAACCGATCACTAGCTTAATATCATTGAAACATACATTTTATGGTTTTTATTAGCAATATATAAGTAAAACTACATGTTTATACAATAGACCGTACAGTTTACAAGAAACCTAGAAAAAAAAACGCTTGCAAAATTACGTTATAAATCACAATACAATAACCTCTTACTCTTCTATTTAATAAGCTTAATGTAACATGTAAGCTACTTATAGTGCATCTTACCCTCAAAAAGGAAATTTTATACTTCAATTTATAGGACACAGCTATATAACCACCGATAACTAGCTAGTTATCAATTGAAAACACACATTTATGGTTTTATAGCATATGATAAGTAAAACTACTTGTAATATATCAATAACGCTAAGGTTTACAAGACACTCTGAAAAACGCTTGCAAATACAATTATATCATAATAAATAACCTCTTACTCCTTTATTATAGCTTTTTATGTAAATGTAAGCTACTTATAGGTGCAAATTATTCTAAAAAGAGGATTATACTTCAATTTGTAGGTAAACAGCTATATATCCCGATAACTACTAATATCATTGAACACTACATTTTATGGTTTATAGCTATATCAGTAAACTACTTGTATTATATACAATAAACGCTACAGTTATTACAGAAACTATAAAAACGCTTGCAATATACCGTATAATCACAATATAACCTCTTACTCCTTATTTTAATAGCTTAATGTAATGTAAGCTACTTATAGGTTGCAAATAATTCTAAAAAAGAGGATTTTATACATCAATCTATAGGAAAACAGCTATATATCACCGATAACTAGCTAGTATCATTGAAAACACCACATTTAGGGTTTATAGCAATAGGGATAAGTAAAACTACTTGTATATATACAATAAAGCTACAGTTTACAAGAAACTCTGAAAAACGCTTGCAATATACAGTTATATCACAATAAATAACCTCTTACTCCTTTTTTAATAGCTTTATGTAATGTAGCTACTTATAGGTGCAAAATTATTCAAAAAAGAGGATTTTATACTTCAATTTGTAGGTAAACAGCTATATATCACCGATAACTAGCTAATATCATTGAAAACACTACATTTTATGGGTTTATAGCAATATGATCAGTAAAACTACTTGTATATATACAATAACGCTACAGTTTACAAGAAACTATGAAAAACGCTTGCAATATACCGTTATATCACAATAAATAACCTCTTACCTAATATTTAATAGCTTAATGAAATGTAAGCTACTTATAGGTGCAAATTATTCTAAAAAGAGGATTTTATACTTCAATTTGTAGGAAAACAGCTATATATCACCGATAACAAAGCTAATATCATTGAAAACACAACATTTTATGGGGTTTATAGCAATATGATAAGAAAAAAACTACTTGTATATATACAATAATGCTACAGTTACAAGAAACTATGAAAAACGCTTGCAATATCCCGTTATATCAAAATAAATAACCTTTTAAACTCTTATATTTAATAGCTTAATGTAATGTAAGCTACTTTTTAGGTGCAAATTATTCTAAAAAGAGGATTTTATACTTCAATTTGTAGAAAAACAGCTATATATCACCGAAAACTAGCTAATATCATTGAAAACACTACATTTTTTTGGGTTTATAGCAATATGATAAGTAAAACTACTTGTATATATACAATAACGCAAACATTTTTACAAGAAATTATGAAAAACGCTTGCAATATACAGTGATATCACAATAAATAACCTCTTACTCTTCTATTTAATAGTTTTTATGTAATGAAAGCTACTTATAGGTGCAAATAATTCAAAAAAGAGGATTTTATACTTCAATTTGTAGGAAAACAGCTATATATCACCGATAACTACAAATATCATTGAAAACACAACATTTTATGGGTTATAGCAATAGATAAGTAAAACTACTTGTATATATACAATAACGCTACAGTTTACAAGAAACTATGAAAAACGATTGCAATATCCCGTTATATAACAATAAATAACCTCTTATTCTTTTATTCATTACCCTTAATGTAATGTAAGCTACTTATAGGTGCAATTATTCTAAAAAAAAGGATTGTATATATCAATTTGTAGGAAAACTGCTATATAAACCGATATCTAGCTAAAATCATTGAAAAGAACACATTATGAGGGTATAAAGGATTATCATAAGGTAAAATTCATTCTATTAATGATATAACACAACAATTAACAAGACACTATGAAAAAACACGTATAATATACAATTGTATACAATATAGAGTCTCAAACTCCTATTAAAAAGTTTACAGTAGTTTAAAATAGAAAATTTCTAACGAAAACAACTATAATACCACATTTTGAATTTCTCTATCAAAAAAAGGGCTAAATAATGTTAATTTTCGACATTTTTTAGCCATTCATAATACATTAAAGACTTGAAAAAACGTTGTTGCAAAGAATAAATATTGATACAAAAATTTTTCACGAAAAATACATATTTTAAGCTTTTAATATTATAAAATATAGTTGTGTAAAAGTGCTGAATAATGTAAAATTTTTTGACATTTTTAAGGCTTTCAAAATGCATTAAAATACTTGAAAAAACGTTGTTTTTAGGATTAAAATTGATACCTAAATTTCTTGAAAATACATATTTTTAGCTCATAACATTGTAAAATATATTTTGTGAAAAGTGCTGAATAATGTCAAATTTCGACTTTTTTTAGCCTTTCAAAAAAAACATTGAAATACTTTGAAAAATCATTGTTTTAAGTTTAAAAAAATTGATATCAAAATTTCATGTAAAAATACATATTTTTAGCTATTAATTTTGTAAAATATAGTTGTAGCCAATATAAAAAAGCTATTTAGCTATATATTTATAGAAATATACTTCAATTTGTAGAAAAAAACAACTCTTCACTGATAACTAGCTAAAATCATTGAAAACACTACATTTTAAGGGTTTATAGGAATATGATAAGTAAAACTACTTGTATATATACAATACGCTACAGTGTTTAAGAAATTATGAAAAAAGCTTGCAATATACAGTTATATCACAATAATAACCTCTTACTCTTCTATTTAATAGTTTTATGTTATGTAAGCTACTTATAGGTGCAAATTATTCTAAAAAGAGGATTTTATACTTCAATTGTAGGAAAACAGCTATATATCACCGATAACTAGTAATATCATTGAAACACAACTTTTATGGTTTATAGCAATATGATAAGTAAAACTATTTGGGTTTTTATACAATAACGCTACAGTTTACAAGAAACTATGAAAACGATTGCAATATACCTTTATATAGAAATCAATAACCTACTACTCTTCTATTCATTAGCTTAATGTAATGTAAGCTACTTATAGGTGCAAATTATTCTAAAAAAAGGATTGTATATATAAATTTGTAGGTAAACTGCTATATATCACCGATAACTAGCTAAAATCATTGAAAAGAACACTTTTTTGAGGTATAAAGGATTATCATAAGGTAAATTCCTTCTATTAATGATATAACACAACAATTAAAAAGACACTATGAAAAACACGTATAATATACAATTGTATCACAATATAGAGTCTCAAACTCCTATTATAAGCTTACAGTAGTTTAAAAATAGAAATTTTCAACGAAAACCAACTATAATCCCCACTTTTTGAATTTCTCTATCAAAAAAAGGGCTGAATAATGTCAATTTTCGACATTTTTTAGCCATTCAAAAATACATTAAACACTTGAAAAACGTTTTTTCTAAAAATAAAAATTGATACATAAATTTCACGAAAAATACATATTTTAAGCTTTTAATATTATAAACATAGTTGTGTAAAAGTGCTGAATATGTCAAATTTTGACATTTTTAAGGCTTTCAAAAATGCTTTAAAATACTTGAAAAAACGTTGTTTTTAGGATTAAAATTGATACCAAAAAATTTCATGAAAATGCATATTTTTAGCTCATAACATTGTAAAATATAGTTGTGAAAAAGTGCTGAATAATGTCAAATTTCGACATTTTTTAGCCTTTCAAAAAAACATTGAAATACTTGAAAAATCATTGTTTTAAAAATTAAAAAATTGATATCTAAATTTCTTTGAAAAAAGCATATTTTTAGCTATTAATTTTGTAAAATATAGTTGTAGCCAATATCAAAAGCTATTTAGCTATATATTTAAAGAAATATCTTCAATTTGTAAAAAAAAAAACAACTCTTCACTGATAACTAGCTAAAATCATTGAAAACACTACATTTTAAGGGTTTATAGGAATATGATAAGTAAAACTATTTTTTATATATACAATAACGCTACAGTTTACAAGAAACTATGAAAAACACTTGCAATATACCGTTATATCACAATAAATAACCTCTTACTCTTCTATTTAATAGCTTAATGTAATGTAAGCTATTTATAGGTGCAAATTTTTCTAAAAAGAGGATTTTATACTTCAATTTGTAGGAAAACAGTTATATATCACCGATAACTAGCTAATATCAAAGAAAACACTACATTTTATGGTTTTATACCAATATGATAAGTAAAACTACTTGTATATATACAATAACGCTACAGTTTACAAGAAACTATGAAAAAACGTTGCAATATACCGTTATATCCACAAAAATAACATCTTACTCTTATATTTAATAGCTTAATGTAATTAAGCTATTTATAGGTGCATCTTACTCTAAAAAGAGGTTTTTATACTTAAATTTTGTAGGAAAACAGCTATAAAATCACCGATAACTAGCTAATATCATTAAAAACACTACATTTTATGGTTTTATAGCAATATAAATAAGTAAAACTACTTGTATATATACAATAACGCTACAGTTTACAAGAAATTATGAAAAACGCTTGCAATATACAGTTATATCACAATAAATAACCTCTTACTCTTCTATTTAATAGTTTTATGTTATGTAAGCTACTTATAGGTGCATCTTACTCTAAAAAGAGGATTTTATACTTCAATTTATAGGAAAACAGCTATATATCACCGATAACTAGCTAGTATCATTGAAAACACTACATTTTATGGGTTTATAGCAATATGATAAGTAAAACTACTTGTATATATACAATAACGCTACAGTTTACAAGAAATTATGAAAAACGCTTGCAATATACAGCTATATCACAATAAATAACCTCTTACTCTTCTATTTAATATTTTTATGTTATGTAAGCTACTTATAGGTGCAAATTATTCTAAAAAGAGGATTTTATACTTCAATTTGTAGGAAAACAGCTATATATCACCGATAACTAGCTAATATCATTAAAAACAAAAACTTTTTATGGGTTTATAGCAATATGATAAGTAAAACTACTTGTATATATACAATAACGCTACAGTTTACAAGAAACTATGAAAAACGATTGCAATATACCGTTATATCACAATAAATAACCTCTTACTCTTATATTTAATAGCTTAATGTAATGTAAGCTACTTATAGGTGCAAATTATTCTAAAAAGAGGATTTTATACTTCAATTTGTAGGAAAACAGCTATATATCACCGATAACTAGCTAATATCATTGAAAACACTACATTTTATGGGTTTTATAGCAATATGATAAGTAAACTACTTGTATATATACAATAACGCTACAGTTTACAAGAAATTATGAAAAACGCTTGCAATATACAGTTATATCACAATAAATAACCTCTTACTCTTATATTTAATAGCTTATTGTAATGTAAGCTACTTATAGGTGCAAATTATTCTAAAAAGAGGATTTTATACTTCAATTTGTAGGAAAACAGCTATATACCCACCGAAAACTAGCTATTATCATTAAAAACACAACATTTTATGGGTTTATAGAAATATGATAAGTAAAACTACTTGTATATATACAATAACGCTACAGTTTACAAGAAACTATGAAAAACGCTTGCAATATACCGTTAAAATCACAATAAATATCCTCTTACTCTTTATTTAATAGCTTAATGTAATGTAAGCTATTTATAGGTGCAAATTATCTAAAAAGGGGAAATTTTATACTTCAATTTGTAGGAAAACAGCTATATATCACCGATAACTAGCTAATATCATTGAAAACACTACATTTTATGGGTTTTTATAGCAATATGAAAAGTAAAACTACTTGTATATATACAATAACGCTACAGTTTACCAAGAAATTATGAAAAACGCTTGCAATATACAGTTATATCACAATAAATAACCTCTTACTCTTCTTTTTAAAATAGTTTTTATGTTATGTAAGCTACTTATAGGTGCAATTATTCTAAAAGAGGATTTTATACTTCAATTTGTGGGAAAAACCCAGCTATATATCACCGATAATAGCTAATACATTGAAAACACAACATTTTATGGGTTTTATAGCAATATAAATAAGTAAAATTTATTTGGGTATATATACAATACGCTACAGTTTAAAAAGAACTATGAAAAACGATTGCAATATACCGTTATATAACAATAAATAACCTACTACTCTTCTATTCATTAGCTTAATGTAATGTAAGCTACTTATAGGTGCAAATTATTCTAAAAAAAAGGATTGTATATATCAATTTGTAGTTAAACTGCTATATATCACCGATAACTAGCTAAAATCATTGAAAAGAACACATTTTGAGGGTATAAAGGATTATCATAAGGTAAATTCCTTCTATTAATGATATAACACAACAATTAACAAGACACTATGAAAAACACGTATAATATACAATTGTATCACAATATAGAGTCTCAAACTCCTATTATAAGCTTATAGTAGTTTAAAATAGAAATCTCTAACGAAAACAACTATAATACCACATTTTGAATTTCTCTATCAAAAAAAGGGGTGAATAATGTCAATTTTCGACATTTTTTATGCCTTCAAAAATACATTAAAACACTTGAAAAAACGTTGTTTTTAAGAATAAAATTGATACATAAATTTCATGAAAAATACATATTTTAAGCTCTTAATATTATAAAATATAGTTGTGTAAAAGTGCTGAATAATGTCAAATTTTGACATTTTTAAGGCTTTCAAAAATACATTAAAATAATTGAAAAAACGTTGTTTTTAGGATTAAAATTGCTACCTAAATTTCATGAAAATGCATAATTTTAGCTCATAACATTGTAAAATATAGTTGTGTAAAAGTGCTGAATAATGTCAAATTTCGAAATTTTTTAGCCTTTCAAAAAAACATTAAAATACTTGAAAAAACATTGTTTTCAGATTAAAATTGATATCTAAATTTCATGAAAAATACATATTTTTAGCTATTAATTTTGTAAAATGGAGTTGTAGCAAATATCAAAAGCTATTTAGCTACAGATATAAAGAAATATACTTCAATTTGTAGAAAAAAAAAACTCTTCACTGATAACTAGCTAGAATCATTGAAAACACTACATTTTAAGGGTTTATAGCAATATGATAAGTAAAACTACTTGTATATATACAATAACGCTACAGTTTACAGAAACTATAAAAAAGCACTTGGAATATACCTTTTATATCACAATAAATAACCTTTTACTCTTCTATTTAATAGCTTAATGAAATATAAGCTACTTATAGGTGCAAATTATTCAAAAAAGTGGATTTCATACTTCAATTTGTAGGAAAAACAGCTATATATCACCGATAAACTAGCTAATATCATTGAAAACACTATATTTATGGGTTATAGCAATATGATAATAAAACTACTTTTATATATACAATAACGCTACAGTTTAAAAGGGAAAATATAAAAAAACGCGTGCAATATACAGTTATATCACAATAAATAACCTCTTACTCTTCTATTTATTAGCTTAATGTAATGTAAGCTACTTATAGGTGCATCTAACTCAAAAAAGAGGATTTTAATACATCAATTTATGGGAAAAAACAGCTATATATCACCGATAACTAGCTAGTATCTTTGGGAAACACCACATTTTATGGGTTATAGCAATATGATAAGTAAAACTACTTGTATATATACAATAACGCTATAGTTTACAAGAAACTCTGAAAAACGCTTGCAATATACATTATATCACAATAAATAACCTCTTACTCCTTTATTTAATAGCTTTATGTAATGTAAGCTATGATAGGTGCCAAATTATTCTAAAAAGAGGATTTATACTTCAATTTGGTAGGTAGAACAGCTATATATCACCGATAACTAGTAATAGTCATTGAAAAACACTACATTTTTATGGGTTTATAGCAAATGATCAGTAAACTACTGGTATATATACAAAAATAACGATTCAGTTTACCAAGAAAACCATATAAAACGCATGCAAATATACAGTGATATAAAAATAAATAACTCTTACTCTTCTTTTAAAGCTTTATGCGAAGTTAAGCTACTATAGGTGCAAATATTATTAAAAAGAGGGAGTTTATACATGAATTGTAGTAAAAAACAGTATATATCACCGATAAAACAGCTAATATCATTGAAAACACAACGTTTTATGGGTTTATAGCACTTATGATGATAAGTAAAAAACTACTTGGTATATATACAATAACGCTACAGGTTTACAAGGAAACTATGAAAAACGCTTGGAAAAAATATACCGTTATATAACAATAAATAAAACCTATTACTCTTCTATTATTAGCTTAATGTAATGTAAGCTACTTATAGGTGCAAAGAAATTATTCAAAAAAAAGGATTGTATACTTCATTGGAGGAAAACAGCGATATATACCGTAACTAGCTAAAATCATTGAAAAGATACACGTTTTGAAGATATAAAGCATTATCATAAAGTTAAATTCCTTCTATTAATGATAAACACAACAATAAAAAGAAAAACTATGAAAAAACACGTATCATATAAAAATTGTATCACAATATAGAGTCTCAAACGCTCTATACTAAGCGTAGTACAGTAGATTAAAATAGAAACTTCTAACGAAAACAAACTATTACTACAACACATTTTGAATTTCTCTTACAAAAAAATGGCTGAATAATGTCAATTTTCGGACATTTTTCAGCCTTCAAAAATACATTTAAAACACTTGAAAAAACGTTGTTTTGATGATAAAAATTGAATACATAAATTTCATGACAAAATACATATTTTAGATTATAATATATAAATATAGTTCTGTAAAAGTGCTGAATAATGTCAAATGTTGACATTTTGACGGCTTCAAAAAGCAGTGAAAAATACTTGAAAAAGTTGTTTTTAGGATTAAAAATTGCTACCTAAATTTCATGAAAATGCAAATTTTTAGATCATAACATGTAAAATTACAGTTGTGTAAAAACGTGCTGAAATAATGCAATTTCGACATTTTTAAGCTTTCAAAAAAACATTAAAAATAATTGAAAAAAATCATTGTTGTCAGATTGAAATGATATCTAAATTTCTATGAAAAATTACATATTGTAGCTATTAATTTTGTTTAAAATATAGTTGTAGCAAATATCAAAAGCTATTTAGCTACAGATATAAAGAAAATACTACAATTTGTAGGAAAAAAAAAAACTCTTCCACTTGATATTAGATAAAATCATTGAAAAACATACCATTTTAAGGGTTTTTAGAGCAATAGATAAGTAAAACACTTTGTATCTATACAATAACGCTACAGTTTACAAGAAACTGTTGAAAAGCATTGGGAATATACCGTTATATCAACAATAAATTAACCTCTTACTCTTCTATTTAATAGCTTTTAATGTAATATAAGACTACTTATGTGTGCAAATTATTCTAACAAAAGTGGATTCATACTTCAATGTGTAGGAAAACAGCTATATATCACCAGATAAACTAGCTATATCATTGAAAACACTATATTTTATGGTTTTATAGCAAATATGATAAGTAAACTACTTATAATACAATAACGTACAGTTTACAAGGAAAATATGAAAAAAACGGTGCAATAACTAGTTATATCACAATAAATAACCTTTACTCTTCTATTTAAGCTTAATGTAATGTAAGCTACTTAATAGGTGCATCTAAACTCTAAAAAGAGGATTTGATACATCAAATTTATAGGAAAAACAGATATATATCACCGATAACTAGCTAGATCATTGAAAACAACCACATTGTATGGGTTCTATGGCAATATGATAAGTAAAACTACGTGTATATATACAATAACGCTATAGTTTACAGAAACTCTGAAAAACGCTTGCAATATACAGTTATATCACAATAAATAACCTCTACTCCTTTATTTATAGCCTTATGAAGTAAGCTACCTTATAGGTGCCAAAATTATTCTAAAAAGAGGATTTTATACTGCATTTGTAGGTAAACAGCTATATATCACCCGATAACTAGCTAATATCATGACACACTACATTTTATGGGTTTATAAAGCAATATGAGTCAGTAAAACTACTTGTATATATACAATACACGAGTCAGTTTACAAGAAACCATATAAAACGCATGCAATATACAGTTATATCACAATAAGATAACTCTACTCTTCTATTTAATAGCTTTATGCAATATAAGCTACTCTATAGTGCAAATTATTAAAACAGCGGTTTTATACATGAATTGTAGGAAAACAGCTATAATATCACGATAACTAGATAATTATCCATGAAAAACACAACGTTTTATGGGTTTTATTAGGACAATATGATAATAAAACTACGTGTAATATACAATACGCTACAGTTAACAAGAAACTATGAAAAAAACGCTTGAAAATACCGTTATATAACAATAAAAACCATTACTCTTCTATTTATTAGCTTAATGTAATGTACGCTAATATAGGTGCAAAATTCAAAAAAAAAAAAAAGGATGGATACTTCAATTTGGAGGAAAAACTAGATATATATTACCGATCTAATAAGCTAAAACATGAAAGAACACATTTTGAATAGATATAAAGCATTATCATAAAGTAAATTCCTTCTATTAAATGGATATAAACACAAACAATTAACAAGGAAACTATGAAAAACCCAGTATAATTAAATTGTTCACATATAAGAGTCCTCAAACTCCGTATTATAAGCTTACAGTAGCTTAAAATATAAAATTTCTAACGAAAACAACTATAAGAAAACATTTTGAATTTCTCTACAAAAAAGGGCTGAATAATGTCAAATTTTCGACCATTTTTTAGCCCTTCAAAAATACATTAAAACCCTTGAAAAAACGTTGCCCCTTTTGATGAATAAAATGTGATACATAAATTTCATGATCAAATACATCATTTTAAGCTCTTAATATTATAAAAATATAGTCTGTAATAAAGTGCTGAATAATGTCCATATTTTGATCATTTACGGACTTTCAAAAAAAATGCATTAAAATAACTTGAAACAAGGTGGTTTTTAGGATTAAAATTGCTACCAAATTCATGAAAATGCATTATGTTTTAGCTCATAAATTGTAAAATACAGTTGGTGAAAAGTGCTGAATAAGTCAAAGTTTCGACATTTTTAAGCCTTTCAAAAAAACATTAAAAATTAATTGAAAAAACATGTTTTCAGATTGAAATTGATATCTAAATTTCATGAAAATACATATTTTTAGCTATTTTAATTTGTTAAATATAGTGGTAGCAAATATCAAAAGCTATGTAGCTTACTAGATTATAAAGAAATATACTTACAATTTGTAGAAAAAAAAAACTCTTCACTGATAATTATGCTTAAAATCATTGAAAAAACACTACATTTTAAGGGTTTATAGCAATGGATAAAAAGTTAAAAACTATCTGTATATATCAAAAAGCGTACAGTTTACAAGAAAAATATGAAAACACTTGCAATATAACGTTATATCACAAACATAACCTCTTACTCTCGATTTAATCCTTAATGTAAAACACTTGCAATATACTGTTATACACAATAAATAACCTCGTACTATTTATTGAATAGCTTAATGTAATGTAAGCTAACTTAGGTGCAAATTTTTCTAAAAAGAGGATTTATACCCTCAAATTTGTAGGAAAAACAGTTATATATCACCGATAACTAGAATATCATTGAAAAAAACACATTGTATGGGTTTATAGCAATATGATAAGTAAAAATACGTGTATATATACAATAACGCAACACATGTTTACAAGAACTATGAAAAAACGCTGGCAAGATACCATTATATCACATAAATAAACCATTACTCTTCTATTATTAGATTAATGTAATTAAGCTACTATAGGTGCAAATATTTTAAAAAAGAGCGATTTTATACTTCAATTGTAGGAAAACACCTATATAACACCGATAACTAGCTAATATCATTGAAAACACTACTTTTTATGGGTTTATGGGCAATATGATAAGTAAAAACTACTTTATATATACAATAACGTACAGTTTACAAGAAACTATGAAAAACGCTTGCAATATACAGTTATATCACAATAAATAACCTCTTACTCTTCTATTTAATAGCTTATTGTAATGTAAGCTACTTATAGGTGCAAATTTTTCTAAAAAGAGGATTTTATACTTCAATTTGTAGGAAAACAGTTATATATCACCGATAACTAGCTAATATCATTGAAAACCTACATTTTATTTTTTTATAGCAATATGATAAGTAAAACTACTTGTATATATATAATAACGATACAGTTTACAAGAAACTATGAAAAACGCTTGCAATATACCATTATATCACAATAAATAACCTATTACTCTTCTATTTATTAGCTTAATGTAATGTAAGCTACTGTAGGTGCAAATTATTTTAAAAAGAGGATTTTATACTTCAATTTGTAGGAAAACAGCTATATATCACCGATAACTAGCTAATATCATTGAAAACACTATATTTTATGGGTTTATAGCAATATGATAAGTAAAACTACTTTTATATATACAATAACGGTACAGTTTACAAGAAAATATGAAAAACGCTTGCAATTTTACAGTTTTTAACAATAAATAACTTTTACTCTTCTATTTATTAGCTAATGTAAAAAAAGCTACTTATAGGTGCATCTTACTCAAAAAAGGGGGATTTTATACTTCAATTTATAGAAAACAGCTATAATCACCGATAACTAGCTAGTACATTGAAAACACTACATTTTATGGTTTTATAGCAATATGATAAGTATATTTACTTGTATATATACAATAACGCTACAGGTTTACAAGAAACTATAAAAAACGCTTGCAATATACCGTTAAAAATCACAATAAATAACCTCTTACTCTTATATTTAATAGCTTAATGTAATGTAAGCTACTTACAGGTGCAAATTATTCTAAAAAGAGGATTTTATACTTCAATTTGTAGGAAACAGCTATATATCACCAATAACTAGCTAATATCATTGAAAACACAACATTTTTATGGGTTTATAGCAATATGATAAGTAAAATACTTGTTATATACAAAATGCTACAGTTTACAAGAAACTATGACAAACGCTTGCAAATAACCGTTATATAACAATAAAAAACCCTATTACTCTTCTATTTATTAGCTTAATGTAATGTAAGCTACTTATAGGTGCAAATTTTTCTAAAAGAGGATTTTATACTTCAATTTGGGGGGAAAAACAGTTATATATCACCGATAACTAGCTAATATCATTGAAAACACTACATTTTATGGGTTTATGCAATATGATAAGTAAAACTATTTGTAATATACAATAACGCTACATTTTACAAGAAACTATAAAAAAACGCTTGAAATATACAGTTATATCAAAATAAATAACCTATTACTCTTCTATTTATTAGCTTAATATAATGTAAGCTACTTATTGGTGCAAATTTTTCTAAAAAGAGGATTTTATACTTCAATTTGTAGGAAAACAGTTATATATCACCGATAACTAGCTAATATCATTGAAAACACTACATTTTATGGGTTTTTTAGCTATATGATAAGTAAACTACTTGTATATATACAATAACGCTACGTTTACAAGAAACTATGAAAAAACGCTTGCAATATACCGTTATATCACAATAAATAACCTATTTTTCTTCTATTTTTTAGCTTAATTTTTAAAGCTCCCGAAGGGGGCAAATTTTTTAAAAAAGGGGGTTTTTTATTCTTAAATTTGGGGGAGGAAAACGTTTTATATCCCCAAATAACTAGCAAATATCATTGAAAACCTTATTTTTTTATTTTTTATACCCAATATGAGAATTAAAACAACTTTTATAAAATTCAATAAGGGGTACAGTTTACAAAAAATATAAAAAACGCTTGCAAATATCAGTTTATACAAAATAAATAACCCTTCCTTTCTATTTTTTAAACTTAATGTAATGTAAAGCTATTTATAGGGGGCTTTTAATCTAAAAGGGGAAATTTTATTCTTCATTTTATGGGAAAACGGGCTATAATCCCGAAAACTATTTTAGTATCATTGAAAACCAAAAATTTTATGGGTTTATACAATTTTGGAAAAGAAAAACTACTTGATTTTATACAATAACGTTTAAAAAATTTACAAGAAACAAATGAAAAAAAAGCTTGCAATCCCCGTTATAAAACAATAAAAAACCCTATTACTCTTCTATTTTTTAGCTTAATGTAATGAAAGGGCTACTTATGGTGCAAATTATTCTAAAAAGTGGATTTCATACTTAAATTTTTGGGGGGAAAAAACAGCTATATATCCTGATTATTTAATATCATTGAAAAACCCTACATTTTTGGGGTTTAAGAAATATGATAAGAAAACTACTTGTATATATACAATAACGCAAAATTTTACAAAAAAATTATAAAAAAAACCCCCCCCCCCCGGGCAATATACGTTACATCACAAAAAAACCCTCTTACTCTTCTTTTAATAGTTTTATGTAATGAAAGGGTTTACTTATGGGTTTCAAATTATTCAAAAAAAGAGGTTTTTAAATATTTTAAATTTTGTGGGAAAAAGAGCTATATATCACCGATAATTTAGCAATATCATTGAAAACACTACTTTTTAAAGGGGTTTTAGCAATATGATCATAAAACTACTTTTTAATATAAAAAAACGATTCATTTAAAAGAAACCATAAACAACCATAAAATATACTTTATTCACAAAAAATAACGTCTTACTTTTTCTATTTAAAGCTTTATGCAATAAAAGCTATTTTAAGGGGGCAAATTTTTTCAAAAAAGAGGATTTTATACTTGAATTTGTGGGAAAAAAAGCTATAATCACCGATAAACCTAGCTAATTCATTAAAAACACACAAAAAGGGGTTTATGGGAAATATAAGTAAAACTATTTTTTAATATCCAAAAAAACGCTACAGTTTACAAAAAATTTAATGAAAAACGCTTGCAATATACAGTTATATCACAATAAAAAACCTTTTACTTTTCTATTTATAGCTTTTGTAATGAAAGGGCAAATTTATAGGTGCAAATTTTTCAAAAAGAGGTTTTTTATCCTTAAATTTTGGGTAGAAAACAGTTATATATACCGATAACTAGCTAATACATTGAAAACACTACTTTTTTTAGGGGTTTTATACAAATTGATAAGAAAAACAAACTTGTTATATACAATAACGATACTTTTTACAAAAAAAACTATGAAAACGTTTTGAAATATCCCCATTATTCACAAAATTTAACCTTTTAAACTCTTCATTTATTATTTTAATGAATTTTAAGCTATTTAAATGGGTGCAAATTTTTTTTAAAAAGAGGTTTTTTATATTCAATTTGTGGGAAAACAGCTATATATCACCGTCCTACAATTTCGGGGGGGGGGGGGAAAACACACTTTTTTTATGGGTTTATACAATATGATAAGTAAAACTACTTGTATTTAACAATAACGCAAAGTTTACAAGAAACTATGAAAAACGCTTGCAAAAATACAGTTAAAATCACAATAATCCCCTCTTACCCTCTTTTTAAATAGTTTTATTAATGTAAGCTACTTATAGGGGGAAAAAATATTCAAAAAGGGGAAATTTTATACTTAAATTTGTGGGAAAACAGCTATATATCCCCGGGGGGATAATTAGCTAATACCCTTTAAAAAACACAACATTTTAGGGGTTTTTTAAGAAATATGAAAAAGTAAAACTACTTGTATAATACAAAAAAACCTCCCTTTTACAAAAAAAAATTTATGAAAAACCTTGCAATACCTTTTATATCCCAAATAAATAACCTATTACTTTTTCTATTTATTAGCTTAATGTAATTTTAAGCTACTTATAGGTGCAAATTATTTAAAAGGTTTGTATACTTAAATTTGGGGAAAAACGGGCTATATATCACCGATAACTAGCTAAAATCTTTGAAAAAAAACCCCATTTTTGGGGTTAAAAAAAAGCTTTACAAAAGGGTAAATTCCTTTGATTAATGTTTAAACAAAAACAATTAACAAGAAACTATAAAAACCTTATAATATAAAATTTGGGTTTAAAAAAAAACAATATAAGTCTCAAACCCCAAATTATAACTTACAGTATTTAAATAAAAATTTTCTAACGAAAACAACTATAATACCACATTTTAAATTTCTCTATAAAAAAAGGGGCTAATAATGTCAATTTTCGACTTTTTTTTAGCCATTCAAAAATACTTTAAAAAACACTTGAAAAAACGTTGTTGCTAAGAATAAAATTGATACATAAATTTCACGAAAAATACATATTTTAAGCTCTTAATATTATAAAATATAGTTGTGTAAAAGTGCTGAATAATGTCAAATTTTGACATTTTTAAGGCTTTCATAAATGCATTAAAATACTTGAAAAAACGTTGTTTTTAGGATTAAAATTGATACCTAAATTTCTTGAAAATACATATTTTTAGCTCATAACATTGTAAAATATAGTTGTGTAAAAGTGCTGAATAATGTCAAATTTCGACATTTTTTAGCCTTTCAAAAAAACATTAAAATACTTGAAAAAACATTGTTTTCAGATTAAAATTGATATCTAAATTGCATGAAAAATACATATTTTTAGCTATTAATTTTGTAAAATGGAGTTGTAACAAATATCAAAAGCTATTTAGCTACAGATATAAAGAAATATACTTCAATTTGTAGAAGAAAAAAACTCTTCACTGATAACTAGCTAGAATCATTGAAAACACTACATTTTAAGGGTTTATAGCAATATGATAAGTAAAACTACTTGTATATATACAATAACGCTGCAGTTTACAAGAAACTATGAAAAGCACTTGGAATATACTGTTATATCACAATAAATAACCTCTTACTCTTCTATTTAATAGCTTAATGTAATATAAGCTACTTATAGGTGCAAATTATTCTAAAAAGTGGATTTCATACTTCAATTTGTAGGAAAACAGCTATATATCACCGATAACTAGCTAATATCATTGAAAACACTATATTTTATGGGTTTATAGCAATATGATAAGTAAAACTACTTTTATATATACAATAACGCTACAGTTTACAAGAAAATATGAAAAACGCTTGCAATATACAGTTATATCACAATAAATAACCTCTTACTCTTCTATTTATTAGCTTAATGTAATGTAAGCTACTTATAGGTGCATCTAACTCTAAAAAGAGGATTTTATACATCAATTTATAGGAAAACAGCTATATATCACCGATAACTAGCTAGTATCATTGAAAACACCACATTTTATGGGTTTATAGCAATATGATAAGTAAAACTACTTGTATATATACAATAACGCTACAGTTTACAAGAAACTCTGAAAAACGCTTGCAATATACAGTTATATCACAATAAATAACCTCTTACTCCTTTATTTAATAGCTTTATGTAATGTAAGCTACTTATAGGTGCAAATTATTCTAAAAAGAGGATTTTATACTTCAATTTGTAGGTAAACAGCTATATATCACCGATAACTAGCTAATATCATTGAAACACTACTTTTATGGTTTATAGCAATATGATCAGTAAAACTACTTGTATATATACAATAACGCTACAGTTTACAAGAAACTATGAAAAACGCTTGCAATATACCGTTATATCACAATAAATAACCTCTTACTCTTATATTTAATAGCTTAATGTAATGTAAGCTACTTATAGGTGCAAATTATTCTAAAAAGAGGATTTTATACTTCAATTTGTAGGAAAACAGCTATATATCACCGATAACTAGCTAATATCATTGAAAACACAACATTTTATGGGTTTATAGCAATATGATAAGTAAAACTACTTGTATATATACAATAACGCTACAGTTTACAAGAAACTATGAAAAACGCTTGCAATATACCGTTATATCACAATAAATAACCTCTTACTCTTATATTTAATAGCTTAATGTAATGTAAGCTACTTATAGGTGCAAATTATTCTAAAAAGAGGATTTTATACTTCAATTTGTAGGAAAACAGCTATATATCACCGATAACTAGCTAATATCATTGAAAACACTACATTTTATAGGTTTATAGCAATATGATAAGTAAAACTACTTGTATATATACAATAACGCTACAGTTTACAAGAAATTATGAAAAACGCTTGCAATATACAGTTATATCACAATAAATAACCTCTTACTCTTCTATTTAATAGTTTTATGTAATGTAAGCTACTTATAGGTGCAAATTATTCTAAAAAGAGGATTTTATACTTCAATTTGTAGGAAAACAGCTATATATCACCGATAACTAGCTAATATCATTGAAAACACAACATTTTATGGGTTTATAGCAATATGATAAGTAAAACTACTTGTATATATACAATAACGCTACAGTTTACAAGAAACTATGAAAAACGATTGCAATATACCGTTATAGAACAATAAATAACCTATTACTCTTTTATTCATCAGCTTAATGTAATGTAAGCTACTTATAGGTGCAAATTATTCTAAAAAAAAGGATTGTATATATCAATTTGTAGGAAAACTGCTATATATAACCGATATCTAGCTAAAATCATTGAAAAGAACACATTTTGAGGGTATAAAGGATTATCATAAGGTAAATTCCTTCTATTAATGATATAACACAACAATTAACAAGACACTATGAAAAACACGTATAATATACAATTGTATCACAATATAGAGTCTCAAACTCCTATTATAAGCTTACAGTAGTTTAAAATAGAAATTTCTAACGAAAACAACTATAATACCACATTTTGAATTTCTCTATCAAAAAAAGGGCTGAATAATGTCAATTTTCGACATTTTTTAGCCATTCATAAATACATTAAAACACTTGAAAAAACGTTGTTGCTAAGAATAAAATTGATACATAAATTTCACGAAAAATACATATTTTAAGCTCTTAATATTATAAAATATAGTTGTGTAAAAGTGCTGAATAATGTCAAATTTTGACATTTTTAAGGCTTTCAAAAATGCATTAAAATACTTGAAAAAACGTTGTTTTTAGGATTAAAATTGATACCTAAATTTCTTGAAAATGCATATTTTTAGCTCATAAGATTGTAAAATATTTATGTGTAAAAGTGCTGAATAATGTCAAATTTCGATATTTTTTAGCCTTTCAAAAAAACATTGAAATACTTGAAAAATCATTGTTTTAAGATTAAAATTGATATCTAAATTTCATGAAAAATACATATTTTTAGCTATTAATTTTGTAAAATATAGTTGTAGCCAATATCAAAAGCTATTTAGCTATATATTTAAAGAAATATACTTCAATTTGTAGAAAAAAACAACTCTTCACTAATACTAGCTAAAATCATTGAAAACACTACATTTTAAGGGTTTATAGGAATATGATAAGTAAAACTACTTTTATATATACAATAACGCTACAGTTTACAAGAAACTATGAAAAACACTTGCAATATACCGTTATATCACAAAAATACCTCTTACTCTTCTATTATAGCTTAATGTAATGTAGCTACTATAGTGCAATTTTCTAAAAGGATTTATACTTCATTTGTAGGAAAACAGTTATATCACCGATACTAGCTAATATCATTGAAACCTACTTATGGTTTATAGCATATAAAGTAACTACTTGTATATATACATAACGTACAGTTTACAAGAACGATGAAACGCTTGCAATATACCGTTTATCACAATAATACCTCTACTCTTCTATTATAGCTTATGTAATGTAGCTACTATAGTGCATCTTCTCTAAAAGAGGATTATACTTCAATTTAGAACGTAAATCACCGATAACACTATATCATGAAACCAACATTTATGGGTTATAGCAATATGATAGTAAATACTGTATATATCAATAACGCTACGTTTACAAGAATATGAAAACGCTTGCAATATACCGTTAATCAAATAATAACCTTTACTCTTTATTAATAGCTTAATGTATGTAAACTACTTATAGGTGCAATTATTCTAAAAGGATTTTATACTTCATTTGTAGGAAAACAGCTATATATCACGATACTAGCTAATATCATTGAAACACTAATTTTATGGTTTATAGCAATATATAGTAAAACTACTTGTAATATACAATACGCTACAGTTACAAGAATATGAAACGCTTGCATATACAGTTATATCACAATAATAACCTCTACTCTTCTATTAATAGTTTATGAATGTACTATTATAGGTGCAATTTTCTAAAAGAGGATTTTATACTTCAATTTGTAGGAAAACAGTTATATATCACCGATAACTAGCTATATCATTGAAACACAACATTATGGGTTTATAGCAATATGATAAGTAAAACTACTTGTATATATACAATAATGCTACAGTTTACAAGAAACTATGACAAACGCTTGCAATATACCGTTATATAACAATAAATAACCTATTACTCTTCTATTTATTAGCTTAATGTAATGTAAGCTACTTATAGGTGCAAATTTTTCTAAAAAGAGGATTTTATACTTCAATTTGTAGGAAAACAGTTATATATCACCGATAACTAGCTAATATCATTGAAAACACTACATTTTATGGGTTTATAGCAATATGATAAGTAAAACTACTTGTATATATACAATAACGCTACAGTTTACAAGAAATTATGAAAAACGCTTGCAATATACAGTTATATCACAATAAATAACCTATTACTCTTCTATTTATTAGCTTAATGTAATGTAAGCTACTTATAGGTGCAAATTTTTCTAAAAAGAGGATTTTATACTTCAATTTGTAGGAAAACAGTTATATATCACCGATAACTAGCTAGTATCATTGAAAACACAACATTTTATGGGTTTATAGCAATATGATAAGTAAAACTACTTGTATATATACAATAATGGTACAGTTTACAAGAAACTATGACAAACGCTTGCAATATACCGTTATATAACAATAAATAACCTATTACTCTTCTATTTATTAGCTTAATGTAATGTAAGCTACTTATAGGTGCAAATTTTTCTAAAAAGAGGATTTTATACTTCAATTTGTAGGAAAACAGTTATATATCACCGATAACTAGCTAATATCATTGAAAACACTACATTTTATGGGTTTATAGCAATATGATAAGTAAAACTACTTGTATATATACAATAACGCTACAGCTTACAAGAAACTATGAAAAACGCTTGCAATATACAGTTATATCACAATAAATAACCTATTACTCTTCTATTTATTAGCTTAATGTAATGTAAGCTACTTATTGGTGCAAATTTTTCTAAAAAGAGGATTTTATACTTCAATTTGTAGGAAAACAGTTATATATCACCGATAACTAGCTAATATCATTGAAAACACTACATTTTATGGGTTTATAGCTATATGATAAGTAAAACTACTTGTATATATACAATAACGCTACAGTTTACAAGAAACTATGAAAAACGCTTGCAATATACCGTTATATCACAATAAATAACCTATTACTCTTCTATTTATTAGCTTAATGTAATGTAAGCTACTGATAGGTGCAAATTATTTTAAAAAGAGGATTTTATTCTTCAATTTGTAGGAAAACAGCTATATATCACCGATAACTAGGTAATATCATTGAAAACTCTATATTTTATGGGTTTATAGCAATATGATAAGTAAAACTACTTTTATATATACAATAACGGTACAGTTTACAAGAAAATATGAAAAACGCTTGCAATATACAGTTATATCACAATAAATAACCTCTTACTCTTCTATTTATTAGCTTAATGTAATGTAAGCTACTTATAGGTGCATCTTACTCTAAAAAGAGGATTTTATTCTTCAGTTTATAGGAAAACAGCTATATATCACCGAAAACTAGCTAGTATCATTGAAAACACAACATTTTATGGGTTTATAGCAATATGATAAGTAAAACTACTTGTATATATACAATAACGCTACAGTTTACAAGAAACTATGAAAAACGCTTGCAATACCCGTTATATAACAATAAATAACCTATTACTCTTCTATTTATTAGCTTAATGTAATGTAAGCTACTTATAGGTGCAAATTATTCTAAAAAGTGGATTTCATACTTCAATTTGCAGGAAAACAGCTATATATCACTGATAACTAGCTAATATCATTGCAAACACTACATTTTATGGGTTTATAGCAATATGATAAGTAAAACTACTTGTATATATACAATAACGCTACAATTTACAAGAAATTATGAAAAACGCTGGCAATATACAGTTACATCACAATAAATAACCTCTTACTCTTCTATTTAATAGTTTTATGTAATGTAAGCTACTTATAGGTGCAAATTATTCTAAAAAGAGGATTTTATACTTCAATTTGTAGGAAAACAGCTATATATCACCGATAACTAGCTAATATCGTTATATTACTCTTCTATTTATTTGCTTAATGTAATGTAAGCTAGTTATTGGTGCAAATTATTCTAAAAAAAAGGATTGTATACTTCAATTTGTAGGAAAACAGCTATATATCACCGATAACTAGCTAAAATCATTGAAAAGAACACATTTTGAGGGTATAAAGCATTATCATAAGGTAAATTCCTTCTATTAATGATATAACACAACAATTAACAAGACACTATGAAAAACACGTATAATATACAATTGTATCACAATATAGAGTCTCAAACTCCTATTATAAGCTTTCAATAGTTTAAAATAGAAATTTCTAACGAAAACAACTATAATACCACATTTTGAATTTCTCTATCAAAAAAAGGGCTGAATAATGTCAATTTTCGACATTTTTTAGCCATTCAAAAATACATTAAAACACTTGAAAAAACGTTGTTTCTAAGAATAAAATTGATACATAAATTTCACGAAAAATACATATTTTAAGCTCTTAATATTATAAAACATAGTTGTGTAAAACTGCTGAATAATGTCAAATTTTGACATTTTTAAGGCTTTCAAAAATGCTTTAAAATACTTGAAAAAACGTTGTTTTTAGGATTAAAATTGATACCTAAATTTCATGAAAATGCATATTTTTAGCTCATAACATTGTAAAATATAGTTGTGTAAAAGTGCTGAATAATGTCAAATCTCGACATTTTTTAGCGTTTCAAAAAAACATTGAAATACTTGAAAAAACGTTGTTTTAAGATTAAAATTGATATCTAAATTTCATGAAAAATACATATTTTTAGCTATTAATTTTGTAAAATATAGTTTTAGCAAATATCAAAAGCTATTTAGCTACATATATAAAGAAATATACTTCAATTTGTAGAAGAAAAAAAACTTTTCACTGATAACTAGCTAAAATCATTGAAAACACTACATTTTAAGGGTTTATAGCAATATGATAAGTAAAACTACTTGTATATATACAATAACGCTACAGTTTACAAGAAACTATGAAAAACACTTGCAATATACCGTTATATCACAATAAAAAACCTCTTACTCTTCTATTTAATAGCTTAATGTAATGTAAGCTACGTATAGGTGCAAATTTTTCTAAAAAGAGGATTTTATACTTCAATTTGTAGGAAAACAGTTATATATCACCGATAACTAGCTAATATCATTGAAAACACTACATTTTATGGGTTTATAGCAATATGATAAGTAAAACTACTTGTATATATACAATAACGCTACAGTTTACAAGAAACTATGAAAAACGCTTGCAATATACCATTATATCACAATAAATAACCTATTACTCTTCTATTTATTAGCTTAATGTAATGTAAGCTACTTATAGGTGCAAATTATTTTAAAAAGAGGATTTTATACTTCAATTTGTAGGAAAACAGCTATATATCACCGATAACTAGCTAATATCATTGAAAACACTACATTTTATGGGTTTATAGCAATATGATAAGTAAAACTACTTGTATATATACAATAACGCAACAGTTTACAAGAAACTATGAAAAACGCTTGCAATATACAGTTATATCACAATAAATAACCTCTTACTCTTATATTTAATAGCTTAATTTAATGTAAGCTACTTATAGGTGCATCTAACTCTAAAAAGAGGATTTTATACATCAATCTATAGGAAAACAGCTATATATCACCGATAACTAGCTAGTATCATTGAAAACACCACATTTTATGGGTTTATAGCAATATGATAAGTAAAACTACTTGTATATATACAATAAAGCTACAGTTTACAAGAAACTCTGAAAAACGCTTGCAATATACAGTTATATCACAATAAATAACCTCTTACTCCTTTATTTAATAGCTTTATGTAATGTAAGCTACTTATAGGTGCAAATTATTCTAAAAAGAGGATTTTATACTTCAATTTGTAGGTAAACAGCTATATATCACCGATAACTAGCTAATATCATTGAAAACACTACATTTTATGGGTTTATAGCAATATGATCAGTAAAACTACTTGTATATATACAATAACGCTACAGTTTACAAGAAACTATGAAAAACGCTTGCAATATACCGTTATATCACAATAAATAACCTCTTACTCTAATATTTAATAGCTTAATGTAATGTAAGCTACTTATAGGTGCAAATTATTCTAAAAAGAGGATTTTATACTTCAATTTGTAGGAAAACAGCTATATATCACCGATAACTAGCTAATATCATTGAAAACACAACATTTTATGGGTTTATAGCAATATGATAAGTAAAACTACTTGTATATATACAATAATGCTACAGTTTACAAGAAACTATGAAAAACGCTTGCAATATACCGTTATATCACAATAAATAACCTCTTACTCTTATATTTAATAGCTTAATGTAATGTAAGCTACTTATAGGTGCAAATTATTCTAAAAAGAGGATTTTATACTTCAATTTGTAGAAAAACAGCTATATATCACCGATAACTAGCTAATATCATTGAAAACACTACATTTTATGGGTTTATAGCAATATGATAAGTAAAACTACTTGTATATATACAATAACGCTACAGTTTACAAGAAATTATGAAAAACGCTTGCAATATACAGTTATATCACAATAAATAACCTCTTACTCTTCTATTTAATAGTTTTATGTAATGTAAGCTACTTATAGGTGCAAATTATTCTAAAAAGAGGATTTTATACTTCAATTTGTAGGAAAACAGCTATATATCACCGATAGAACTAGCTTAAGATGAATTGGTAAAACACAACAGTTTATGGGTTTATAGCAATTATGATTAAGGTAAAACTACTTGTATAATATATACAATAACGCTAATCGTTACAAGAAATAACTATGAAAAAAAAACGAATTGCAATATACGTTTATATAAACAATAAATAACCCTATTACTCTTTAGTCATTAGCTTAATGAAATGTAAGCTACTTAGAGGTGCAAATTATTTAAAAAAAAGGATTGTATATATCATGTAGGAGGACGGGTGAAAAAACTGATATATATAACCGAATATAGCTTTAGTCAATCATTGAAAGAACAAATTTTGAGGGTATTAAAGGAATTATCATAAGGGTAAAATTCCTTCTAATAATGATATAACCACAACAATTAAAAAGACACTATGAAGTAAACGCGTATAATATACAATTGTATCACAATATAGATGTCTCAAACTCTATTATAAGCCTTAAATTAGTTTTTAAAATAGAAAATTTCTAACGGGAAACAACTATAATACCGCATTTTGAATTTCTCTATCAAAAAAGGGCTGAAGAATAAGGGCAAGTTGCGATACATGTGAGACATGCAAAATTTACATTAAAACACTTGAAAAAAAATGCGTTTGTTTGCAAAGAATTAAAATTGATACATAAAATTTCACGAAAAAAATACATATTTTAAGCTCTTAATATTATAAAATATAGTTGGGGTAAAAGTGCTGAATTAATGTCAAATTTTGAAATTTTTAAGGCTTCAAAAATGCATTAAAATACTTGAAAAAAAAACGTTGTTTTTAGGATTAAAATTGATACCTAAATTTCGTGAAAAAGATATTTTTAGCTCATTAACATTGTAAAATAGAACGTTGTTTTAAAAGTGCTGAATAATGTCAAATTTTCGACATTTTTTAGCCTTCCAAAAAAAACATTGAAAAACTTGAAAATCATTGTTTAAATATTTAAAATGATCATCTAAATTTCATGAAAAATACATATTTGTAGCTATTAATTTTATAAAATACAGTTGTAGCCAATATCACAAAGCTATTTAGCTTATATTTAAAGAGACAAATATACTTTCCAATTTGTAGGAAAAAAAAACCAACCGTCTTCATGATAACTAGCAAAATCATTGAAAACAATACATTTTAAGGGTTATAGGGAATATGATAAGTATAAAACTACTGTTATATATATACAATAACGCTGATCAGTTACAAGAAACTATGGAAAAAAAAACATCTTGGACACATATACCGTGTGATCTCTACATATAAATAACCTACTTACTCTTCTCACTATTTAATAGCTTAAGTAATGTAAACTAATCTTATTAGTGTGCAAAATTTTTCTTAAAAAAAAGAGGATTATTTTATACTTCAATTGTAGGGGGGAAAACAGGTATATATCAAACGATAACTAGCTAATATCATTGAAAACATACATTTTATTGTTTATAGCAACATGATAGTAAAAACTACTGGTATATTTATCAATAACGTTAAAAGTTTACAAGGAAACTATGAAAAAACGCTTGCAATCTACAGTTTATCACAAATAAATAACCTCTTACTCTTCTATTTATAAAGCTTTAATGTAATGTGGAAAGCTACTATAGGTGCAATCTTACTCTAATGAAAAAAAGAGGATTGATACCGTCAATTTATAGGAAAACAGCTATAATATCCACCGATAACTAGAGCTAGTATTCATTGAAAACACAAACATTTTATGGGTTTATACAATATGATAAGTTTTTCAAAACTACTTGTACTATACAAAACGCTACCGTTACAAGGGAAACTACTATGAAAAACGCTTGCAATATTTTTAAACCCCGGTTTATATCACAATAAATAACCTCTACTCTTATATTTAATAGCTTAATGGAATGTAAGTCTACTTATAGGTGCAAAATTATTCTAAAAGATGATTTTATACTTCAATTTGTAGGGAAAAACAGCGTATATATCACCGATTTAATACTAGCTAACATAATCATGAAAAACATCACATTGCTGGTTTATAGCAATTTTTTATGATAAGTGTAAAACTTACTTGTAATAATATACAATTAAACGCTTACATTTACAAGAAATTTAGAGGAAAAAACGCATTGCAACATATAACAGTTATATCACAATAATAACTCTTACGTCTTCTATTAATAGTTTGAGGTATGTAAGCTACTGATAGGTGCAAATTATTCTTAAAAAAGTGAGGATGTTTATACTTCATTTGTAGGGAAAACAGCTAATATATCACCGGATAACTAGCTCACATATCATGAAAAACACAACATTTTATGGGTTTATAGCAATATGATAAGTATAAAAACTACTTGTATATATACAATAACGCCTACAGTTACAAGAAACTATTGGAAAAAAAAAAACGATGGCAATATACCGTTATATAGCAATCAATAACCTATGACCTCTTCTATCATTAGCGTAAATGTAAGGTAAGCTACTTATAGGTGCCAAAATTATTCTAAAAAACAAAAAAAGGATTTGTATATATAAATTTGTAGGGTGGTTTAAATGCTATTAGATCAACGATAACTAGCTTAAAATCATCGGAAAAAAAGAAACACATTTTTGAGGTGTTGTATAAAATAAATAAAGGATTATCATAAGGTAAATCTCCTTCTATGAATGATTATAAACACAAACAATTAACAAGACACTATGAAAAAAAAACACGTATTAATATAGACAATTGTTTACTCACACTATAGAGTCTCAAATTCTATTTTATAAGCTTTACAGTAGTTTTTGTTAAAATAGAAAATTTTTTTTAAAGAAAACAACGTAGAATACAACATTTTGAATTTTCCTCTATCAAAAAAAAAGAGGCCTCTGAATAATGTCAATTTTCGACATGTTTTAGCCATTCAAAAAATCATTTTTTAAAACACTTGAAAAAAACGTTGTTGTTAAAGAATAAAAATTGATACATAAATCTCACGAAAAATAACATATTTTTTAAGCTCTTAATATTATAAAACATAGTTGTGTGAAGTCTGAATAATGTCAAATTTGAATGTTTAAAGCTTTCAAAATTGCTTTTAAACTTACTTGAAAAAAAAACGTGTTTAGGATTAAAATTGGGATACCTAAATTTAATGAAAAATGCATCATTTTTAGCTAATAACATTGTTTTGAAAATATAGTTGTTGTAAAAGTGTTTGAATAAGGTCAAATCTCGACATTTTTTCGCGTTTCAAAAAAAAAACATTGAAAATACTTGAAAAAAGTGGTTTTAAGATTTAAAATTGATATCTAAATTTCATGAAAAATAATATGTTTAGCTATTAAATTTGTAAAAATATAGTTTTAGCAAATATCAAAAGCTATTTAGAACATTATAAAGAAATATACTTCAATTTGCTAGAAGAGAAAAAACTTCTTTCACTGATAACTAGCTAAAATTATTGAAAACACTAATTTTAGGGTTTATAACAATATGATAAGTTAAAACTACTTGTATATATCCAATAACGTAAAGTAGTTTACAAGAAACTATGAAAAAAACACTTGCAATATATCGTATATCACAATTAAAAAAACCCTCTACTCTTCTATTTAATAGTTAAATGTAATGTTGTTAAGCTACGTAAGGTGCAAATTTTTCTTAAAAATAAAGAGGATTTTTATACTTCAATTTGTAGGGGGAAAACAGTGATATATCACCGGATACTAGCGAAAGCATTGGCAAACACTACATTTTATGGGGTTTATAGCAATTCTGATAAGTAAAACTACTTGTATTATATGACGCAATAAACGTCTACAGGTTACAAGAAAACTATGAAATAAAAACGCTTCTTGCAATATACCCATTATAATCACATTAACTAAACCTATACTTCTTCTATTTATTGCTTAAATATAATTATAAGCTACCTTATATGTGTGCAATTATTTTAAGAAGAGGACCTCTTTTTTATACTTCAATTGTCGGAAAACAGCGTATATATCAACCGATAACTATCTAAAAAATGATTCATTGGTAAAACACTAATTTTATGGGTATAGCAATATGATAAGTTTAACATAACTACTTTGTATAGAACAAAACGCAACAGTTACAAGAAATGAAACTATGAAAAAAAAAAACGCTGTTTGCAATATACAGTTATATCACATAAATAACCTCTTACTCTTCTATTTATTAGCTTAATGTAATGTAAGCTACTATAGGTGCATCTAACTCTAAAAAAGAGGATTTTATACATCATTTATAGGAAAACAGCTATATATCACCGATAACTAGCTAGTATCATTGAAAACACCACATTTTATGGGTTTATAGCAATATGATAAGTTAAAACTACTTGTATATACAAAAATAACGCTGCAGTTTACAAGAAACTATTTGAAAAGCACTTGGAATTACGTGTTATATCACAATAAAATAACTCTTACTCTTCTATTTAATATGCTTAAGTAAATTAAGCTACTTAGTAGGGTGCAAATTATTCTAAAAAGTGTATTTATACGTCAATTGTAGGAGAAACAGCCTATTATACACCGATACTAGGATATCATGAAACACTATATTTTATGGGTTGGTATAGCATATGATAAGTAATAACTACTTTTATATATACTAATAAGCGCTACAGTTTACGAAGAATAGAATAAAACGCTTGCCCACAATTATACAGGTATATCACAATAAATAATCCTCTTAGCTCTCTATTTAATTATGTTTTATGTTTATGTAAGCACTTATAGGTGCAATTATTCAAAAAGAGGATTTTATACTTCCACATTGTAGAAACCAGGCTATATATCACCGATAACAGTAATATATGAAATCGAAACCTTTATGGTTGTTTTTTTTTTGGTTTGTGGGTGTTTATATTTTATGCAATTATGATAAGGTAAAACTAATTTGTATATATACAATTAACGCTACAGTTTACAAGACGACTATGAAAAAAACGCTTGCAAGTATACCGTTCGTATAGCAATCAATAAACTACTACATATTCTATCATAGAGCTAATGTAATGTAAGCTACTTATAGGTGCAAATTATTCTAAAAAAAAGATTGTATAATATAAATTTGTAGGTAAACAAAAAGAAAAACAAAAACACACAAAAAAACTGCCATATATATCACCGATAAGTAGCTATAAATCATGTTTGGAAGAAGAACACTTTTTGAGCGGCTATAAAGGATATCGATAAGGTAAATTCCTTTCTATTAATGATATAACACAACAATTAAGCAATGACACTATGAAAATACACTGTATTAATATACCAATTGTATCACTAATATAGAGTGTCTCAAACTCCTATGTATAACGTTTCAATTGTTTTACACATAGTGAAAATTTCTAACTGAAAACACAGGATATTGAATACCACATTTTTGAATTTCGCTTTTATCAAAAAAGGCTGCAATAAGGTTCAGAAGTTTTCGAACATCTTTTGTAGCATTCAAAATACATTAAAACAATGAAAAAAACGTCGTTCTTAAGATAAAATTGATACATAAATTTCACGAAAAAAATACATATTTTAAAGCTTATTAATATTATAAAAACTATAGTTGTGTAAAACTGCTGATATAATGTCAAATTTTGACATTTTTAATGATTTCCAAGAAGATACGCTTGTAAATATACTTGAAAAAACGTTGTTTTTAGGATTTAAAATTTAGATGAACCTTAATATTTTCATGAAAATGCATATTTAGCTCATCCATTTGTTAAAAATTAGCTTGTGTAAAAGTGCTGTAATAGATGTCAAATCTCGAGCATTTTTGATTGCGTTTCAAAAAAAACGATTGATAATATTGAAAAAAATACGTTGTTTTAGATTCAAATTGATATCTATAATTTCAGAAAAAAATACATTATTTTAAAGCTATGTTAATTTGTAAAATATAGTTGTAGCCAATGATCAAAAGTATTTAGCTATATATTTAAAGATAGAAATATCAACTTTCAATTTGTAGGAAAAAAACAACTCTTCACTAATACTAGCTAAAATCATTGAAAAACACACAGTTTAAGGGTTTATAGGAATATGATAAGTAAAACTACTTTTTATATATTACACATAAACGCTACAGTTCGACAGAAACTATGAAAATACACTTGCAATATACCATTATATCACAATTAAATAACCTCGTAGCTCTTCTATTTAATAGCTTAATGTTAATGTATAGCTACTCTAGGTGCAAATTATTCTAAAAAGAGGATTTTATACTTCAATCTTAGGAAACCAGATATATATCACCGATAACTAGCTAATATCATGGAAACACTACGATTTATGGGTTGATAGCCAATATGATAAGTAAAAACTACTTGTATATATACAATACGCTACAGTTTACAAGCAAATTATGAAAAAACGCTTTGCAATATACAGTTATATCACAATAAACTAACCGCTGTAGTCTCTTCTTAGTTTATAGTGGTATGTTATGTAGAGCTAACTGTTATAGGTCAAAGTATTCAAAAATGAGGATTTTATACTTTTCAATTTGTAGGAAACAGCGTAATAGCACCGAGAATCTAGGTAATAGCATTGAAAACACAACATTTTATGGGTTTGTGATAGCATATGATAAAGTAAAACTACTTTGTATATAACAATAACGCGACAGTTTACAAGAAACTATGAAAACGATTGCAATATACGAGTGTATGATAAGAGAAGAACAATAACCGTACTACTTCTTCTAGTTAATTAGCGTTAATGTAATTGTAAGCTACTTATAGGTGCAATTATTCTAAAAAAAAAAGGATTTGTATCGTATAACAGTTTGTAGGTAAAAATGTATATATCACGATAACTAGCTAAAATCATGAAAAAACCACATTGTGAGGGTATAAAGGATTATCATTAAGTAAATTCCTTCTATTAAGATTATAACACAAAACAATTAACAAGACACTATGAAAAACCCAGTGTAGTAATATACAATATGCTTGCACAATGTATATGAGTCTCAAAAACTTCCTATTCTAAGCTTTGCGCTAGGATATATGTTGTTTAAAATAGAAATTCTAACGAAAACAACTATAATACCACATATTGAATTTCTCTATCAAAAAAAGGGCTGAATAATTGTCAATTTCTGACATTTTTTAGACATTCAAAAATACATTTAAACACTTGAAAAAACGTGTTTCTCAAGATAAAATTTGATAGCCTAAATTTCACAGGCAAAATACATATTTTAAGCTCTGTAATATTATAGTAAACAAGTTGTGTTAAAACTGCCCTTGACTAATGTCAATTTTGACATTATTTAGGCTTTCAAAAATACGTTAAAATACTTGAAAAAACGTGTGTTTTAGGATAAAAATTGATACTAAATTTCATGAAATGCATATGTTAGCTCTAAACATTGTCAAATATATGTTGTGGTAAATAGTGCTGAATAATTGCAATCTCGACATTTTTTAGCGTTTCAAAAAACATTTGAAATACTGAAAAAAACGTTGTTTTAAGATTAAAATTGATATCTGAAATTTCATGAAACATACAGTATTTTTATGCTATTACTTTTGTAAAATATAGTTGGTACAAATATCAAAAGCTATTTCAGCTGACAGTATATAAAAGAATATACTGCATTTGTAGAATGAAAAATAACTTTTCACTGAATAACTAGCTAAAATGCCAGTTGAAAACACTTACATTTAGGGTTATAGCATATGATACGTAAAACTACTTGTATATATACAATACGCTACAGTTTTACAAGAAACTATGAAAACACTTGCAATATACCGTTATATCACAATCAAAAAACCTCTTACTCTTATTATATAGCTTATGTAATTAAGCTAGCGCCTTAATAGGTGCAATTTTTTCTGAAAGTAAAGATGAGGATTTTATACTTCAATTTGTAGGAAAACAGTTATATATCGACCGATAACTAGCTAATTTATTGGAAAACACTACAGTTTATTGGTATATGTAGCAATACGGCATAAGTAAAATACTTTGTATATATACAAGTAATCGCGTACAGTTTACAAGAAACTATGAACAAACGCTGTTTTGCAACAGGTTAATACCATTTATATCACAATTAAATAACCTGATTTACTCTTCTGATTTATAGATATGTAATCGTAAGCCTATCTATATAGGTGCAAATTATTTTAAAAGAGGATGTATAATTTCAATTGTAGGAAAACAGGCTATACTATCAGCCGATTAAATGAACTAGCTAATATCATTGCAAAACACTACATTTTATGGGTTTATAAGCATTATCATGATAAGTAAAAATTACTTTATATATACAATAAACGCAACAGTTTACAGAAAATATGAAAAAACG
This sequence comes from Chionoecetes opilio, assembly GCA_016584305.1. Classification (NCBI taxonomy): domain Eukaryota; kingdom Metazoa; phylum Arthropoda; class Malacostraca; order Decapoda; family Majidae; genus Chionoecetes; species Chionoecetes opilio. The sequence goes on along the minus strand of JACEEZ010009280.1, from coordinate 1,474 downwards.
CCTTGCAATATACAGTATATTCACAATAAATAACCTCTACTCTTAGATTAATAGCTTAATGTGATGTAAGCTCTTATAGGTGCATCTAACTCTTAAAGAAGCTGGATGTCCTTATTACATCAATGTATAGGAGAAACAGCATATATATCACCGATTAACTAGTGTTAGTATCATTGAAAACACCACATTTTCTGGGTTTATAGCAATATGCATAAGTATAAACTACTTGTATCATACAATTAAAGCTTACATGTTTACAAGAAACTCTGAAAAACGCTTGCAATATACAGTTATATCACAATAAATAACCTCTTACTCCTTTATTTAATAGCTTTATGTAATGTAAGCTACTTATAGGTGCAAATTATTCTAAAAAGAGGATTTTATACTTCAATCTGTAGGAAAACAGCTATATATCACCGATAACTAGCTAATATCATTGAAAACACTACATTTTATGGGTTTATAGCAATATGATAAGTAAAACTACTTGTATATATACAATAACGCTACAGTTTACAAGAAATTATGAAAAACGCTTGCAATATACAGTTATATCACAATAAATAACCTCTTACTCTTCTATTTAATAGTTTTATGTTATGTAAGCTACTTATAGGTGCAAATTATTCTAAAAAGAGGATTTTATACTTCAATTTGTAGGAAAACAGCTATATATCACCGATAACTAGCTAATATCATTGAAAACACAACATTTTATGGGTTTATAGCAATATGATAAGTAAAACTACTTGTATATATACAATAACGCTACAGTTTACAAGAAACTATGAAAAACGATTGCAATATACCGTTATATAGCAATCAATAACCTACTACTCTTCTATTCATTAGCTTAATGTAATGTAAGCTACTTATAGGTGCAAATTATTCTAAAAAAAAGGATTGTATATATAAATTTGTAGGTAAACTGCTATATATCACCGATAACTAGCTAAAATCATTGAAAAGAACACATTTTGAGGGTATAAAGGATTATCATAAGGTAAATTCCTTCTATTAATGATATAACACAACAATTAACAAGACACTATGAAAAACACGTATAATATACAATTGTATCACAATATAGAGTCTCAAACTCCTATTATAAGCTTTCAATAGTTTAAAATAGAAATTTCTAACGAAAACAACTATAATACCACATTTTGAATTTCTCTATCAAAAAAAGGGCTGAATAATGTCAATTTTCGACATTTTTTAGCCATTCAAAAATACATTAAAACACTTGAAAAAAACGTTGTTTCTAAGAATAAAATTGATACATAAATTTCACGAAAAATACATATTTTAAGCTCTTAATATTATAAAACATAGTTGTGTAAAACTGCTGAATAATGTCAAATTTTGACATTTTTAAGGCTTTCAAAAATGCTTTAAAATACTTGAAAAAACGTTGTTTTAGGATAAAATTGATACCAAAATTTCATAAAAATCATATTTTTGCTCTAAC
>JACEEZ010009279.1:0-30000 GCA_016584305.1 Chionoecetes opilio | reverse complement strand
TGTGAAAAAAAAAAGTGGGTTGCGAGAATTGAGGAAACCTGATGTAGGGTGATGGGTAATGGGTGAGTGAATGGGTGGGGTGATGGTAAGGGGTGTGGGGTGATGGGTGAGTGAATGGGTGGGGGGTGATGGGTTGGGGGTGATGGGTGATGGTGAGGGAATAGGTAGGGGGTAATGGGTAATGGTAAATATAAGCAAAAGTGTGTCTGTCTGTCTGTCTGTCTGTCTGTCTGTCTGTGTGTGTGTGTGTGTGTGTGTGTCTGTATAGGTTCCGCCCCCGTGGCGCAATCACTCATATGGCACATTTTTGGAACCGGGTTGACCAGGGAAGGTTTTTAAGAGCCCACTTATGAGATGATTCGATCACTTTTTCTCTTTTTTTTAGCAGCCTATTAGCGATAATTGTGAAGAAAAAAAAGTGGGTTGCGAGAATTGAGGAAACCTTGTTTGTAGGGTGATGGGTAATGGTGAGTGAATGGGTGGGGGGATGGGTAATGGGTGTGGGGTGATGCGTGAGTGAATGGTGGGGGGTGATGGGTTGGGGGTGATGGGTGATGGGTGAGGAATAGGTAGGGGGTAATGGGTAATCTATAATAATATAGCGAAAGTGTGTCTGTCTGTCTGTCTGTCTGTCTGCTGTCTGTCTGTCTGTCTGTGTGTGTGGTGGGGTGGTATAGGTTCCGCCCCCCGTGGCGCAATCACCTCAATATGGCACATTTTGGAACCGGGTTGACCAGGGAAGGTCATAAGCCCACTTATGAGATGATTCGATCACTTTTTTTTTTATTCTTTTTTTTTTAGCAGCCTATTAGCGAAAATTTGTGAAAAAAAAAGTGGGTTGCGAGAATTGGGGAAAACCCTTGATGTAGGGTGATGGGTAATGGGTGAGTGAATGGGTGGGGTGATGGGTAATGGTGTGGGGTTGGGTGATGTGAATGGGTGGGGGGTGATGGGTTGGGGGTGATGGGTGATGGGTGAGGGAATAGGTAGGGGGTAATGGGTAATGGTAAATATAAGCGAAAGTGTTCTGTCTGTCTGTCTGTCTGTCTGTCTGTGTGTGTGTGTGTGTGTGTGTCTGGTATAGGTTCCGCCCCCGTGGCGCAATCACCTCATATGGCACATTTTTGGAACCGGGTTGACAGGGGAAAGGGTTTTTAAGCCCACTTATGAGATGATTCGATCACTTTTTTTTTTTTTTTTTTAGCAGCCTATTAGCGATAATTGTGAGAAAAAAAAGTGGGTTGCGAGAATTGAGGAAACCTTGATGTAGGGTGATGGGTAATGGTGAGTGAATGGGTGGGGTGATGGGTAATGGGTGTGGGTGATGGGTGAGTGAATGGGTGGGGGTGATGGGTTGGGGGTGATGGGTGATGGGTGAGGGAATAGGTTGGGGTGATGGGTAATGGTAAATATAAGCGAAAGTGTGTCTGTCTATCTGTGTGTGTGTGTGTGTGTGTGTGTGTGTGTGTGTGTCTGGTATAGGTTCCGCCCCCCGTGGCGCAATCACCTCATATGGCACATTTTGGAACCGGGTTGACGGGGGAAAGGGTCATAAGCCCACTTATGAGATGATTCGATCACTTTTTTTTTTTTTTTTTTTTTTTAGCAGCCTATTAGCAATAATTGTGAAAAAAAAGTGGGTTGCGAGAATTGAGGAAAGTATGTAGGGTGTAGGGTGATGGGTAATGGATGAGGATGTAGGGTGATGGGTAATGGGTGAGTGAATGGGTGGGGTGATGGGTAATGGGTGTGGGTGATGGGTGAGTGAATGGGTGGGGGGTGATGGGTTGGGGGTGATGGGTGAGGGAATAGGTGGGGGGTGATGGGTAATGGGTGAGTGAATGGGTGTGTGGTGATGGGTAATGGGTGAGTGAATGGGTGGGGGGTGATGGGTAATGGGTGAGTGAATGGGTGGGGGGTGATGGGTAATGGGTGAGTGAATGCGTGGGGGGAATACATACATTTCTACATCCATGATTTCAGGAAAGTTAGAAGGGGCTATCTGGAGAGTCCGTGTTTGGTGGGCCGAAGGCCCACCACCAATAGCCCTCCGCAGGAGCTAGCCAAAAAGTCCGCCCGGAGGGCGGCTTTGCGGCTAGTATACCATATAATTATGACATCTTGTTTTCAGGAAAGTATTACCATATAAATAATTTACCATGCGTAGGTGTTTAGCTTGGCGGCATAAGAACTGGCATCTGGTCGCGGCAAGCACCTGGCACATGAGTTGCACCTTAGCGTCAAGGTGCAAATTTGCACCCTTAAAGGTGCAAAATCTGTGACATTCTGTTACACCCTTGAGTGTGCAAAATATGCACCCTTAGGGGTGCAACTTAGCACCCTTGAGGGTGCTAGGTTGCACCTCTAAAGGTAGATATTTTGCTCAAAATTGCCCCTCTAAAGGTGCATATTTGCACATTTAAAGGTATAAAGTTGCACCTTACCATAAGGTGCAAAAGTTGCACCCTAGTGTTAAGTTGCAGCTTTGCACCCTTAAAGGTTCAAAATGTGTGACATCATTTTGCACCCATAAGGGTGTAAAGTTGCACCTCTAAAGGTGCATGTTTTGCATCCAAGAAGGTGCATATTTTGCACAGATAAAGGTGCAAAGTTGTATCTCTAAAGGTGCATATTCTGCACCCCAAAAGGTGCATATTTTGCACCCATAAGGGTGCACAGTTGCACCTCTAAAGGTAGAAATTTTGCTCAAAATTGCCCCTCTAAAGGTGCATATTTGCACCTTTAAATGTACAAAGTTGCACCCTACCATAAGGTGCAAAAGTTGCACCCTAGTGTTAAGGTGCAATTTTGCACCCTTAAAGGTTCAAAATGTGTGACATCATTTTGCACACTTATAGGTGCAAAGTTGTACCTTTTTTTCTTAGTGTGTAGAAAGAGAGAAACAAACAGACAGATAAAGAGAAAGAGAGAGATTGAGTAATTTGAGCCAAACTATGCCAGTCAAACGTTTCGTGGAATTACTTTCATGCGGAGACAAGAACAAGTACCATAAATATTCAAAATTGAGGTCACACATTTGCGAAAGTGGAGACGTTTTACCTTACACAAACGAAAGAAGTCAGGGTACTGTACTTGCATGCATACATGTTCCGGCTAACAGGAATGCCTGTAGGTAAACCAACGTGGTAATAACAGCAAGCTAAGTGTCTTGACGTCAAGCTAAGTGCCTAAATCCCTTGAAATACCCACACGAAGATATTTTACAATCTATGCCCAAATCTTACTTGAAGATTAACAATAGTCATATCTTTCAAGTTTCTCAGACAGGCTTACCATATCGCTATCAATTATGGCTATAGGGTTATACAAATTGTGTAAGAAAAATGTGGCTCTAACATCTCTCAATCGAACAATATTATATAAGATGAAAGTAAAAGGAGAAATGGGTATTGGTGGCAGGTTATCACAGACACCCACACTCATGGTTCAGGGAGCGGTAACCTTGCCAAGGTTGAGGCAGTTGCTACGCACCATGCTTGCATGCAGGGCCATTGGACTGCCTGAAGTGAAGGTGCAATAGGCAGGGTAGCTAGGCAAGGTAAAAATAAGCACAATATTGCTCTCCCGGAAAACACATTATTTTTACAGATCTTCAACGGTCAAAAACGCCTCAAGCACTTCAACTTCTCTTGCCAACAATGACCGCTATGTCTGGTTTTTTTCTCACTCTAGGAGCTTAAATGATGACAAATACAAAAAGACTTCAGAAGCCTATGCTGTGATTCTTCTTTGTTATTGACCACGACTCTCTCTCTCTCTCTCTCTCTCTCTCTCTCTCTTCTTTTCTCGTCTCTCTCTCTCCTCTCTCTCTCCTTCTCTCTCCTCTCTCTCTCTCTCTCTCTCTTTTTTTTTTTTTTTTTTTTTTTTTTACCTTTATTCTTATAGGTTTTACAGTCAGGAGCTTCAGCTGGACTACTGAGAACTATCTTTGACTTTAAGAATGTGTAAATTATTCCTAGCTTAACATACATACATGGGTTACTATTCTAAATTATCTATTTCTCTAATTCACTATTTCACTACTAAATGAATTTTACATGTACATGTGTTACTATTCTAATTTTACATTTTATTTTTCAGTACTACTAATATATATATAGACATAGTTGAACTTAAGCAGGGTTTACAGGTTTATAGGTAGGTACTTATACTATGGCTGCTTTATCCAAGCGTTCACAGCACTCTTGAAGGTCTGGAGTGACGAGGTAGAGTGAAGCTGTGTCTGCTGTACATTCGGTTTCCACATTCTTATGTAGCGCGGAGGAGGAACGCAGAGAGGTTCTCCGTCCCTGGCAAAAGGGACGATCAGTTGATGGTCCCTGGTAGCAGCAGTTCGTGTGGTGTGGCCGTGTGGTCTTGCCCAGGGCTGTCGGAGAGCACCAGGTGCGGGACATGCTGCTTGTGTGTCTTGTAAACGACCGCACAGACCTGCTACGGTCGCGACGCTGCTGCAAGGGTTGCAGAGGAGGGAGAAGCTGGTCCTGCAGAGGCCTTCAGACGTATTAACCGTTGGGCTCGGGCCTGTACCTTGTCAAGAAGGCTCAGTACGAAGGGGGCAGGAAGACCACGTGAAAGGGGCGTACTCCATAAGGGAGCGGACTTGATCTGCATATAAGGTGGTGATCCCTTGGGAGTCAGGAAGGTGTGAGACACGCCGGACACAGCTAAGTTTCCAGGCGGCTTTCCTTGCAATGGTTCGGATGTGGTCGGTGAAGGTCAGGACGCTATTCACTTCCACCCCAAGTATGGAGATGGACGTCTGCAGGGGCACCGGCCTCCCACCCAGTACGATGGTAGGGATGGGAGTATCAGGAGGACGTTGTCGTCGGGAGATGAGCATCGCCTGGGTTTTCTCTGGAGCGAGATCCACTTGCCATCGACGACCCCATGAGATGACGGTTTGGAGGACCTGATTTATGTGAGCGACAGTCGTGTGGTGATCACCAATGTCGCAGGGGATGTAAGGTGCAGTCATCGGCATATGCATGTGCCTCTGGGATGACTGGAGCAAGTCATTGAAGAATACATTCCAGAGGAGAGGGCCGAGCACACTGCCCTGTGGGACGCTGGCAAAGATCGGGTGTTTCCTCTGAGGTTTGACCGTCCACCACCACTCTAAGAAATCTGTCCCGCAGGTAGTCTTGTAGTAGGAGCAGCAGATGACCGCGGACACCCAAACTGTTCAGTTTGGTGATGAGGCCGTGATGCCACACCCTGTCAATGCTCCTGCAATGTCAAGGGCAATGACGTATGTGTCCTTTCTTTGGTCAAGACGCTTATGCCATGTGGTGGACAGATGGAGCAATAGGTCGGCCGCTGACCTGTTTGCTCGGAAGCCAAATTGCTTGATGTTAAGAAGGTGGTGTGATGTGAAGAAAGACGATATCTTGTCGGCAATTATAGCTTCCAGCGTCTTGCCAAGAACTGATAGAAGGGAGATGGGCCTATAGTTCTTGGGGTCAGTTCTTTTTCCTTTCTTATGTATTGCCACCACTCTGGCAGCCTTCCACAGGGTGGGCCACCTTCCAGTAGTGAGGCAGTGCTGAAAGATAGTAGCAAGGGCGTTGCTAGCTGAGAGGCGCAGCGCTTGAGGATATGAAGGCTAATGTTGTTTGGGCCCAAGGCCTTCTTTGTGTCGACCTGAACTAAGTGTCGGCGAACTTCCACACTAGTTATAGTGAGGTTAGAAAGGCTGGCATTGGTGAGGATGGGCACAGCTGGGATGGATCGCTGGGATCAGGTACTGTCATTTTGTTGGAAAAAAAATGTCGCGAGTACCTCGGCCTTGTCCTTGTTCTTGGTGCCACTGTACCGTCAGACTTGAATAGCGGAGGTATGGTGTCGTCAGTTATCAGACCTTGTTTGCTGTTTTAAGTGTGGTCCACCAGGACTTGTTTACCCACTGAACGACCACTGAGCTTGATTTTGAGGTCGTCTTGCCAGCGTCGTTGAGCCCATTGTTGGATTTCTTTCATTGCTGCACAAGCGTGTCTGTAGCGCTCCTTGTTAGGGTCGGTTGGATGGCGTGAGTAGAGCCGCCAGGCACGACGTTTTTCATCAGCAGCCATCCTACATTGGTAACCAAACCAGGGCTTATCAAGGGGCTTGGCAGTGTAGTCTGGCTTGGCACATATTTCTTCTGGAGTTCAAGCAGAGTACGTGTGAATGTGTGTACCTGTGTATCTACATCATTGACGAGAATGGTGCTCCAGGGTGTTTTGTTGCAGCTCGTCACATAGACCGTCCCAGTCTGCTCTGCCCCACAGCCAGTTGGTACGTGTGATGGGGCATCCTCTGAGCTGCAACCTGTATTGTACTTAGGATCGCCATGTGATCTGATGATCCTACAGCACCGAGGGGTGAACAGGTGACGACACTGTCTGGGAGATCACTGATGACAGGATCAAGTGATGAGCCGGAAATGTGTGTGGGGAAGTCAACTTGGTTTGTTAGACCGTACACTGTGAGGAAGTCATCAAAGGATCTTGCAACTAGATGTTGGTTCATGTCGCCTATGATGACAACGTGCTCACAGGTGTGTTGTTGCAACAGGTCATCCAGGTGAGTGTGCAGATACTCAATAGGCTCCCTCCCCTGCCACTGTGGCGTAGCACACACACAGCAGGATAGCGCTGTGATGGTGAGCCCATATTTGAAAAACATCATCTCCAGATGGTTTGGTAGAGTGACTTCAAGTGGCTGGACCGACAGACTCTTGTGAAAGGAGACAGCGATACCACCAAAGGTCCCGCGTGTCCTGTCGCGTCGATGCCACCTCGTATATCCATTTATCTGTCCAAAGTTGTCTGGGATTGACTTGTTGAGGAAGGTCTCTACTGCCGCATCGATGTCCGGGTTGTGAGGGATCACGTGAGTGTTAATCAGGTCCCCGATGTTGGTTTGGAGACCTCTGACATTGGCAGATATGATGGTGATGTGATCGCGGGACTTACTGGCGACCATAGTTCCAGGCCGGTTGACTATGGTCGGCGCTGGTGAGTGTTTGATTGGGCAGGGTCAGGATGAAGCGGGTATGGTTGTGGTGTGTGGGTCTGTTGTCTTGATGCTGAAGCTGAAGCACAGTTGTTGGTGATAGGCTGAGATGACGGAGAGACAGGAGTAGGAGAAGCAGGAGTGAGAAAGCGGCTGAGTGTCTGGACAAGGAGGGCGTTATTCTGTGCCTGATCGGTTGAGATCTTGTCAAAGAACCTATCTTGTCTCTCCTGCGTGATGCGAGTATGACACTCTTGAACAGAATGTCCTGTACGTAGACAATAGCTGCACTTAATTTTCCTTAGGCAGTTGTTTTCAGAGTGCCCCTTGCGCCTGCAGTGTTGGCAGAAGGCTCTATCCTGGTTATGGTATGTGGGGCGAGATGGGGCAGAGTTACCTGAAGGATATTTTTGTATTTGGCTTCTATTACTTTGATTGTTGTCGTGTTGCCACGTGTTTCTAATGGAGTTCCTGGGTGCTGGCACAGCAGGCCTGGACACACCCAGCAACGGCGGGATGGAGGCTGGGGTGGAAGTAGCTTGGGTGGTAGTAGCCGGGGTCTGTAGACTGGATGCCAGTGGCCGGGATACTAGTAGTCGGAGAAGCCAAGTTAGGAGCAGCCTGGGTAGCAGCAGACGTAGTAGTAGCCAGAGGTCGAGGCGGCTGATTGGGGCCAGACGGACGAGTGTTGGTAGCCTTTAGTTGTTGAGGCTTGCCTGAAGTCCACCAATTTGCTGTTACGTTATTAGTTGCTACTTTTCTATTCCACTCCTCGTCGATTCTGTGTGGTATAGCGGTGGTAGCGATCGACCTTACGTCGATTTCTTCTATGCTTGATCTTGTGGCACAGATGTTATCAATGAAGTCCAGGACGGTAACAACAGCGTCCCTCTTATCTGCCAGGGTATGAGAGGTGGTCTCGAAGTAATTGATGATGTTTTTCTTCCTGGCGAGTTCCACTCTTAGCTGCCGGATTATCTCCACGAGCTCCCTAGGCTCTAATTGGAGCAGGTCTGCGTAGTCAGAGTCAGAATCATCTACAGTAGGTGATTCAGGAATGTTAGCAACACCCTGTGGAAGGTCTGCTACGGCTTCCTGGTAGACCACAGGGGCAGAGATATCCGCAGCCGTACGCAAAGCGCTGACCTCACCGCAGTCAAGCGTTGTGTTTGAGCCGACACAGGTGGTGTGAACGATGTTGGGGCAGTCAACTGCAGTTGTACAGGGAATGACTTCCGTGTTGGCGGTTTTTTTGCCGCAAACCGCACACCATCTAACAGGCGCGTATCCAGGTAAACCTGTGGGGCGTGCAATGAGCTGGTGGTGACTAACATCTCCTTGCATAGTCACGGTGGAAGTGTGACGAGGTGGCAGTCACGGGTGATGGTGTGACGAGGTGGCAGTCGCGGGTGGTGGTGTGACGAGGTGGCAGTCACGGGTGGTGGTGTGACGAGGTGGCAGTCACGGGTGGAGGTGTGACGAGGTGGCAGTCACGGGTGGAGGTGTGACGAGGTGGCAGTCACGGGTGGAGGTGACGAGGTGGCAGTCACGGGTGGTGGTGTGACGAGGTGGCAGTCACGGGTGGTGGTGTGATGAGGTGGCAGTCACGGGTGGTGGTGTGACGAGGTGGCAGTCACGGGTGGTGGTGTGACGAGGTGGCAGTCACGGGTGGTGGTGTGACGAGGTGCACTGCGAGTCACGGGTGGTGGTGTGAGGCAGTACAAATTACGGGTGGTGGTGGTGGCGGCGGTGACGTGCAGTGGTGCTTGTCAGACAAGGAGGAGGGAGGGAGGGAGGGGGAGGGAGTACTGTTCATGCAAACGGGAGGCTGGCTGGTGTTATTTCACCAGAGTTGAGTTCTCTCTGCAGATCCTCCAGGAAGCTGGGCAGTACTAGTGAGAGAATGGGAGGAAAAAATGGAAAAAAGATTGTAGCGATGATAGAGAAATCAAAAGTGGGTGGATGGTTGTGTGGGTGGCGAGCGCGGGTCACTGTATCAGGGTTGATAGGTGACTATCGGGGTTGACAGGTGACGTCTCGGCGTGATTTGAAGGAGAGTGGCAGTTGACTTATTGGTTGAGGTAAAACCTCATTATTACTCTCTCTCTCTCTCTCCTCTCTCTCTCTCTCTCTCTCTTCTCTCTCTCTCTCTCTCTCCTCTCTCTCTCTCTCTCTCTCTCTCTCCTCTCTCTCTCTCTCTCTCTCTCTCTTCCTCTCTCTCTCTCTCTCTCTCTCTCTCTCTCTCTCTCTCTCTCTCTCTCTCTCTCCTCTCTCTCTCTCTCTCTCCTCTCTCTCCTCTCTCTCTCTCTCTCTCTCTCTCTCCTTCTCTCTCCCTCCTCTCTCTCTCTCTCTCTTCTCTCTCTCTCTCTCTCTCTCTCTCTCTCCTCTCTCTCCTCTCTCTCTCTCTCTCTCTCTCTCTCTCTCTCTCTCTCTCCTCTCTCTCTCTCTCTCTCTCTCTCTCTCTCTCCTCTCTCTCTCTCTCTCTCTCTCTCTCTCTCTCCTCTCTCTCTCTCTCTCTCTTCTCTCTCCTCTCTCCTCCCTCTCTCCTTCTCTCTCTCTCTCTCTCTCTCTCTCTCTCTCTCTCTCTCTCTCTCTCTCTCTCTTCCTCTCTCTCTCTCTCTCTTCTCTCTCTCTCTCTCTCTCTCTCTCTCTCTCTCTCTCTCTCTCTCTCTCTCTCTCTCTCTCTCTCTCTCTCCTCTCTCTCTCTCTCTCTCTCTCTCTCTCTCTCTCTCTCTCTCTCTCTCTCTCTCTCTCTCTCTCTCTCTCTTCTCTCTCTCTCTCTCTCTCTCTCTCTCTCTCTCTCTCTCTCTCTCTCTTCTCTCTCTCTCTCTCTCTCTCTCTCTCTCTCTCTCTCTCTCTCTCCTCTCTCTCTCTCTCTCTCTCTCTCTCTCTCTCTCTCTCTCTCTCTCTCTCTCTCTCTCTCTCTCTCTCTCTCTCTCTCTCTCTCTCTCTCTCTCTCTCTCTCTCTCTCTCTCTCTCTCTCTCTCTCAAAAAAGCTATTTGTCATCATTTCATCTTATGGTCGAAATTGCTATGAACATGGGCCGGACTTCAATTGTAAACTTAAAAGACTTAACACACATAAACAAGTGCTTCAAGAATTATAGAAACCTTTGCATTTCACACTATTGTTGTACTTACTGTATACAACATTTACATACATGCTGAGGTATAAGTGAAATATCCTCACGTTCATCTTAAAACATAGAAAAAACAACAACTGATGTCTTCTGTCAACCGATTCAAATTCACCAAATACATTACCATTGAAGAAAAAGAAGAAATAACAATGTAACTGACCTGCATAACCATATACAAAAACTTCAAATAACTAGTTAGGAAAAAAAGTAAGGAGGAACGGAGAATTTTTTTTCCCCCTGCCGCCGCCGCTACTGCTGTTGCTATTATACTCACAAGGGATCCACGCAGCTATGCAATCAGAGGCATGAGGTTATCCATGTCTGGCTGGTGCTGATGTGCTCTAGATACTCCAACCTTACCCTTCTGTTGCATGTTTGAACCTCAGGTGAGTCTGTGAAGAACTTGTATCGTAACACAATGGAACGAAGATAATTGAAGGGCAAAAAGGTGAAAAACTAAACACCAGCCGAGACAAATGTACCTTTAAATTAAATTCCCTTATATACAGAAACCAATTGAAGTAGGAAAGTCAACTAGCTATCTGGCACGATTTTCCAATACCAAATACAACATAAAACTGATATTTTTGCATAGTTTTCTGGCCTCTATACTTTCACTTTCTATATATCAGGGGGTATCAAGGGGAGGGAACAACGGACCACCCACCCACCTACTTATCTAAGGAAAATACACTCTGGTGAAGAAGCAACTCCCAGACTGCTCGACCACCCGTTTCAGGCATGACAGGCATATTCATATTAATTCGAATAAATATGGATAATTATCGCGAGTGTGAGAAGCACGCTCCCTAACACTGCTTCAAAGGCAGCTGCACCTAATTGTTTCTCGATCAAGGCGGACCCCAAAAAACTTGCCATACTTGAACACGACGTAAAAACCGTGGAGGAGTTTTTATAATTCTGTGTGTGTGTGTTAGAAAGAGGGAGAGAACGAGAGAGAGAGAGAGAGAGAGAGAGAGAGAGAGAGAGAGAGAGAGAGAGAGAGAGAGAGAGAGAGAGAGAGAGAGAGAGAGAGAGAGAGAGAGAGAGAGAGAGAGAGAGAGAGAGAGAGAGAGAGAGAGAGAGAGAGAGAGAGAGAGGAGAGAGAGAGAGAGAGAGAGAGAGAGAGAGAGAGAGAGAGAGAGAGAGAGAGAGAGAGAGAGAGAGAGAGAGATTCAGATTCAGATTCAGATTCTTTATTCCACCAATGGTGGTTATTAAGCACATTATTACATCTTTACAGATATGAATAGATACAAAAAACATAATAAAAATTACTGATAATGTAATGCAAACTAATTAAGAATAAAATATAATAATTATCAAGTAAAACTAAATAAAACTACTACACTTAGAACAACGTATTGTGTATGCACACTCGTCAAAAAGCTAAAAATATATATAAAAGACAGTGACGTAAAAGAATAAAATCGTACCAGCGCATCAAAGCAATAAAAATAAAAATAAACTTGCAACAATTCAGTAAAATGAGAGTAGGCCATATAAAATGATAAAACTAAACATTATTTGCTAAAAAGGAGTTTTTGAGTGCAACCTTGAAGGAACTCAGAGATATAGCTTGCGTGACAGCGGTTGGGAGTTCATTCCACAGCTTGGCACCCAGTACGGCAAGGCGCCGCTCACCACTATAGGTCCTGGAGCGCGGCACATACAGCTTGTTATTCTGTCTGGTAACATTGTTTGTGACGTCATGTACAGTATTAAAAGTACCAGTAAAAAGCCAGTCTGGATAAAATTCTCTTAAAATCTTATACATTGTTGTGCAAACGTCAAACTCGTGTTTTTGTTTTATTTTCAGCCATTTTAATTCTCTGAAAATAGGAGATACGTGATCATATTTTCTGGCTCCTCCGATGGCTACTTTGGCTTCAAAATTCTGTATTTTTTGTACATTTGATAAAAGTGTTTCATTAGTGGTGCCCCATATTCTTATGCAATATTCAATTAAGGTTAATACAAGTGATTGAGTGACGATAATCCTAGTCTGCTTATCAAAAAGATCTCCTATTCTATTAATATACATTAAAATGCCATTTACCTTTTTAGTTAACTCACTGACATGTACATCAAATATCATGTATCGGTCCATGTAAACTCCCAGATTTTTTACATAATTACTTGGATGAATTATGTCACCATTAAAGTTTAAGGTAGTGTTGGGGGGAATACGAGACAAGAGCTGACGGTTCCCTATAAATATACATTGTGTTTTAGCAGAATTTAACATTAGTCCGTTAATTAGAAAATAATGTCTGCATTTGATCAGAGTGTCCTCAATGTCTTTGATAAGTTTATCAATATTGTCAAGTGTACTTGTATGTAAAAACTGGGTATCGTCAGCATATTGTACTAGAAAGCAGTTTACATGTTCCGATAAATCATTCACATATATTCCAAATAATATAGGACCAAGTATTGAACCTTGTGGTACCCCATAGTTAATGTTTTGCATAGTAGACACGTTACTTTCCACACGAACACATATAGTTCTTTTGTTTAAGTAACTTCTGAACCAAAATTCATCAATATTAAGTTTAGCACATTTATTTAAGAGAATCTTGTGGTCCAAGAGAGAGCGTTCATCTGTTAAGAAAAGCAATGATACAGTACCATTATCGTGAGGCAACGGGTCCTTGATGCTGTTCTGATGTCCCAAATGTACTGATGCGAATCCTGGGTGGGCGTGGACTTCAAGCCTGTTATTAAGTTGTATAATTGAGCATTAAAGCAACTCTAAGGAGTCAGAGGGACCATATCAAATTTGATATGTTATGCTGATTGTTATAATAATTTGCTATTTGCTATTACTAGAGTGACCAGTCCCAATACTCGCACAAGAAAACGTGTACAATGTTTTATATGTACTGAGCTCCCTGACATGGCGTCACTGATTGATAACACAAATTTTTATCGTTGTCTCGTGTATGGAGAAATGAATAAAAAAAATCTAAGTGCACTTTGTATACGGAGGAAAACATACAATAAATGAATTCCATTGCACAGTGTTCATTCTTTTTTGAGCGTTTGGTCAAAGCCAAGACCAAGGAAGAACTCCCTTAGCCTTGGTCACAGCTTTTAAGCGGTCTACATATATAGAAACAAGCCGCTGGAATAAACGAGGCTGCGGCCGTCTCCCTGTTGAAGCACGCCTGTGTGACTGTGACCTATAGTGCACACCGAAAGGCATGTGGTTGGGTTGCGTTCATACACGCAAGCAATTAGGGAGAATTACGGTAAATTCAGGTTAGAACATCTGTTTACAAGTAACATTCCCGATGACATAGCTTGTCAAATAATTTATGAAATTCTTAGAAAGAAGTACGAATAGGATCCAGTGCCTTGTAATATTGTCTGATTATGGTCACATATAGTTGTTGCATATTATGTGAACTACAGTTAGAAATTTATCATGTGTTAGGCTAAAATCTTTGCTTTTGGTTCCAAGGATTAATGTACATATTTCTTCTGTTATATCCTGCTGTGGTCAATAAACTGTCAATCTATCAGATTCTATCTATCTTTCTATCTGTGTGTGTGTGTGTGTGTGTGTGTGTGTGTGTGTGTGTGTGTGTGTGTGTGTGTGTGTGTGTGTGTGTGTGTGTGTGTGTGTGTGTGTGTGTGTGTGTGTGTGTGTGTGTGTGTGTGTGTGTGTGTGTGTGTGTGTGTGTGTGCGCGTGTGTGTTTCATCTGGTACAATATCTTCTATACCAATCACCTTTAAGAATCACCTGTGAAGAGTCAAATGGTCACCGTTTAAGAATAACACCGTCGCCAGAATTCTGCCGCCTTCCTCTTCTCGCACGTGGGTCTGTATTTGGCTGTGCAGGCTTTATTGCCGTGCCTGTGCTCCACGCACTGATTCATAGGATTCAACAACAGGAAAGAAAACCCTCGGCATTGCTAACAAGGTAGAATCGTTCTAATTAGTGGGCCTCATAGTATCTTTTTCTGCTGCATCTTAGAGAAGAGAAAACGAAAGGATTTTCTATATATACACATAAATGTCCTGTCTTTTTCCTTGAATATGTACTATATATAGGAAAGTATGTGAATATATCGTATAACACCTTTGAGCTTTTGATTTTTCTTATGAAACAAGGCGAATTGGCAGTTGTCTGCGAGTTAGAAATGTCAACATATCAGTGGCTATCAAGGTGAGAAGTGCCTGTGACAACCAATGATTAACTCTCCTGCACGAAAGGTATGTTACACTTATATCTTATTGCAGTCACGTACAGTCTAAGCTTATGTTCTTTGACATACTATAGGAGAGGAGAGCAAGAGATCACTGACACTTACAGATAGGGGTTGAATTTCCTTCACAAAATTACCTCTACAAGTTGAGCCTTTTCAGCCGTTCCACTTCTTGAAATAAATCTAGAACGCATACAGGACATTTTGGTATGCTGTTTTAAGATTTTTTGAATTCTGTAGTACTTGCAATGTAGAAGTAACTATGTTAACAGATCTTATTTGGTCCTTAACATGAATAGATTTACAGTTTAAACAAAATAAATTCAAGAGAAATAGCAAGTCTGTGTGAATCAGACCGTTAAAATTATCCATTGTAAGTTATATTTCACAAACTCTTACGCATTCTTGTCATTGAGGATTCTACAAAAAAATCAAGATTAATGGGTTGCCAATAAATGCAGAGCCATTATTTTGTCGTCGAAGCACCGTCTTGGTACGAAGATCGCTTTTGTCTTGATTGGTTTCTGCGACAAAAACACAACAAGCTTGGTAGGAGCCGAAATAATAATCAACGCAAAACATTGCAAACAATATCACAAAGTAGTATAACACACATTTCAGCAAGTGTTATCACTTTGAGGTGAATACTGAGGGTATATTATGAAGGTTAAAATAAACAATAACAACACGGCGCCGAAAGGGTAGCCAGTTGTCAAAAGCACTGAAAATATAGCCAGGATGAGGCCTGCGTTTAACTCTTGCCTAACTATTTACCTTATGTGTTATGTGTGGTGACGATGAGTATCAATATACATCCAGTCCAGTCTCCTCAGATATATTATATATGAGAAACAACATTCCGCATCAGCCGAAAACGTCTCAGTTATTTTAATGCCACAAATTCACCTCTCTTGATATAATGTGGTGATCATGAGTGTCATTATTCTGACTGCCCTGCCTGATATGGTGTGTGTGTGACTGCAGGCATGCACATTTCTCTATTATTCACGTTGCACAAGGAACTGTGATTATTTTTTTCTGTTGAGTTTTGATGTGGTTTGAATTAATCTGCTAACCGTTTTTGAGGCAATCACTTTTTTTGGGGGGAGGGGAGTGAAGGTTAGGTTAGGTTAGGTATAGCCATAGACCACTGTATACCTGGACTGCGCACGGAATATCGGCCTGTCGCACAAGGGCCTGAAGTCGGAGGGCCGCTCGGATTCATATATATATAGTATATATATATATATATATATATATATATATATATATATATATATATATATATATATATATATATATATATATATATATATACGGATCATATAAACTGGTTTATCAGTATGTATGATATACTGTAATCTTCGTAAATGTTTGTTCTATAATATTATCAAATAAAAAAACAGTAAAGCACGCTAAAAAAAATGCCATTATGAGACTGAAGAAATATGCATGAACTTAATATTCACTTCAACTCTTCGCCATTTAAAACTTTGCGAGTCAACTTTTATCATGAAGGGTATCAATAGAAGCGCAATTTTATTAGCTTTCCATTGCTATATTTCGTTATCTGATAAATGAATTAGAACCATGCATAAATTAGCGTTAACTAAATAAATAAAATCATCAATCGGATAATTTTCCCGATTGATGAGGTTATTTATTTAGTCAACACTAATTTATACATGGTACTAATTCATTTATCAGAAAACGAAATATATAAGTAAATAAATAACATCACCAATCGGGAAAATTACCCGATTGATGATTTTATTTATTTATTTAACGCTAATTTATGCATGGTTCTAATTAATTTATCAGATAACGAAATATAGCAATGGAAAGCTAATAAAATTGCGCTTCTATAGATACCCTTCATGATAAAAGTTAACTTGCAAAGTTTTAAATGGCGAAGAGTTAAGTTCATGCATATTTCTTCATAGTCTCGTAATGGTATTTCTTTAGCGTGTTTTACTGTTTTTTATTTGATAATATTATAGAACAAACATTTACAAAGATTACAGTATATCATATATACTGATAAACCCGTCTATATGATAGTCCATAGACCACTATATTTCTTTGTCGGGCGCCCCGCAGGCCCCTATCAATCAATCAATCATTGGGGGCATACGCCGGGGGGCGCGTCGCCTCACCCACCCTACGACGCCACTCCCGGGGGTCACCACGCGCGAGTTCCCATGCAGACTCCTTTCCCATACCAAGCAGCTCTCGACAAGAAACATCAACTTGCCCCAGCCACGAGCCTTGTGGGAGCCCCCTTGGCCTCCTCCACGCCGGATTGTCTCTTACAGATACAACCCGATGGGAAGGATCGGTTTCAGGGTAGCGTGCCACATGCCCATATAGCCGAAGTTGGCGCTGACGGACTATGCAGGTAATAAGCCTCGATTCAGTCTCACGGTGCAATCGCTGATTTGACACGTAATCATCCCAGCGATACCCCATGATTCTGCGAAGACACTTATTACCAAAGGCATTGATTCGTCTCTTCAGTCACCATTTAGTGTCCATGTCTCACAACCATAGAGTAGGACAGGGATCACAAGCGACTTGAAGATCCGGATCTTTGTCCTCCTGCACAGGTACCGACAACGCCAAATACTCCCGCTGAGCGAGTCCATAACACCGTGGGCTATGCCAATCCGCCATAAGACTTCTTGACGTGACCCGCCGCCATTATGGACTGCGCTACCAAGGTATGTAAAACTTTCCAAGATCTCAATGTCCTCGCCACACGCATGAACAGACTGTACTGCTTCCTCTAGTAAGTCTCCAAATACCTGGACCTTGGTCTTGAGCCAGGAGACCTCAAGTCCCAAAGGCTTTGCCTCCTCGTGCAGCGCCTCGAGAGCCCTCACCAGGACCTCCAGCGACTCAGCAAAGATTACTGCATCATCGGCAAAAACAAGATCAGTGATCTTGGTGTTGCCGACGGATGCTCCACAATCACTTTGATCTACAACCTTGTCCAATACCCAGTCCATACAAGCGTTGAAAAGTGATGGGGCAAGGACGCACCCTTGCCTCACTCCTGTATTCACAGGAAAGAAGCTGGATACACCTGCCCCACACTTCACAGCACTCTCATACTTCACAGCAGGCCCCTATGCAGCCCCGCAATTCAAAACATTGTCGCGTGTGCAGTCCAGGTATACAGTGGTCTATGGTATAGCTCATGTTAGGTAAAGGTTAGTTTATGTTAGGTAAAGGTTAGGTTATGTTAGGTAAAGGTTTGGTTAGGTAAAAGTTATGTTATGTTAGGGAAAGGTTAAGTTAGGTATAGGTTCGGTTATGTTGAATTTTGTTTTTCAATCATTATTTGTCGCAAATCCCTTAAAAAAAATATTTGCGACAGAAACGGTTAGAAGATTGATTCAAAACACATAAAAACTCATCAGAAAAAAATAGTTTCGTCCACCAAAGTGAATTTAGTGTTAAACTGGAAATTTAGCAAAGTTTTTTGGATAATGGGGAATAAGGTAATATTTTTTGGGGTATATGCTGAGTAGGAGCCACCTGCATGATACACTATGTAAAGATATATTAGCATATTTCATTAAAAAAGATAAGTCTGAGAGTATTAAAGATAACGTGTATGATTCCATAAAGCACTATCATTATGAAACTAATAACCCAAATGAAATTAAGCCTAACCTGGACTCCCAACAACGTTAACTAACCAATTTATTTGACCTAATTCCTACTAACCAGAGAGTAAGGTTTTTCAAAAACTAATAATTTGCGATACAAATACTATAGAGTAGACTGCACCATATTTAATCATGAATAAGAATGTAAAGCTCAAAATATTTTAAGTGATTATGGGCAAATGCTCCAATAAACTCTATTTATTTTTCATGGTAAAAATGGACGAGGACTGCGCGGTCATTTTCTGAGACACTGACTAGTTTCTCCTTGCCTAAAATTAGTGGGGGGTTTTTCAGATGGAGGTATTTTTATTTTCCGGAAACCCAATACATTTTTCTTTTCTTTTTCATCACCAAATCCTAAGGTCGCCGTTTCCATTGATAACAATGTACGTCCATCAGAAAAATCACTATAACTTTGCCAGGAAATAATAGTCAGTGTCTCAGAAACCAGAAAAGTGACACTATTATACAAAAACTAAGTGCGCCCCGCCCCGCCCCGCATTCGCCAGCCCACCCGCCAGCTGCCGAGTAGTCCGCTTGTCTCGCCCTGCTGCCTGCTGGGAGGAGTATTACCCGAGCCGAAACTAACCTAACCTCATAACGGGGGGGGGGGGGTTCCGCCCCCCTCGACCCCCCCAGCGAGATTATGAAACTAACCGAACCTTAACCTAACCTCCTATAGGGTTGGGGGGCCTCTGAAAAGGGAGTGTGTGTCTGTAGTGTATGCGTATTAACCAACTTTATTATTTCTACAAAATGTATATAAGTTTTGAAGGTTACGCGGAAGTGGATTAATACTGTACAATATACTGAGCAAAAAATAATATAGAAAACGTAAGTGGTAACGGCGGTAGCGACCGCGCAGTTCTAGTCCATAATAACCTTATTATCCCCGAGTATTGGAAAAGTGTACCAAAACACATAACAGACAGCGGCTTCTCATCAGTTATAATACTATATCTCTTCATCTATCTGTTATATGCCGTTATTTCTTCTTCTACAACCATTTGTCATTACTACTTTGTAACATTATGTTGTTTTTCATGTCAAGTGACCCTTTCTTAACCTCAGCCACTCTGTCAGATTCTGCTCCAATGTCCTTTCTTTTCTCTTGTTTCCACGGGATCATTTTCTACAAGACAGCCTCAGAGGTGTCTTCACAATGCTTGCTTGGCAGTGCTGATGGTTATGATTATAGGCATGGTTTTCCCCGCATCTGTACGGCATCACAACAAAGCCACGCGGCGCCGAAACTCCCGTTTTCTAATGCTTGTTCTCTAGTCCCGTCTTCGTACCAAGACCGCGCTCAAAAACAGCAAATCTTGGGTTGGTCTTCGTAATCCAAGACGGTGCTTGGACGACAAAAACACAGCTCAGGTTGCGAGCTCGATATCATAAAGTGAACATGCTTGGCGTAGGGACTTTAAACTTTACCGAATTTCCAAAAAGTTTTATGATGAAAAAATATCAACATTAATCGGTGGGCTTCTTAGAATACACATCGTATTTCAAAAGTTCAAGGCGGGATGGCAAAAGACATTGCAAATAACTTGCATGTTTCGTCTCTCATAAACAAGACAAGAAAAATGTCCTGAAGAGCAAACCCTGGCAGCAAGAGTTTCTTTGTTTTGATATTATATATCAAAAGCATTTTTGTTCTTCCATCAGTTTGCCTTACTGAATAAGTTGTTTGCTTGACAGTCTTTACCGTAGCAATAAAAACGAACGGAACAGATCAATCATCAACAGGAAGAAAACATAAGCGCAATGCAGAGATGTATGTACAACTCATTTACTATCATTCATTTGCTTCGCTAAATATCATGATTGCTTCTTTTTTTCACATTACGGTCCGTTCCAGACCACCACCACCCAGAGCACGGACTCGTCGCCACTTACCGCTCCCTACTCCTTAGGCTCACTTCCATAATGACCGCCTTTCTGTGCGCAGAACATATGCAGTTTATTTTTTTGTTTCAGAAGGGAGAGTGCAGTTTTGTACCCGAGATGTCAATCAAGCTATAAGACATCTTATCACAAGATTATTGTGACCGTCATAATTCAACCGGATCTGAGGGTGGCAGTCAATTTACTCCTGTAGGAGTAAGTGTGGGATAAAGAGTAAGTGATAAAGAGTATCCAAGTGTGGCTGTGTTTTGAATGAATGCACATCCTGCCGTGAAGCCAAAATGGTCTGCGTCATCGTGGTTCATCTATACGAGCTCGCAGGTCGACCATTTTTTGTGGCCCGAAATTACTTTCTGACTAGTCACGGTCCTTTGTTGTCCTCCTGGGCGGATCTAACTCGCAAGAACATGTTTGATCTATATAACTGTTACCTGTGGCAACTGGAACACGATATAGAAATTAATCTGAACTGGAGGTTCAGGTGAAGTTCTACATCTATGTCTTAACAATGTACTCATGAATTCATGGGTGGTGTGAGCATCTACCGTGGTCACAATGATGAAGAAATGCCAAAGGTTTGATTTTAGCTTGTTTGTTGCTGGACAAAGTGTGAACGTGTTGTGTGTGTGTGTGGTGTGTGTTGTGTGTGTGTGTTGGTGTGTGTGTGTGTGTGTGTGTGTGTTGTGTGTGTGTGTGTGTGTGTATGTGTGTGTGTATGTATGTGTGTGTGGTGTGTGTGTGTGTGTGTGTGTGTGGTGTGTGTGTGTGTTTATGTATTGTAATGTATGTGTTGTGTGTGTGTGTGTGTGTGTGTGGTGTGTGTGTGGTGTTTATGTTGTGTTTGTGTGGTGTGTTGGGTGTGTGTGTGTGTGTGTGTGTGTGGTGTTTGTGTTGGTTGTGTGTGTGTGTGTGTGTGTTGTGTGTGTGTGTGTGTGCGAGCAAGCGATATTCAACAATAAATATTGATCATCCAACAGGTCAACAAATAATTGTGCAAGCCCACTTAATCGCTAATTTTCTGCCCTAAATAATGGATACTTACAGTTCAAAATAAGTTATTGTCAACGAGTTCTTGATTTGTTATTTAGTTCTCTCCGTAAGTGTTCGTTTTCTAGGATTATAAAAAAGAACAATGGCAGGAAACGAACAAGGCGATTAAAGTTTCCACAGCATAGAGCTTGTGCAGTCGAGGGCTTACATGAAATCGGTAGGATGCGTAATAACTATAGAATTGCAAAAGATTATTAGAGAATAATTTTGCGTTGCTTAGTACAGCTCACATCTCATATTACTTTTCAAATCAAATATTAAATTCAAAGTTAATGGTATTCGACGAGCAGCAGCAACAGGAACGCATGACAATTTTCATTTTTATCAATCATTAAACAAGATTTATCAGATAAATGCAAAAACAGTTGACAGTAACATTAAGCGCTTCTAGATACATAAGTTCAAGGACTAGTGGACTAGTACGTGTAATCTGCAGTGCAAACACTTGCACATTTCTTTTCTGGAATAAGAAGAAACGTTGTATATAACCACCATCACCCTTGAACGTGCTTGGTGTTGCCACGAATGCAAGTACTTGACTTTTCCCTTATACTTGCTGAATGCCCTGTATGGTGTTCAGATCTATGATAAACCTACCTTCTAATAACACATTATATATGGGTTGCTCAGTTTCGATATTGAGAGTTACAGGTTCTTATTAATAAGATGATTATGATTATGAAGCTAATTCATGGTGGAAAAGACTGTGCGCCACGCTAATTTAAGATTTCGAATAATTTTAAATGTTATTAAAACCCATTACGTATCAAACTTACCTGATACCTCTCTCCCCACCGTGATCCGTCGCGTGCCTCACTTTGGCCCTAAACATACATATAGTGACTTCCCTCTCAAAACTGAATACTGAGATCATAACAAATGAAGATAAGGGGCACTAGAAGATAAACATTAAATCATACAAATACACATTGATTTCAGAAAATTATGAAGACCTCACAAACTGTACTCTATATAAAATGCCCCCAGGCAAAATGGCAGTTCATGTCAGAAGGCATTACATGAACGATGATGTTTTGCTGATGAAGATAATGGCGCCTGGGCTTATGTGGTGCTTACATGGCATGTGGTGCGGCATGCGTGTGTTGTGTGCGTGTGTGTGTGTGTGTGCGGTGGTGTGTGGGTGTGTGTTGTGTGTGCATGCTGTGTGTATGTACGTGTGTGTACGTGTGTGTTGCCGGTATGTGTTGTTTGTGTGTGTGCGGTGTGTATTTGAGTGAGTGTGTGTGTGTGTGTTTGTTTTTGTGTGTGTGTTTGTGTGTGTGTTGGTGTGTTGTGTGGTGTGTTTGTTTGGGTGTGTGTTTGTGTGTGTGTGTTTGTGTGTGTGTGTGTGTGTGTGTGTTGTGTGTGTGTGTGTGTGTGTGGGTGTGTGCTATGGAAAGTGGTGATTCTAAGCGACTTGATCATCTATGATATGGGTTTTGGCAAGATTATCACGCCAATATGTTCAAACAATGTATTGCTTTCAGTGCCATAGGACACGAAAAAAAAGAGGAAAAAAGATGGGATAAAAGTTCATGCAAGGCAACTTTTACCTTTGAAGTTATTGTTAGAGTTCTTATATGAAACGCAGTTTTCTTTTTCTCGTCATTATATTTCTTGCAACACGGAGTCCCACCCATGTTATGAATGTTTTGAATTGTATCTGGTGGTGTTAAAAGAAGAATGCAATGCACCACTTTTGCTAAGGGATAACGTGATTCTGACTTTGAATTCATCCTCAACAACTAATAAAGCAAAAGTGCCAACTCTGCAGACATCGCAAGAGGCCAGAGTAGTATAAATAGCAGTGTGATCGTCTTCCCTCATGATTGCAGTGAACTCAAGCCTAGACATGAAGTATCAGGTGAGTGCACTACACCTGACTGTTGACTATGTGTCAGCATAAATCTTACCAGAGGTACTTTTCGATTGTTGAAGAGATCCAATCCTCAAGGGAGGATCTACCTAGGCATTCATGAAAAAAAAATATATTACACTAGTAAGTCATGTTTTTCAAATATATGGCTTTTCTTCTCTGGCGCTTAAATGTTTTCCTTTGATATCTGTGTTTTTTCTTTCTTACTTACTGGCCACTGCATTGTTTAAACATATACGCGTAGGAAAATGGCTATTTTGAAACAATATGAGCCGGCAATAGAACTAATTGTGATCATTATATAAACGTCATTAAGGACAATAGTAGTTGTGGTATGGTCGCCTTTTTCAAGTGACAAAGATATTGAGGAATTGTAATCCAAAAGGCTGTACAAAAAACAAGTAGCCTTATATAGTCTTTTATCATGACATGAATTTGCAATGATATCATTGGCAGCTGCACTCGTTCTATATCAATTATGTTATCCATCTAGTGACTGACCATGAGTACAACTTTCCCCCCTCACTCAACACATCCTGTAAGTTATCTAGTAATCTTTACTGATGTGCTTCCATAGAATGTAATGGGCAATTGATTTTCTATTCGGTAGTTGCTTGATACTGCGGGTGGCTGTCGTCGGCTCTTCACCTTGCCGAGGGTATTCTCAAACTACTACCTGCCCATAGACTACCATATTTGGTTCTCGCTACCTACGATCCACACCTATTGCTGCCCATACTGTTTTATTCCCAGCCGAACTACTTACTTCCTCAATTCCGGTCGCTCAATACGTTGTAGACGATGCTTTCCTTGACCGCAGCGAAGTGAACAATGTCGTGTGCCGATGGCTTGAGATCTCATGAAAGCTGCCGTTATGACATCTTCACCGGGGATTCATGGTTGACAACGTATATCTTGCCATGAACGCGGCCGCCCGTACATGTTCTGGAGACTCGGCTCGCCAATGGAATACTGTGTCTGAGCAGCAAGTTTAAAATCTGCGTGGGATTGGATGAGCGGTTTTCCGCCATTTTTGGATTCGCCTCGGGACATCTTTGCCGTAAACGAAGAACTTTATCTTGCGTGGAACGATTTCTGACAAGTTCGCTTAGATGCTGTCGAGACGGCCACGTTCTACACACAAGTATTACCGACATCAGCCAAGTATCTACAAGGCACGGAAGCAACTACGCCGAGTCTCGTAGATATCTACGACATTTTGCTTGTAGCCAGGAGGGAGGCACTGTGAATCGTGCGTCCACGGCAGGGGCCCTACCGATGAGAGCAGGGCTAATCTAGCGGCTTCTGAGAGAATCACACACTACTCAGCGAGTCTATGTGCCAGTCGTTAAGAACCATCTTATCGTAGACTTTATCCAATCACTTGCAGTTGACCCCTCATGAAAGCAAATTTTTTATAATGACAGGCCTATTACGCTACCTTGGACCATCTACATAGCCGATGCTTCTGAGACTAATTGGTAAGCGATGTTACGCTCCCTATCTGTCTGTGCTCCGCCCGGTCATAAATGACCGCCTAGCCCCAAGGCAAACCCTGCTGAGCCAAAAAAGAACATTTATAAACTGTAGCTAATGCGACTCTTCTGCCCATTGATCGTGTGGGCTTACGCGAAG
The DNA here is from genome assembly GCA_016584305.1 of Chionoecetes opilio. NCBI lineage: Eukaryota > Metazoa > Arthropoda > Malacostraca > Decapoda > Majidae > Chionoecetes > Chionoecetes opilio. The sequence goes on along the minus strand of JACEEZ010009279.1, from coordinate 5,488 downwards.
TGAATGACGATGCTCGCAATCCTGAGGTAGTTACTGCCTGTGGTCGCATGACTGTGCTTTTGATTTATAATTTGTCCTGAAGTTGTTTTGATCCTGGTGTTTTTTCGTCTTTTTCAAAACAGATTTACTTTTTGTCGGAGTTAATCAATACAGATGTTCATCAATCCACTTACATTTGTACAAATTTATCAATAGTATGTTATATATTGTCGTCATTATTATAGTATGCGCAGGTCATGTCAAATAAAAATTCCTTACTCCATGTTGGTCTTATATTTTTCAATTCACCACCTCTCCATATCAGTGGTCGCTGCAAGTTTTCCAGGGGCTTCAGAAGTACCTTGCAGCTTTGTGGGGTCCCTGTTCACTCTCCATGTTTCATCTGTTCATCAATAAGTTGAATTCTGCTAACCAGGATAGTGTTTTCTCATAATTTCCTTTTGTTTGAGATTGCTTTCATGACTCGTGAGGCATCCTTCTCATTCAAACAAGGATTATATTTATGTACCATAAACATTACCCTTGTTTCTCAATTTCTATTTGATATGGCATATCCGATTCAAGGAATGAAATATTGATTAACGGTATCTGGGAAAGAAATGGAATTTCATAATAGTGCTCATGAACTAAACAACCTTCTGTACTTACATGTTCCCCTAATGGTCCACTTTCAGTGGCGGCTCGTGATAAAATACATGTAGGGACTGCAAGCTTCAAACAACAGTAAGCATACACAACTTTACCTATTCTCAGGTATGAGTTTTAGTTGATGTTCACGGATTTCGAGCATGGTAGTACAGTGTTGGTAGTAAGAAGGGATGGCGGGTGTAGTGTTTGTAGTAGAGGGGATGGCTCAGGCGGTGATTGTATAATTTACCGTATTAACTTGAAATAACGTCGTACTGCTGTTTCATCTTTTCATTTAATGTCATCTGGTAAAAGTTGATGTTTTGCAATAATTTACTCGTTCCTCCATCATCTAGGGTAATTAAAGAAAGCAACGATTTATACCCCACCGTCTGACACGCACTGTAACACGAGAGGGACGGATTTAGCTGCCCTCGACTGCAGCTCTTTGTGTTCCCAGGAGCACGGCGGCGGCGCAGACAGAATCGCGACAGAACAGCAAATATGAAAGTTACTTACATTTTGGTCTGTTTTACTGAAAATCACCTAGTAACTTATTAAAATAATTAAATATCATATAATTACTTTTTATTATGATATATTTGTTAGTATTATATTCACTTTCTGCTGTCTCTAAGGCCATCATACACCTGGCAGTGAGTCGTCTGGGGGGACTGCAGCTCTGCAACCTTATGCTACTAGCCGGCACTGTCACTTTTAATGGAATACACACACACACGCACACACACACACACACACACACACACATCACAACCACACAATGATAGGTACTCCGTAGTGTAGTTTTAGCACGCTTGGTTTTCACAACCGATAAAGTCCCGGATTCCGATCCCTGGCGGAGCGGAACAGATGGGTTGTTTCCTTAACCCTAGTCCTGTCCTCAGCAGTGAATGGGTACTGGGTGTTAGCCGGGGGGTTTGTGACCTGCCTCTCCGGTGCTGCTTCGGCCAACACAAAGCACTAGGGATGATGATAAAAATGCTGACATGAGACGGGGCCAAACACGAGCATTGCTCTGGCCCTGTAAAATACCACTAGATAATCCAACTAGATGAATACACACACACACACACACACACCACACCACACACACACACCTCCCACCACACACACACACCCACGCACAACTACGGACGCATACACCACACAACATACACACACACACACACACACACACCTTAGTGACTTGGTGACAGAGAGAAAACACACACATGTACAGTCCACCATCACCTTGAGAGATAAGGAGAAGGAGGAGAAAGAAGAGGCAGAACGAGGGGACAATCTAATAATTGAAGACAATAATATAATAATAATAATAAGTAAATAAATTAACAATAATACATATAATAACGATAATAAAGATGTACTATTGATTATAATATTTAATCAGAAGGAGGAGAAGACAATAGATGCAAATGCAAAAAGTGAGAAAAAGAGGAAGAAATGTAAGAAGCATAGAAAAACCAAGAAACAAGACAATAATAGAAACCAAAGAAAATATGGATGAATCGCCAATCAAGAATACAATCTTAACCAAACCCCACACAAAAAACGAAAGTAGAGAAGGAGAAAAGATAAAAAACACAACCAACACATTTTACAAGGCCAACACGAGAACCCCGCACGCCACCCACACACATGACCCCCCCCACACACACGAACCCCCCCCCACACACCGCAGTAGATTGACCCGACAGATTACAAGACAAGATAATATAAAAAAATTGAATATCTATAACCACCTGCCGGGAGACTCTATAGAGATGACACCAAGAGTCTCTATTGTCCAACTTTTTAACAGCAATTAAGAGTGGGGCGGAGTAAACGACCCGTCCGCAACTGAGCCAAACCTTCATCAGCGACCGCGGCGACACAAAAATTACCCGGCCCCAATTATCACCCTATAGAGAGAGAGAGAGGTAGAGATGAGAGAGAGAGAGAGAGAGAGAGAGAGCGAGAGAGAGAGAGAGAGCGAGAGAGAGAGAAGAGAGAGAGAAGAAGAGAGAGAGAGAGAGAAGGGAGAGGAGAGAGAGAAGAGAGAGAGAGAGAGAGGAGAGAGAAGAGAGAGAGAAGAGAGAGAAAAGAGAGAGAAAGAGAGAAGAGGGGAGGAGAGGAGAGAGAGAGGGGAGGGGGAGAGAGAGGAGAGGAGAGAGGGGAGAGAGAGAGAGGAGAAGAGAGAGAGAGAGAGAGGAGAGGAGGAGAGAGAGAGAGAGAGAGAGAGAGAAGAGAGAGAAAAGAGAGAAAGAAGAGAGAGGAGAGAGAAGAAAAAAAAGAGAGGAGAGAGAGAGGGAGAGAGGGGGAGGGGGAGAAGAGAGAGAGAGAAGAAAAAAAGAGAAGAGAGGGGAGGGGGAAGGGGGAGAGAGAGAGAGGGGAGAGGGGAAAAGAGAGAGAGGGGAGAGGAGAGAGAGAGAGAAAAGAGAGAGAGTCTAAATGGGGAGTGAAAGGGTAAAAAAAGGGGGAAACTAGGGAAAGGGGAAAAGGGGGAAAAAAGGGAAAAGAGGGTGGGGAAAAGAGTAATAGGAGGCAAAAAGGTGTGAAAAAAGGGGAAGAAAATGAAGGTGGAAAAGGGGGAAAAAGAGACTTGAAAAATGCAAAAAAACTGTAAAAAAACAGTAAAAGACGATACAGATAATTAGGAAATGAAACAAAAAATGATTTAGTAAAAAAATGGTTTTACTAAAGTTAAAAAAATATCTAGGATGATTATGTTATAAAAAAGGAGATAATCAAAAAAATTTGGGGATAAAGATATAAAGGGAAAACTTTAATTTAATACAAAAGAAGCCCCAAAACCTAAATGCAAAAAAAAAAAAAGAATCTTTAAAAAAAATTTAGTGGTGATTAGGGGTTTTGAAAATATTGTGAATAACTTTGAATGAGATGGAAAAAAAAGGGGAAACACCCCTTTTAAAAATAGTCTTTTTGGTGTCTAAATTATGATATATAACCTTTTTTTTTTTTCGTCGAGCACTCATATATCAACTCAAAAATCAATTTTTTCTGATATTAATGTATAAAAAAAACACCCAATATTACAAATAAAATCACAAAAAAAAAAAAGACATCATAATATCGAGCATAATGTGAGAAAAAAAAACAAAACCAAAGGGAAAAAAAATTCCAAATTTTGGTAAAAAGAAAAATAGCAAAAATGGGTTTGAATCAGGTAAAGCAATGAGTGAGGGAAGTCAATGCTTTTTTTGGGAAGTGGGGGAAAAACGAGGTGAAAGCGAGATGAGGTCAGGGGCAGGGAGGGAAAGGGAGCCCTGTTTTTAAAGGGGGGGAACAGGTGTTTTATCTTGAGAAGATTTTAGTTTGATTCCTCCCCCCCTCTGGGATCATGGAGGAGAGAAAAATGCAGAATAGCAAAAAAAACATCAAAAAATAGCAAATTTTCTAAAAAATGGTCCTCGGGTTGCCTGCCTCCCTGCCGCCCCTGCCTGCCTCCTTCCTCTCTCTTCCTTTTCTCCCTTTCTCTCTTCTTCCCTTTTCCCCTCTCCCCTTTTCCTCTTTCTCTCCTTTCCCCTTTTCTCCTCTCCTCTCCCCCCGGATGGGGGGGGGCCGCAAGTGTCCGGGCCCCTCCCCCCCTACATAATTTTCCCCCCTTTCCCCTTTTCCCCCCCCCCCCGCCCTATCCCCTCCCCGCCCCCCCACCCCCCACCCCCTAAAAAAACCCCCGACGACATTCCACCCACGTCACGATGAAAGAGAGAGACAACAGGAAGAGAGAGAGAGGGGAGAGAGAGAGAGGGGAGAAGAGAGGAAAAAGATGGAGGGGAGGGTTATTAGGCGTGATTGGAAATTAAGTGAGGGTGATGAGAGAAGGAGAGAGGAAAAAAAAAGGGGGGGAAAGGGGAAAAAAAAAGGGGGTGTGGGGAGAGGAAGGGGAGGAGGAGGGATTTCATGGATTAAATAGGAATTTACAGACACCAAGGGGGGAACCTATTGGTTTTCCCTAGCGAGGGTATTGCAACCAAATACAAAAATCTAAAAACTACTTTTAAGAAAAAAACAGTTGGGAAAATTGATATCATGTCCTAAAAAGGTAGGAACATGGGGGTTTCATGGCAGAATGATAGGTATGAAAAAAATAAACTACAAAAAAACCCCCTACTACTACAACTAAAACGATACGGGGGGGCTAGATAAAAGATTTCGCACATCAAAACCCATTTACTTTTTTCATGCGCGTCAGGTCTGTTTTTTGAAAAGTAGTTATTGTGCTGGCTTCCGACAACATTTGCTGGTAACTTTTTTCCACGTCAAAGACTCAAAATTTAAATAAATTTTTTTCGGGAAAACGGTATTCAACTTGATCGTTTAGTTTTAAAAAAAACCCTTATTTCTTGTTATCATTAGTTAAAGCTCAAAAGGTTCTTTTTTATTAAAGACATCAAAACCCTTTTAGGATCTTAAAAGGGGTTTTTATTTAATCCCCCGGATTCACGATCCTTTAAGGAAAAAAATTTAAATTTCCGCTTATTTTTCATAAGCCCCTTTTGGGTGGCAAGGTTTTGGGAGAGGACGTGAGTTACCAATGTGCGCGTCCCTGTGGGGATTTCGGTCAGCGGTTTTGAGTCCCCGTAGTTCAAAAAGTTGCTGGGCGTGGCGGCCTTTTTTATGTCAATAACCTTTTTGTTGGTCTTGCAAAAGGTTAGATAGGAGAAAAATCTTATTGTCTCTCTTCTAAAATAAATTTCGCAAACGGAATTTTTTTTTGGTTTTTTTTGGTTTTTGGGGGGTTTTTTTTTGGGGGGCCCAAAAAAGGGAAATTTCCCAATTTGGGGATTGTTTCTTTTTAAGAAAAAAAAAAAACAAGGGCCCCAACCAGTTTTGGGGA
>JACEEZ010009278.1:55000-61531 GCA_016584305.1 Chionoecetes opilio | reverse complement strand
CATATATATTTTTTCACGCGAACTCCACCTGCCGTCGATATTCCTCCCACAACCCGTGTCGCGCATGGCAAGCCAGTCAAGTGTTATGTTTGTTTCTATGCTCTCTTCACATCCTGGACTCCCTCCTCCTCCTCCCCTTCCCCTCTCCTCCACTAAGAGCATCAGGGTTCTATAGACCATCATATTTTTTACTGAAGGATTGTGAGACGTCCTTCACTCCCACCCACATGCCTCTCTACATCTCCTTCACCTTCCTTCCCTCCCTGCTACCCTCCCTTCCTCCCTCTCAACCCCTTTCCTTCTGGTGGTCACGCATCACCTCCTCCTCCTCCTCCTCCTCCTCCTCCTCCTCCTCCTCCTCCTCCTTATGTTCGTCTTTGCAACATTCTAAACACTCCTAGCTCTCCATTCCTACCTGATGTGTATTTTTATTATTATATCAGGTAGTTGTTCCCTCACTACCCCAAAGCAGCAACCTCGGCAAGGATTCACACCCCAGTAGTCCGGCAGCTTAGTGAAATGATGGGGACATGCCGGATAAAAGCACCAAAATTTTTTCAGGCACTCTACAGGCTCCTAGCTATGATTTTGAGAGGGGAGACAAATGATCCCATCACTCAGATGGCTATAAGGAACGCTTCTTTATTATTTTGACATTTCCGCATGTGGAAATTAGGGTAAATGGGTTTTTTAAAAGAATAGTCATAAGGATAATGTTTATTGGATGCAAGTTATCTTATTATTATTATTTAATAACTCCAGAACAAAATATTCCAATATGGCTGTCAAAAAAACATAAATTCAATATTTATTCGACTTTAAACTCCCCTGCGGACATCGCGAAATGCCATGTAGTTTATTAGCAGAACACGAATTAAAACATACTCCTTGCAATTCAAAAATGACAGTGGTTAATCTACTGACGGTGCATTATGAAAAATAAGTATTCATTAAGCTCATTATACAACAATCATGTTCTTCCTGTACAGCTGCAGGAATGCCATGTCTTTGTTAAGCACCAGTATCACAATGCAGGTATGATTCATAATTGTAATTATGTGTCTACTTCTCACATTTGCAGCTGCACAGTTCGGTGCATTTCCAGCTGGCTTTCTTGCATGAACATCTCCCGCCACAACCTGCAGCACTTTTGCAGGCACACTTCACAAGTTCACTTACAGCCTTTGCTGCCGCAGGCTGCGAGCTCCAGACAGGAACCCAGGACTTTGTTTCTGCATCCAGTGTCCAACCGCAGCCTTCAGCAGTTGGTGTCTGTTGTTGGGCCTGGTGACAGGTTGTCCAGATGCCAGCCTGGTACACTGCAACGCTTGGTGTGCTGCAGCAGGGCCTGTTGAGTTGGGGGAATGTTCTCCATCGTTCTTTTTTTTCTGGCAGAACAGTTCCTTTCTTGCTTCATTCACCGACACCAGAGGGCTGGTCTTGTCATATATAACGACTGTGAAACGTTCCAGCATCTGGAACTCCTGGCAATCCACGGTGATTTGTGCATGTGGATGTTCTACGATGAAGTTGAAGGCATCTGTGACTTCGGTATAGGCACCCCATGCTTCCCAAACCGACTTTTTCCCCTTTCCAAAGAAAGAAGAAGTCGTATCACACCCTGTGAAGCTGTGGAACACTGGTAGCGCTGTGGACTTCTCTTTGCCCAGAGTACTACAGATGGCATTGATGTGTAGGAAAAGGAAGTTCTTGCCACTGCCGAAGGCGACCCAGATGTCAGCCGATGGATACTTGCTGGCTAGAAAGTGATACTTCCCGATGAGGATGACAAGAACGTCAGTATCCACGGTGCGTACCAAGCATGTGGTGCATCCACTCTCTAGGGCATCTTGTAGATGGACCACAATTCTTGTGTCTGCCTCTTCGTGGTCACATGGCGGCATCGAGTGGTCAGTGCCACTGCAGACTACAGAGGCTCCAGATGTTGCAAAGACCTGCTTTCCGTCTGGGAAGGTAGTGGATACAATCTTCTCTGATAGGAACTGGAAGAGTTCTACCTTGTTTGTGGGGTCACGCAGGAAATCGGGCCAATTGCCTGGGACCTTGGTCTGGCCTGCCACCTTCCTTCGTACACCTTTCCCCCGTTTCTCTCTGGTTGATTCTTTGATACTGTTGTCCAGGTACCTGTCCCATACCACATCTACTCTCATAGAGGTTTCCAGTTGCCTCATGATGTGGGGAACAAACACTCCACTTGCATAATCGTCAAATGTAGTGATGCCAGTCACTGGGAGGAGGTGTACCACAGCAGCACCATCGAGCACTCTAACATCAAATGAGCCAGAGGGTTCTTCTTGCGTCTTCTGGGCCAGAATGTTGGTGAGATCGGACTTCTTCCCTTGTCGCAGCTTCCCTCTTTCAGCCAAAGAAGGAGGGTATGGGTGATTCTCATGCTTGAAGAAGGTGTCCAGGTCCCCATCACGGTGCTGTGTGACTATGTAGAGACGGGAATGAAAAAAAAAAAAAAAAAAAAAAAAAAAAAAAAAAAAAAAAAGGTTCATAGAGGCTTCTGAGTAATTGGATCGTTTGTCTCCCCTCTCAAAATCATAGCTAGGACCCTGTAGAATGCCTGAACAAAATTTGGTGCTTTTATCCGGCATGTCCCCATCCTCTTGAAATCTGGTCCTTAGCGGCCGGACTACAGCCACCTCTGCCACACACCTGTAGACTCCACGCGGGTCCTGGGGGTTAGTTACGCAGCTTTGTAGTTTTGCATGATTAGTTTCTTTATTGTCTTTCTCTCTCTCTTCCTTTAAGTTGAGTTTTGTTGTTGTTATTTACATGTTTATATAATTTGTTATTGTCACTGGTTGGCTTCTATCTTCTCATTGTGTGTGTGTTTGTGTGTGTGTGTGTGTGTGTGTGTGTGTGTGTGTGTGTGTGTGTGTGTGTGTGTGGACTGTGTGTGTGTGTGTGTGTGTGGTGTGTGTGACTGTGTGTGTGTGACTGTGTGTGTGTGACTGTGTGTGTGTGTGTGTGCGTGTTGTGTGTGTGTGTGTGTGTGTGTGTGTGTGTGTGTGTGTGTGTGTGTGTTGTGTGTGTGTGTGTGTGTGTGTGATGTATGTGTGTGTGTGTAACTGTGTGTGTGTGTGTTGTGTGTGTGTGTGTGTGTGTGTGTGTTGTGTGTGTGTGTGTGTGTGTGTGTGTGTGTGTGACTGTATGTGTGTGTGTGTAACTGTGTGTGTGTGTGTGTGTGTGTGTGTGTGTGTGTGTGTGTGTGTGTGTGTGTGTGTGTGTGTGTGTGTGTGTGTTGAGCAACTCCACCTGTGAAGCTGTTAATTGCAGCCTGGCTTCGACAACTCGGGAAAGTCTGCGTCCCCTTTAAATTTAGTAAGCTTTTTTTCTCCACTCCCTCTCCTCCTCCATTTCAACCCAGACCTCCTCCTCCTCCTCTCCCCCTCCTCCTCCTCCTCTTCTTCCTCCTCCTCTCTCAACAGTGACTCGACACAACACCGTCGTCACCAAGAATGGGCTTCGGCAACTACATGAACACAACACAAACACTTCAGACCTTCTCCTCGTCCCTCCAGACGCACCACCCACCTCGCACCTACACACACACACACACACCACACACACACACACACACACGCACACACGCACACACACACACGCACACGCGCACACACACAGCACACAGCCACCACACACACGCACACACGCACACACACGCGCACACACACAGTCACCACACACACACACACACACACACACCACACACACATACACACACACACACACACACCACACACACACACACGCACACACACAGTCACACACACACACACCCTATACTTATCCTCACTTTCTCTTTGTTCACCTGGATAATAATCATGATTTCAAGTGGAATGTAATGAGGAAGTCCATATAAATTTCCCCATTGATCCCTTACCCCCCTCTCGCTCTCTCTCTCACTCTCTCTCTCTCTCACACTCTCTCTCTCTCTCTCTCTCTCTCTCTCTCTCTCTCCTCTCTCTCTCTCTCTCTCCTCTCTCTCCTCTCTCTCTCCTCTCTCTCTCTCTCTCTCTCTCTCTCTCTCTCTCTCTGTCTCTGTCTCTGTCTCTGTCTCTGTTGGGGGATGTGGGTGTTGGGGGGGCGTCGAAGTGGTGTATATTCTGCTTCGTTATCGCATCATAGTCGTGATTCCCTTCAGTGAGCGTGTTGGGAGAGCGGGACATGACTCTCACTGCCTCAGCCAAAGACACTTCCTCTTCCTCCTCCTCCTTCTCCTCTCTCTTCTTTTCTGATCTATTTCCTCCTCCTTATCTCGCTATTTTATATTTTTTATTTTCTTCTGTAATGTATCCACTTCCTGCTCTTTCTCTTCCTCTAGCTCCTCCTTCTCATCCTTTGCTATTCCTCTCTTACCTCCTTTGCTTATCTGCCGCCCATTTATTCGTCACCTCATTCATTCTCTTCCATCTTTTAATTTTTCTCGTATATTAGTGTATATAATATATATCCATAGTTTTTTTATTATTCATCTTCGTATTTCGTTTTTTCGCCTCTAACTTTTATTCTCCTTCATCTGCCTTCATTTATTTATTTTTCTTTATTTATTGCCTTCGCTTTCACATATAATGAAATGACCTAACGTTGCACTCCTCCTCTTGCTCGCCTTCCTTTTCATCGTCGTTGTCCTCCTCCTCCTCCTCCTCTTCCTCTTCCTCTTCCTCTTCCTCTTCCTCTTCCATTTCCTCTTCCTCTTCCTCTTCCTCTTCCTCCTTCTTCTCCTCCTCCTTCTCCTACTCCTCATCCATATCGGATTGGAGCGATAAATGGCAATTAAAATTTAATTCCGATAAATGTAAAGTAATGCATATAGGTAACGACAACTTCAAGTATAACTATCAAATGAAAAATAAGTAGTTAACTGAAGTACAGTAGGAAAATTATTTAGGTGTCCTCATTAGTAATGATCTTAAAACTAGTACACATTGCCTGGCTGCCAGTAAAAAGGCAAATATGATGCTGGGCTTCATTAAACGCAACTTTGAACATAAAACCCCTAAAGTAATGACACGATTATACACGTCTTTGGTTAGGCCGCACTTAGAATATGCCGTTCAATTCTGGTCGCCTTGTTTCGTAAAAGATGAAGCCAAATTGAAATCAGTTCAAAGAAGAGCAACCAAACTGATTCCAACTCTGCGAAATTTATCTTATGAAGAGAGATTGCGGAAACTTAATATGTTTTCCTTAAAGGATCGCAGAATCCGTGGGGACTTGATAGAAACTTTTAAGATCTCTAAAGGATTTGATGTCATTAATCAAGAGAACCTATTTGAGCTTTCTCCTCAAGTGACAACAAGAAACAACGGTTTAAAACTGAATGGTCAACGTTTCATCACAGATCTCCGTAAAAATTATTTCAATGTTAGAGTTGTTAATCGATGAAACAAATTACCAGCAAATGTTGTCGAAGCCAGCACAATAACCTCATTTAAAAACAGACTAGACACGTACTTTAAAGTAAAAGTGTTTTGATATTGCCCTGCGAATTTATATTATATCGTCCCCCGGATCGATTAGTGTTAGTGGTAGTTGTATTTAACATACTTCATATCCTATCATTCTTCACTACAAGACTTGCATGTTTCTATCTTCTTTAGGGATATGGTATCCTTTTCCAACTGTCCTCTTACATGTAGTTTATAGTAAGTAGTATGTTAGTTCAGCACATACCCTGGTTATAGTCTCAATAGGTCTCCTGGTATCTGTTATTCCTATGTATTCCTCCTCCTCCTCCTCCTCCTCCTCCTCCTCCTTCTTTTCCACCTATTCCTTTACCACAAATACAGCCAGTGTGTCGGTCATGAGGAATGTTATTAAATCTTTCTAAAACTATGTAACTGCATATCCGCACATTGCCTCTAAACTTCTCTCTCGCTCTAAGCACTGTGATGTAAGCGTCTGTGTTCTGCCATTATTTTGCATTTTTTTGTGTCTGGAGTTAAGATCCGCGACGAAGCCATTCCAGATCTCATCCATCTTAATAGTGATCTGTATATGCTCATCTCGAAGTCACCTAACCAGTCTTCACCTCTCTGATTGGACGTCATGTCGTGGCTAACCAGTCTAAATGGTAATTTTTTTTCGCCTCTCCCTTCCATCTTCCACACTGTCCCTTCTCCTTTCTTTCTTCCCTCCCTACCTTTCATCTGCTCCCTCTGCATCTGAATTCGTAGTAGCAGCTCACTCCTTTCTTCAATCTGGTGGTAATTTATGCTGCTTCCTGTGAGGTGTACCCACTCGGACGGTCTCTTAAGTGATTGAAAAGTGGGCAACTTTCGCGTATCTTCCAGAACAATATGTATGCATCTAATATTCCATTATTTAATGTAAATGACTGTAGGTAGTTTGATGAAATTTTATATTGATGTTCCTCTGATTTCTTGTTGTTGCCATTTTACGAACCCGTGTTGTCACGTTTTTCTGCTTAAACATTTGAATCTTCATAATGAGAGAAAGTTTGAGTGCAAGCATGTTCCAGTAATTGTTGAATTATCT
>JACEEZ010009278.1:50000-52500 GCA_016584305.1 Chionoecetes opilio | reverse complement strand
ACTTACTTGATGATGGGTTGACGGTGTAGACTGGCAGAGGCGATTTCTTTCTCTTCCGACGAAGCTTGCAAAGACCGATGTAGCAGATGACGAACCACAGGACGCAGATGAAAACAATAATACTGACGCAGATGGTCCAGATGATAGCGTTGGTCACCTGCATCATGGTGTGAGGTGCAGGGGCGTGGGGGGCGGGGGGTGGAGGTCAGGGTGTGGAGAGGGAGTGAAGAGTTATGATGTGTAATTGTTAGACAAGCTTAAATTCTGAATGGGTTGGAGGAGTGTGTGAGGAAGACGAAAAATAAATAAAATAGGGAGAAAAAGTAGGAATGGAGGAAGAGGAGCAATATTCAGGTAACCCATATTGGTGACGGGCTACCTGTAGGGCTTGACGAGTTTTTGTCCCTTGTTCCCCCCTTTGCTCCCACACACATCCAATGACACTCCCTTCAATTTTGTGATTGGGATTGATTGTCCTCGTGTTGTCGTTCACTTTTTTTTTGGTTTCTGTTGCGAGTATTTCGATTTTTTATTTTCTCTAGAAATGGGTCAAAGTCACCGAGAAGTGTTTCAGTTTAGAGGAAAACAGTTTTTATGAATCGTTCAAGGTTTCCATGGCTCACACATTTTTAAAGTCACTGCCACAGCATTTTCATTTCTTATCAGAGAATTTTCTGAGAACCTCTGTAGTTATGTTCCATATTTTGAGTTTGTACTTTGTCAGTAATAATGTATCATTGAGTACACTTTACTTCAAACCTACAAGACATCAACAGTATATGTAACACATGTATACCAAGAATTATATGTTATCACTCACACGTTGAAATCACTACAATATTGCAAGACATGTACGAGATCATTAGTGTGTAGGAAGAGGAGGAGAGCGAGAGGAGTAAGACGGAGAGGGAAGGTGTGTAGGGCTAGGCCATGTGTTAAGGTGACTATTAAAATGATTTCCTGATAGGGAATATTATACAAAAAAATATATAACAATATCAGTGAAATGTAAAGATGATGCAAGCGAAGGTGAGGGCAGAAAGGTTATGCAAGAGAGGTGAAAGAGAAGGAAGGAAGGAAGGAAGGAAGGAAGGAAGGAAGGAAGGAAGGAAGGAAGGAAGGAAGGAAGCACAGGTAGAGGAGGACAAGAATAGGTACGAAGCGTGAGGCTGTGATAACGGAAGTGGAGTTGATCAACACTGGGGAACAATTTGAAGAAAAAAAAAATGTTGAGTTAGATTTTTGAGCTTATTTAGACTAAAATTGGCATGCTGATTCCAAATCTGTAGTCAGTTTTTTTCTAGCACGTCAAGTTTTTTCTCCACAGCTTACCCTCCAGATAAGCAAAATTCCACTTGTGTCCGTCAGCTATAAGACCAATGCCTCATTCAGCTGAAATTCCAGTGCCTGTTTTCGAACAACTACCTCCTCTAGAAGATCTGAGTGATGTTGAAGAACGCAGTGACAGCAATGATGCAGATTTTGACTTTCACGAGGATTCAGTTCGTAGGGGATTTGATCAGCACGAGTTGAATGATTTAGCACGTGATTTGGGCCTATCCAAAAAAGCTTCAGAAATACTAGCTAGCATCAAGACTGAACGAGAAAAACATACTTGAACAAGGAGTGAAGGTATCATACTTTCGAACCAGAGAAAGTACATTTCTGCAGTACTTTCGAAGTGCCAGCGGTTTTGTGTTTTGCCATAACATTCCTGGTTTACTGAAGGAATTAGGGCTTTCAATATACAATCCAAATGAATGGCGATTGTTTATTGATAGCTCAAAGCGGAGCTTGAAGTGTGTCCTTCTACACAATGGCAATTTGTTTGGCGCAGTCCCTATTGGGCATTCGGTCTGTCTTCGTGAAGGATATGGAGATGTAAAGAGAGTCATTGAGTTATTGCAATATGACAAACACAATTGGATCATCTGTGTTGACCTTAAAATGGTGTCCTTCCTTCTTGGTCAACAACGTGGATACACAAAGTATCCCTGCTTTCTCTGTATGTGGGATAGCAGAGCTCGAGAGAAGCATTGGGTTCAGACGAATTGGCCTTCGAGATCTGATCTTAAACCTGGAGATCCTAACATTGTACATGAGCCACTTGTTGACAGGAAGAAAATAATATTCCCACCTCTGCACATAAAACTAGGTCTCATGAAACAATTTGTAAAAGCATTGTCAACTGATGGCGACTGTTTGAAGTACATCATCTTGGCATTTCCTGGACTGTCAATTGAAAAAATCAAGGCCGGTGTGTTTGATGGTCCACAAATTCGACAGCTCATCAAAGATGAACATTTCAACGGTACTATGTCAGACCTTGAAAAGAATGCTTGGCTATCATTCAAAGACGTCGTCAAGAACTTTCTTGGAAATACACGTGAAAGTAATTACACAGAAATTGTTCAGAAACTATTGGAGAGCTACAAAGCGCTTGGTTGCAACATGAGTATTAAAGTACATTTTTTGCATAGCCATCTTGCCAACTTTCCGG
>JACEEZ010009278.1:30000-47500 GCA_016584305.1 Chionoecetes opilio | reverse complement strand
GTTGCTAGCTCAGGTGCTGCTTGTGATGATAAGGCACGCTTCTAAACCAACCATAAACTTTGTGGCCACCATCAGAAAGACGCCGCCTTGCCGCCTTCCCTCAAGCTAGGCAGCCTGGCAACTCCTAGATATAAGATTACCTTTATGGCAGGAGAAAGTGGTAATTATTCCTTCCTTCTCCAATATACAGTGTGCGCGGACAGAAATAACTGCTGAAGGAAAGTTATGGATACCTGGTGTTTATGACGCCAGAGGATAAATATTTAGTCTTATTATTCTGATAATGGTTACTTGGTCGTTCTAAGTTGACTAAACAGCCGCACAGCAGCCTGCACTCGCTGCCCCGTGCACTGACTGGCAGGTGTTATGCGAAAATAAGTGGGGGGGGGGGGGTTTGTGTGTGTGTGTGTGGGGGGGGTGGGGGGGGGGTGTCATGACGAATGTATGGAATCTCAGACTGCAAAGACCTAACAGCAATCCTTTTCATATGAAACAGTCAAGTTGGCGGTCGGTACCAAGCATCAGATTGGAGGCTGTTTATGTGCGGCCAGCCAGTCATCCTTCCTCCTGTCATGCTTCGGGCTATATCAGGGAGGAGGTTAAGAGGACGATGCACCAAGCGACTCAGTCATGTAGGGAAGATGAGGCGTTACATGCTAAAAAACCGTATCATTATATTTCTCGGCTCATATGCTTAGGCTGTCGTTTGGAATTTACTGGCGAAGATTACGAAGACAATTACCACCACGGAGAATGTTACGGAGCCGGAACACAGAGGCGTGTTTTTTTTTTGTGTGTTGACTTAAGATACAGTGACTCCCTTCTCGGACACGTGGTACTGGACGGTACGAGAGTGGTGATGGTGGCGATGGTGGCAGATGGTAGACAAGGGAAGACTGGTTAATGGTGGCCGCTGGAATACCTCCACCACCACCACTGCCAGTCGTGACCTGGCAGGTACGGGGTGTGGACATCCCCGCTCCTGCTCCTTAGTCTCAGGTCAGGTCAGATCAGACCACATGTGTGAACCGCGTGCGCCACCACGTTATTTCCCTCGTGACACTGAATGATAGCTTGCCTAGAGTGTTGCGTTGTGAGAGTGCCCAATAACAATGCAAGGGAAGAGGAGGTTGGATGCGTCGTCCTCGGAGGATGAGGGCTCCACGCCCACACCCAAGAAGACCGACACCAGGACGGTGCAGGAAGAGAGACCTGACACCCAGGACATGGAATTGGAAGGTGAGGACGCCCGTAAGACCGAAAAATGGCAAGTGGTCGGTGACACCAAAAGGAGTGACCAGGCTGGCCAGGACAGGAACAGGCGCCCCAAGTTTAAGCTTGGGAGCACGGAGGGGCATGCCAACCACTACTTGGCCATCCTTTCCCTTCAGAAGGACTTCCCTGGGCTCAGGCTGGATATCAGGCCCAACCTGAAGGGTGAGTACATCCTCACGCCTAAGGACGATGACACCGCCGCCAGGATGAGCGCCCTCGCCGTGGAGGAGGACCCCGCTGCCCGAGTAGTGCTGCTGGACCCCGCACAAAGGCGAGTCAAGGCGGTCCTGCAGCGGTACCCCCTAGACCTCCCCATCGAGGCAGTGCGGGACCACCCACAAGTGGTTTCGGCCGAGCGTTTCCGCGCCACCCGGGACAAAGCCTCAACCCGCCAGGTGCTGGTGGTATTGGTGGGCGCTGCACCGGACAGGCTAGATTTAGGCCCCTGGGGAAGGTATCCTCTGCGGCCCTACGACAAGGAGCCACTGCGGTGTTACAGGTGCCAGCGGTACAATCATCTGCAGGGCCGCTGCACCCTTCCCGCCAGGTGTGGCGTGTGCAGTCAACCACATGCGACAGAGGACTGCATCAGGCGGCATAAGGCGAGTGAGGTAACTACAGCCAGATGCCCGAACTGCACCAGGAGCCATCATGCTTGGCATCCACGATGCCCCGAGCGGCTACGGCGGTTGCCGGGAGCGAGCAGGTGGCAACAGTGCGACGAGTCTCACCACCCACACCTGGAGGATCGGCAGAGTCGCTTTGTTCCTGCCCCAATTCCGACTCGCTCGGCCTGGGGTCGACCTGACTCGGGATTAAGGGACCTCACCCCTACCCTTAGGGGTAGGACCGTATCCTAGCGCTTCGTGTCCTGGTGGAACGCCGACGTGAGTTTCGACAGGGGATGCTTGCAGCCTATGTTGATCTCAAGAAGGCGTTTGACTCAGTGCATCGTGAGTCACTCTGGGATCTTCTGCGACTTCGAGGGATTCCTGCAAGGACTATTGGTTTGATAACTGGTCTGTATTCTGGGACTGAGAGTGCTGTGAAGTGTGGGGCAGGTGTATCCAGCTTCTTTCCTGTGAATACAGGAGTGAGGCAAGGGTGCGTCCTTGCCCCATCACTTTTCAACGCTTTTATGGACTGGGTATTGGACAAGGTTGTAGATCAAAGTGATTGTGGAGCATCCGTCGGCAACACCAAGATCACTGATCTTGTTTTTGCCGATGATGCAGTAATCTTTGCTGAGTCGCTGGAGGTCCTGGTGATGGCTCTCGAGGCGCTGCACGAGGAGGCAAAGCCTTTGGGACTTGAGGTCTCCTGGCTCAAGACCAAGGTCCAGGTGTTTGGAGACTTACTAGATGAAGCAGTACAGTCTGTTCATGCGTGTGGCGAGGACATTGAGACTTGGAAAGTTTTACATACCTTGGTAGCGCAGTCCATAATGACGGCGGGTCACGTCAAGAAGTCTTACGGCGGATTGGCATAGCCCACGGTGTTATGGACTCGCTCAGCGGGAGTATTTGGCGTTGTCGGTACCTGTGCAGGAGGACAAAGATCCGGATCTTCAAGTCGCTTGTGATCCCTGTCTTACTCTATGGTTGTGAGACATGGACACTAAATAGTGACTTGAAGAGACGAATCAATGCCCTTGGTAATAAGTGTCTTCGCAGAATCATGGGGTATCGCTGGGATGATTACGTGTCAAATCAGCGATTGCACCGTGAGACTGAATCGAGGCCTATTACCTGCATAGTCCGTCAGCGCCAACTTCGGCTATATGGGCATGTGGCACGCTACCCTGAAACCGATCCTTCCCATCGGGTTGTATCTGTAAGAGACAATCCGGCGTGGAGGAGACCAAGGGGGCGCCCACAAGGCTCGTGGCTGGGGCAAGTTGATGTTTCCTGTCGAGAGTTGCTTGGTATGGGAAAGGAGCCTGCATGGGAACTCGCGCGTGGTGACCCCCGGGAGTGGCGTCGTAGGGTGGGCGAGGCGACGCGCCCCCCGGCGTATGCCCCCAATGATTGATTGATTGACCCCTACCCTCGCCACAGACTCCCATGCAGCTGACAGAAGATTAAGGCCACCCTCTCACACCTCACCCAGCCAGGTCGCCCTGGGGAGGGGGGAAGGGAATGCCACGAATCACCTCCGCCGTCTGCAGTCACCACGGCCTTCTCCACGGGATGTGACTCAACAGCCACAGCGTAAGAGGAGAAATCGGCAGAGGAATGCTGTGCACTCAACCACAGCTCCCCCCCCGCCAGCAGAGGCTCAGTCAACCTCAGACTCAGCCCCACCCGCACCCCCCCAGCCAACAGAGGCTCTTTCAGCCTCAGGCTCACCCCTTCATGTGCCCCCCCAGCCAGCAGAGGCTCAGTCAGACGCGTCAACCTCAGGATCCAGCCCGTCCGCGCCTCCCCAGCCAGTAGAGGCTCAGTCAGCCGCGTTAACCTCAGGCTCCGCCCCGACCGCGCCCCCCGCCCAAGTGCTGAGCAGCTTGTGTGGAGTGTCGCACGACGTTCTACACAGGATAATTAACGGAATGGTGCGGGTTATGAAGCGCCTCCTGGAGGAGACGGATCCCATCCCTAAAGACGAGGAAGGCCTGGATTCATCACTGTGGGACAGGATGATGGAGGCCGTGCGGGATGGCAGCGGGTCTCCTGCTCCCCTGCTAACCAACCCGGAAGAAGGAAGTCAGCGCTCGACTTACGATAGAGCAGCTTGATGCCATCTCAACCAGCGGCTCGCAGCCGCTCCTTCCCAGCAGCCTCAAAGTGCTCCAGTGGAACGTGGCGGGGCTACGAAACAAGAGGCCCTAGATTATCCAGGCCATAGTGGAGGAAGACCTTGACCTTGTGCTTCTGCAGGAGACACTGATACCGCTGGACTTTGAGTGGAGGGTTGCGGGCTACTCGATCTACGCCCTCCCGCGCGATGAAGACGGGTGCCGAGGTCTGATGGTTTTGGTGCGCAGCTCCCTCCCACACCACAGGATCATCGACCCCGTACAATGCGGCGAGGGCGTGAAGGTGTTGGCGGTGCAGCTGCAGCTCGCCGGCCTCCCTCTACTTGTGTACAATATCTACAGCAGCCCGAGGAAACAGCTGGAGGCAGGCGAGCTGCTATCCCTCGCCACCCACAGTAGTGTAGTCGTCGCCGGTGACTTCAACGCCCACCACCCATTACTACAGTCTGTCTCCCCCACTAACGCGGCAGGCCGGCACCTGGCTGCCGTGCTTGAAGAGGTGCCTGAGGTCGCCCTACTCAACAGTGGGGAGCCAACACACGTTCGGGGTGGCAGGCTGGACCTGACGCTCGTTCCAGGGGCCTGACGCCTGGCGCTTCCTGACGGGTTCACCCCACGTTGACCAGCGATCACTACGCCGTCACCACCACCCTGCGCGTCGCCCTGCTGCTGCCACCACGGCTCCCGCCGCCGAGATGGAACGTCCACAGGGCGGACTGGGTTAAGTTCCAGGCCGTCCTAGACGAGTGGTGGGCCAGGTATGAGCCGCCGGATGACCTGGATCAGCGGGAGAGGGACCTGACAGTCGCAATCAAGAGGGCAGCGGAGGCAGCCATCCCGAGGAAGGTCCCTGGACGACACCGCCGGGATAACTGGTGGTTTTACAACGAGGAAGTCAAGGAGCAGAATCATCTTGTAAACATCCACAGGAAGATGTACCGAAGGCGGCCCACCCCCACCAACCTTGAGCTGCTGAAGGAGGTTGTGAGGCACGCGCGGGAAGTCACGTGGAGAGTAAGGGAGGCCAAGTGGCTGGAGTGGTGTGCCAGCTTCACCCAGCACACCAGATTGGCTGACCTTTGGACCAAGCTGAGGACGGCCTCGGGGAAGAGACCTCCGAACCCCCCTGCTCACCCCCAGCCACAACAGGAGGCGGATAGACTGGTGGACATGTTCGTAGCAAGGAGCGCCAGCGACCAGCTCCCTGCTCAGGTCCAGAGACTGCAGACACAGCTGAGGCCGCCGCGGGATGCGGCCATCAACGGCGCGCGGGCCAGAACTGACGTCACTGACCAGCCTTTCACTCAACAGGAGTTGGTGCGGGCCAGAAAGGGACGAGACACAGCTGCTGGTGCAGACGGCGTCACCTATTCCATGCTTGCCAACGTCGGAGCATCTGGGGAGAAAGCGATCCTGGCCCTGATCAACTGCTCCTGGCTGACAGGCCGTTTGCCGTCGGAGTGGAAGGCGGCAGACATCCAGCCAATACCTAAGCCCAAGGAGCCCACCAAGCCGCGACCCATTTCCCTGATGAGTTGCACGGCGAAGACAGCGGAGAGGATGGTGCTCACCCGTCTCCAGTGGCGCCTGGGGCCCCTCCACCCGCACGTTTTCGGCTTCACGAAGGGTGTGGGGACCTCAGACAGCATCATGGCCCTCATGAGTCTGGTCGACAACCGCCCCGCCGTCGCTGTCTTCCTCGACTTGGAGAAGGCGTTCGAGCTGGCCTGCCCTCACGCCATCCTGGCCGCGCTGGTGCAGAAGGGCATCCAGGGACGACTCCTCGCCTGGATAGAGGACTACCTCCAGCACAGGCGAGCCAGGGTCAGGTTCCAGGGGCACCGGTCGCACTACCGGGAGCTGGAGAACGGCACGCCGCAGGGCGGGATCCTCAGTCCCTCCCTCTTCAACTTGTTAATGGAGCAGCTGGTCAGCCTGTCGTTCTGGGAGGGCGTGGCTCTTCTCAGCTACGCCGATGACCTCGTTCTGGTTGTCACAGGTCGAGATGACAGGATCGTTAGGGCCCAGCAGGCACTTGACCTTGTCAGTGAAAAATGCAGAGAACTGGGCCTGAAGATCTCAGCTGAGAAGTCCAAGGCCATGACCATCAAGGCCGCCACCCCGGACTGTCGCTTGCTGGTGCAGGACGTCAGGCTGCCCTGGACCCGCGTCTACCAGTACCTCGGGGTGTGGATAGATCGGGGTCTGACTTTCACTACTCGGGTCAAGTACCTGAGGGAGAGGAATCAGGCGAAGGTCAATGTTATGAGGGCCATGACGAGGACACACGCCGGGGTCTCGTACGCTGTGCTGCGACTCTTCTATGTACAAGCCGTCCGCGCGCTTGTGGATTACAGCGCGCCGGTGCTCATCGCGCTGTCACCCACCCAAGAGAAGAGGATCGAGGTCATCCAAAACCGGGCCATGAGGACCATGCTGGGGGCGCCACGCTGGACCAGCGGCTGCGTCATGCAGAGCGAGGCCCGGCTGGTGCCCTTGACCACCAGGACTCAGCAGATTGTGGCCTGTCGGGTGGCCAAGATCCTCCACCAGGTGAGAGAGTCTGCAGCACGGACAAAGCTGAGCACAGTCTTGCCACAAGGGCATGACCGGTCAGCTGGCAACACCTGGCTACGGAGGGTGGCCGAAGCCGCCAACCACCTGCTCGACCTCGACCAGCTACTGCAGGAAGGACCCGATCGTCCTGCTGCCTTCTACATCGCTCCTCCTCCGTGGCAAGCCCCGACAGTGGAAGTCGTCATCACCGCCCTGCCGGCCAGTAAGGCGCTGTGCACCCTTGTGGAGCTGCGGCAGCACGCACTGAGGGGGATTGCAGAGGCCAACGTCCCAGGCAGCGCCGTCTACTACACGGACGGCTCAGTTGACCCTGAGAGAGGCACGACGGGCGCGGCGGTGGTCACAGGGCAGGAGGTGCTGTCCTGGAGGACGCCCGACCACTGCTCCACTCTGCAGACGGAGCTGGTGGCAATCCAGCACGCCCTGGAGCACGCCCGCCACCGTCGGGAGGAGATGGTGGTCGTCCACTCAGACTCCAGGTCTGCCTTACAGGTCCTGCAGCAGCTGAGCCCACCAACGGACAACGTGCGGCTCACCACCACTATCCTGGGCCTCGCCCAAAGAATCGCCACGCAGGGGCGTCACGTGCGGCTCAACTGGGTGCCCAGCCACGTGGGGCTGCGGGGGAACGAGGCTGCTGATGAGGCGGCCCGCGCAGTTACCAGGTGGCCTACAGTCACCGCCGTCGTTCTGCCCAGCATACAGCAGGGCAAGACGATGGCCAGACGTGCTGCCGCCAACAGCACCGAGCAGCAACACTGGGAGATGGAGGCGTCATCGCGGCAGGCGGCCTGGTATGCCAAAGCCACCGCCTACCGCCCACTGCTTCCCGCCCGCCAGCTTTCCAGGGCAGACGAGGTCAAGCTACACCGACTCCGGCTTGGCTATCGCACCCTGGAGGAGCTGAGGGACGATTTTGAGAGTCGGCAGTGTGACCACTGTGGCCACCTCGCCCGACACCCACTAAGGCACTATCTGCTGTCCTGCCCAGCCACGGCTCAGCTGAGGTAGCAGATCGGCGGCCCAGAGGACGACGAGGATAGGGCAGCCCTGGTGCTCCGGCGGGCACTAGAGGACCTGCCTCGGCTGTTGGTAGTGGTGCGCAGCGCCCCTCCCCCCCGCTGAGCGCACCACGTACTACACAGCGGAACATGGAGCGAGGTGACGAGCCTCGCTCACAGGAAGTCGCTCGTGACTCCAGCGGGCTGGTGCCCGCTCATCTCTTATAAATGTATAGATGTAAGATTAGTATAAGTATGTAATGTAAGTTTAATTTAAGGTATTATGTAAGGTTACAATAAGTTTTTTTTTTCTGTAAGAGATGTAAATAAACTTAACTAAAAACCACCACTGCTCCACGATGTTTGGTAGTAACATGAGAATCAACAACAACATTGATAGTGGTAGAATTATATAGTAGGGGTAGTAAAGGTGATAGTAACAGTGATAAATGTAATAAAATTGCATGTTAGTGGAAGTGATTGTGGAGGTGTTTATGTTATCGTTTTTTGTTGCTGTTGTCTGTCGTTCTTGTAGTTATTGTTTTTATTACCGTGTCATCGTTGTGGTTGAAAACTTGAGTCACTATCATAGAACAAGATCTGGTCGTATGTACTTACATATCTGGTGCACAGAACGACAACCACATAAGCGCCAAAAGTAAACAAATGAGAAAAAATTGATTTGAAGTTGCGGAACATGAAATATCGTGTCACTTGCAACTTTGGATAATATTTACAATTTTGGATTTGTCACTTTGGGTTCTATATTACATTATCCAATAAATACGGAAGCTATTTACTGAATGTTATTAGTAGCATAATTGACGTAAATTTGTGAACATGCTTGCTAATGATTTTTTATAATTTCCGTGTTGTTTTTTAGTTTATCGCCATCCAAAAACTTTTAAGACTTTGTATGTGTGTTTTCCATCCGTCTTCCCACGTTAAATGCTGACGCTTGGGGATCCTCGTCGAAAATTCTCAGGGTTTCCCATCAATGGCTCTGAAATTGAGTTTAGACGCAGTATGAAATAGAAAGAGAGGGTGGGAGAGAGAGGAGAGAGAGAGAGAGAGAGAGAGAGAGAGAGAGAGAGAGAGAGAGAGAGAGAGAGAGAGAGAGAGGAATGGAGGAAGAAAAGGGTTAACAATACAGAGAAAAAAATGTTGCTTGAGGGAGCCGAAGGGTACATGAGAGTGGGCAGTTACCAATAAGCCGCTACAAGAGCCTTCAATAGCGGCCTATTGCCTACTTTTGAGGCCGTGAAAGCCAAGTGCGGCCAACAGGACATCTGGGTCGTTTGCCGGCAGTAGATCCTGGTTTTTGAGCCGTGAATGTGGTAGACAAGCCTCAGTAGGGAAGGAGGGAGGGACGGTAGCTAAGTTTGTGTTCCATGACAAGAGTATTTTGGCATAAGAGAGAGAGAGAGAGAGAGAGAGAGAGAGAGAGAGAGAGAGAGAGAGGAGAAGAGAGAGAGAGAGAGAGAGAGAGAGAGAGAGAGAAGAGAGAGAGAGAGAGAGAGAGAGAGATGAGAGAGAGAGAGAGAGAGAGGAGAGAGAGAGAGAGAGAGAGAGAGAGAGAGAGAGAGAGAGAGAGAGAGAGAGAGAAATGTGCTAGCTTAGATAAAGAATCAGTATGTTATCATAAATCTAAGTATTGTGCAGTGTCAGAGTCACTTCACGAGTCACTTCACTTATGCCTTGAACCTATTTGCTTCCCACCACCCGTGTTTCATTCCTTCTATTGATATGTAGAGTAGGAATGCCACTTCATCATCAAGCCTAGCCAGCACTTCCGTGGATTCAGTTAGAACATTGTCAAGGTCACCGCGAGAGGCTGGCCGCCGGGAAGCAGCTGGGCATGATTTATACCGTGATCGGTGTGGCCCATGATGGTAACCTGACCTTTACTTAGTGACTGGAAGGGCGGGGAGAACAAACACCGAACTGCTGAGAAATATATAATCGCATACATAAAAAGACAGTGAAAATAAATAAGTCAGTGTACCTTTCCATCACCTAAGTCAGATTTCGGCTCCTTGTCAGGGGAGGTTGGATAGTTTTACATCGCCCCTCACAGGACTGCCTCTCTCCTACGCTATAATGAAGTGGGAAATGAATTTAACTTTAGAAAAATTACTCCTTTACAAAACCTTCCCGTGCCTTCATCCAATCTATTTCTATTGTAACCACATAAATGTTACTTAATGGTGGGACACACATGCCTTCGTAAATGTACTATCACCACAAGCACTAGTTCACAGAGTGTAAATCGAGGACATTATAATCGTGGGTAACTTCTGGGAAGAGCAAGATTGAAGATAAAATGAAGGGAGAGAAGAATTTAAGTGGAGGATGTCTGCCTTGTATACTTTCAGGGCGTGCCGACACTTCACCGCCCAGCTCGTTTGAACATTTTCCTCACTTGCTAAATCATATTTGCATAAACGCAGCTGTAGTAGGTGTAACATGTATCAAGGAAGATAATTGTACACACACGAAATACTTAAATTGCAGAGGGGCTTCCCTTAAAAAGGACAGTGAGGCATGCCTAGCATCCCCAAGGCCACCCTGACTGCCGTCCACACCCACGCCCTATACCTGACGCCCTTGGGTCTGTAGGCGAGGCCAAGATTCACTCCCTTCATAGGCGCCACAACCTTGAATCCTTTCACGCCACCTTGACCACCAGTCACTGCAGAGGATGGATTCAAATCGGATTAAGATGGATAAAGTTTGAGTATCGTTTTATATAGCTTAATCCGATTTACGCGGGCTCTGATACTTGTGCAACCTAACAAACTGCAACCTCAAACGTCAGAAATGATTCTACCAAGGATTCTCTAGGCAGGCGTAATGAAACATAGCCTCGTTCGTATAAATGAAATTGTATTAAATAAAAAACATTACTTACTAGGATTCCATTTAAGCTTAACCAAAGTTATTTTGTCGTTACAGTTTAGTATTTGTCAAAGTTTTTGTCTGTCCTACTGTCCAGGGATAAAGTATAATAATACAGTGATAACCTCTGTTCATATACGTAGCAGTGTCCTGTATTTCTTACTTTTGCGACAATGAAAGTTATTATATATGCTAGATTTATTTGAAAAAGAATAATAGTAATAATTATGATGAAAATAAAAATAACAATAATAATATCAATAACGATACTAGTGATCTATTTTTCATAATGTGCAAACGAATACGGTGGAATTTCAAATCACAGGATTCTTCTTCGCTCAGCCCGTCCATCGCCCTTCAACGCTACCATCGAACGATCCCTTGTAGACTTTTCCAGACCACTTCCGCCTACTTGACGGAGGCGCGGGTGAACTAATTATAGTGTTTGTGAGGAAGGGTTCTCCCTTCGGGTTATCGGGTTTTGGGGAAGGGCCGGTCGTAGCGTCGCCCGGGGACAGCACCGTGGCCAACCCAGCCCGGTAATGAAGAAATAAAGCTCAGTGAGTCATCACCTTGTCACCAGAAGTAATAAGAAGCCTGTGCCTTCCCACGACCGTCCAAAGGACTTGACACTACTGTCCCTTCCTCCCCTTCCACACACACACACACACACACACACACACACACACACACACACACACACTTTGTGTTTGTGTGCTTTTGTGTGTGTGTGTGTGTGTGTGAATGTGTGGTGTGTGTGTGTGTGTGTGTGTGTGTGTGTGTGTGTGTGTGTGTGTGTGTGTGTGTCTGTGTCTGTGTCTGTGTCTGTGTCTGTGTCTGTGTGTGTGTGTGTGTGTGTGTGTGTGTGTAAAAACGGTGTTCAGTACAAAAAACTTATATTTCTATCATTATTCTTGTCAGTATTACGATAATTTATAACCATTATTAATATTACCATTAGTTACCATTATTAATGTTATAGCCATTATTTTTATTACTAATATAATTATTATTATTTATTAGTCATTATGATGATCATTATCAGTTAATAATAGTAGTAGTAGTGGTAGTAGTACATGTTTTAATTGCTGAAAATGCAATTACTAAAAATATTTCATTAACTTCAAACAGAGATTTAGAGGTGCCTCAGGGGAGAAGGCAGTATAATGAATTTATTAGTCCTCAATGTCATATCACTATATCGTGGATGCAGATCGTATCAGAAACTGTCACATGATAACTGATACATGAGATAGGTGCTGTTGACACACAATAAGACATACACACGTACACGTCATTTTCTGCAACTCCTACATCGTTTATCATTAATTGTCTTACGAATCCCTCCATCCTTAGGGTGTTGAGTGGCGTGGCGAGGCAATGTTCACTCAGGCCCGTGGAGCTCGAGACCCACACACCCTCCCGTACACATGGCACAACGCACACTGACTTTCCACACGCTTGTCTTCTCTCTTCTTCGCCTGTCTCATGTCCAAGGATCCACCTCCAATGGGCTCACGGTACTCACGAGGGTGCTGAATATCTGACACTGCTCGTAGGTTCTTGTTTTATCAGTCACTTGAGATCGCTGTCTATACTTCAGCAGTGTCTCTCAGTACCGGCGTTCCCAAGGCTCCTCTTAGGGGGATATAATCTTTCTTATACGTTGGTGATCTCAACTAGACTTAATGCATAATCCATTTCTACGCTGGCAATAACAATCCACATTTTATACGTTGTCTGCCAGGTAGTCCATCTAAATAAACCTCGAAGCTTGTACAGTTGGTGCAAAACGCCTGATTGATGACTTTTCTACTGTTACATCCTAATGAAGAAGTGATAGTCATATGCTATTCAACACTAATATTACCTGTTCCATTTATACAGAATCTGAAACACTTCAATCGGCCATATATTTTAAAGATACCTTGATTATATTTTTTAAGTATTTAACAAAACATCATGATTGGACAGATCGTTCCTCACATTTGCTTAATCAATTTCGATTATTCGCTGTCATCATTTTCTTGCAGCATAAAAATGGTGCTTATCAGGTTAATATGAATAAAGAAACAATGACTGCTATACAATCTCTCTCTCTCTCTCTCTCTCTCTCTCTCTCTCTCTCTCTCTCTCTCTCTCTCTCTCTCTCTCCTCTCTCTCTCTCTCTCTCTCTCTCTCTCTCTTCTCTCTCCTCTCTCCTCTCTCTCTCTCTCTCCTCTCTCTCTCTCTCTCTCTCTCTCTCTCCTTCCTCTCTCTCTCTCTCCTCTCTCCTCTCTCTCTCTCTCTCTCTCTCCTCTCTCTCTCCTCTCTCTCTCTCTCTCTCTCTCTCTCTCTCTCTCTCTTCTCTCTCTCTCTCTCTCCTCTCTCTCTCTCTCTCTCTCTCTCTCTCTCTCTCTTCTCTCTCATCTCTCTCTCTCTCTCTCTCTCTCTCTCTCTCTCTTCTCTCTCTCTCTCTCTCTCTCATTCGTCGCAAAATGTTTCAATCAAATTCACGGGATTTGCGTCATGCTTTGAATATTTGTCTCAATATCCGGAGTGACCGTCAGACCCACACCCCCTCAGGGAACACTAGGCCACCATGACCTCTGTGTAAGCCATTCTATCTATATATTCCTTGTCTAACTTTAATAGTGTTGCATATTCTGCCATAACTTTGGGCAGCAACTTGGTAACATTTTTGGTAGTACTCGTATATCGATACTCGCTGTGTCCTTACCCCTTCACATCTACGCAACCCAACAGGAGGGTTATTATTATGTTATTCTTCAACCTTTCCTCCTTAAAGTAAAATAGTGATTTACTGGCATATGTATATAGCAACAGACCAACATACTCTTGTTAACTCTACTCTTGTTGTGACTAACGTGAGCGATCTGTCGTGTTGGAGGCAGTGCAAAAAGGCCTATTCTTTTGTAACCCGCCGCGTGAACTCCTTCGCTGTATTGTTTGGAGGAAGGTTCAAGGGGCGAGTATGAGAGAGGCCGGAATACTGTCTGGCGTACCTTGACCTTTGCGTCTCCTCATGGCTTGCGGTGTGGAGCGTAAGACCTGCGAGGAGAGAGGGGAAAGTAATGGTGACGGAGATGAGGCGAAACGAGAGAGGTGAAGACGAGTGTGGATTCTGAGTATAAAGATAAATGCTTAATGGAAATGCATGGTAAGCTGACAGGATTTCATGGTTAAGAAGGGGCGTGAATAATAGAGAATATAAATCTTCGGTAAAATAGCTATATATAAACAGAAAGGCTCTGAGTTGAAATTCTACGCATGTTTTCTACCCTGCCATCATCCTACCTG
Organism: Chionoecetes opilio; assembly: GCA_016584305.1. NCBI lineage: Eukaryota > Metazoa > Arthropoda > Malacostraca > Decapoda > Majidae > Chionoecetes > Chionoecetes opilio. The sequence continues at coordinate 33,694 of JACEEZ010009278.1, read as the reverse complement.
TAACTGATTATCTTGCTGATGTTAATGTGTGTGAAAGTATCCAAAGATGTATTGGCGGAACGTCCTAAAGTAGTGAGAGGAAAAGTGACAGTAAGTGTTGGAGGGAGGAAGGGAGGGAAGTTAAGTAGGAGGAGGGACCAGGTGAGGGAGCTGGTTGTCTTTCGGATCGTCCGTCGGGTTGTAAACTTTTGTCGGTCGGTGGGGAAGCAATTCGGTCGTAATTCTCTTCGTTGTCCTTCTCAGCTACTCTCACTATCCTTCCGTGGTTCGGACGAGGCCACATTAATTCCAATGACCCCTTCGCTCTACGAAGGTATTCTGTCCCCCCTTTTATGCTGCTACAAAACTTTTTACTCCTACAATCCACTCCGTTCGACTTCCCCCCCCTCCCCCTCCTCTAACTCACTGCTACTATCCTACCGTGGTTCGGACGAGGCCACATTAAATCCAATGACCCCTCTGCTATACGGAGGTAATCTTACCCTTTTTACGCTGCTGCAAAACTTTATACTCTTACAATCCACTCCGTTCCGCTCGCCTTCCCCTCTCTATCCGTGGTTCGGATCCCACGAAAAACTGTAGGTCCCTCCGCTCTACGGAGTCCTTCTTCCCCTGTCCAATCTCTGGAAAAAAAAAAAAAAAAAAAAAAAAAAAAACTTTTAATCTCAGACTTCTTTCACTAAATTTTTCACATTTTCCTTCCTCCTGTTGGTATATGTTGGACGCGGGAGATGAAGTGGAGAAATGACGCCAGCCGCCCGTGCGGGGTGCCGTGTCGTTTGGGGGTGTGCGCGCGTACATGGCAGTGACAGAAAAAGCAAAACAAACCCAAATCAAGACAAGAAACAAACAACAACAAAAACAAGAGAAGAAGAAAGAAGAGAAGAAGAAAGAAGAACGAAGAAAAGAAGAAAACAAGTCAAGCCTGAAGAAAGAAAAGAAGAAGAAGAAGAACAAGATCATCAAAACAAAAACCAAAACTGAAGAACTGGTGGGCGGCGGGGGTGGGCGCGGGGTTGTCCTGGGTGGGTCCGGGGCACCATCTTCCGAGGCCCATGTCCTGCCAAGCCGCCCCAGAGTGGTTTCTGTTTGCTCGTGCGAGATGGGAAAGCGTGTCGTTAGGTCGAGATCGACTCACAACAACAACATACAAACACATACAGCACCTGGGTCAAGCCCCGGAGACTTTTTCTCTTACTAGCCTCCTTTCTCTCACCCATCTATTCTTCTCCCTGTCCCCACTTCCCCATCTCCTGTTCTCTTTTTATATTCTGATTCTGGTGAGGGAGGAAGAGGGCAGGACGAGAGAGAGAGAGAGAGAGAGAGAGAGAGAGAGAGAGAGAGAGAGAGAGAGAGAGAGAGAGAGAGAGAGAGAGAGAGAGAGAGAGATATGAGGTGGAGGAAGAAGGGTTGGCGAGAGGGAGGAAGTGCGCTAGAGGTCATGCAGATTACCTCACTCCCTCTCTCGACCCACATTCCCAGTACTTCTACAGCCGCTGCCTCTCCCTTTAACAGCTCCGTCTTTCACATCATCCAGTCTCCGTCGATTCCAAACACCCAAAGTACCACATACACATCCGTTCATGATGTGCTCGATCGATGTAAAGAAGGAATATATTGAGAGTGAAGATTGAATTACATCAAAATAAAATTTTAAAAAATCTTGCATGATATTCATAATGTGTTAGGCAAACAAAATTAAAATATGAATATGCAAACTTTTGTCAAAGGACGATGTGGAGAAAAACTAATTTTGGGTTGTATGAGAAAATGAACATTTGTTAATGGTAAAGGTCATGGTTGCCTGGATGGACACACACACACACACACACACACACACACACACACACACACACACACACACACACACACAGACACACACAGACGCACACACAGACACACACACACACACACACACACACACACACACACACACACACACACAGACACTCAGACACACACGCACACATACACACACACACACACACAGAAACGCACACACACACAGACACACACACCCACACACACACGCACACGCACACACATACGCACAACACACACATACACACACACACACACACACACACACACACACACACACACACACACACACCACACACAGACGCACACACACAGACACACACACACACACACACACACACACACACACACACACACACACACACACACAGACACAGAGACACACACACACACACAGACACAGACACACACACACACAACACACAACACACACACACACACACACACACACACACACACACACCACGCTGACTGTTTGTTGTGTTCTCCCTTATCTTGGCGTCCGATGCCTCATAGCTGGAAGATGAAACGTGTTGCGGTACAGGGGAGGAGACTTGCCTTCCCTTGCTGACATCACGCCCCTCAAGCCAGTTGAATACACACACACACACACACACACACACACACACACACCACACACGCACGCACGCACGCACGCACGCACGCACGCACGCACGCACGCACGCACGCACGCACGCACGCACGCACGCACGCACGCACGCACGCACGCACGCACGCACGCACGCACGCACGCACGCACGCACGCACGCACGCACGCACACACACAGTACTTTAGATGATCTCTCGGAGTGGTTAAGAGTGAGTGGGCAGATGGTTGTTTCTTTCTTCATCGTCGTCACAGTCGGCTTCTTTGTTATTGATGCTACTCATGTTATCTTTATTGCTGTTATTATTTTTGTACATGAGATATTTGTTTATGATTTATGTTCTATCGAGAATGCAAACACCGTGTTAACCCTCATGCTCGCTAAACTCTGACGATTTCTTATGTACCTAAGAGTATTCTCTTTTATCAGTTATTCTGTACCACTTGTATGAAGAATACCACCCTCTGCAAGGAATGATATTAAGTTATGTGACTTATAATTTCCTAATACATAAAAGCCTCCTAAGACGATTCACTGCCATGTCATCTACATAAATGGGTGTCCAGCTGAACATTTCTGGGTGAAAACCTCTTATGGAAATTTTGCGTATTCATATTTCTCCTTACGCATGTCATTAACAAGATATGCATGTTATGTGTGTGGTTAGTAGTCGAGGACTGAATCATGTTTGAAAGCACAAAGGTCAACTGCATGCTGGACAGAGATTGAATGCCTTTTTTTAGCAGAGGTGCATAGACACGGATAACTTGATTTGGTTAATATGTGTATGAACCGAATTCATTGGTTACTTCAATTTGGAACCAGAATAATAGCGTAGAAAGTTCACTAGATATATCAATTACGTAGATTATGATTTTCAGTATCAAATAGTGGAAAGTCAAACTGGAATGATATAAACAGCTCGCAATAATATCTGCATATGAAGTCTAAGCAAAGTAAAATGTTGATCATGGAGTCAACGGCAAAGTAGTTGTGAGAGAGATGGGTGTCGTGTATCACAATCAGAATAAATAAAACCTGTGCAAATACACAACATCCGACTCTCAATTCGAGCGGCTCACTATGCTAAGTAACGTCAAATATCCTGGTCTACGCCCGACTAAGAAATATGAGCGCACTATCGTTTTGGAGAAGGCAGTCAAGGGTGGGTCACAAGCACTGAGCTCTATATGAACTGGAGGGGCGCTCTCCTCTCGGAGCGCGTGACTTCGGGCAGCCCTATTGAAACACCATCGGCGCACCGC
>JACEEZ010009278.1:0-25000 GCA_016584305.1 Chionoecetes opilio | reverse complement strand
TTGAGAGTAAACTCTCTTAAAAGGCTCTTTTATATACACACTTGAAGATATTTTATTAATTAAACACATACAAATACACATACGAGCAAATACGTATACATACACATTACACATACACATAGGAGTAAATACGCACACCTGCACATAAATATATATATATATATATATATATATATATATAGAGAGAGAGAGAGAGAGAGAGAGAGAGAGAGAGAGAGAGAAGAGAGAGAGAGAGAGAGAGAGAGAGAGAGAGAGAGAGAGAGAGAGAGAGAGAGAGAGAGAGAGAAAGAGAAAGAGAGAATAATGTTACAAGTGCATAGGGAAATACATAATATGCTTCGAGAGTTCTGAAAAAAAACTGCATACTGTTTGGGTTTCATGACGCGTCAGATGGACAGCGAAACAGGAGGAAAACGCTATAAATTCTTTCGTTTTAGTTATGATGCTGGAGTGTATGTGATCTCATTGACCGGAGAGAAAAATAAAAAGTGTGAAATAATATATTGACCGTTCGGTTTGTGATAGAATATGGCATCGTGTGTGTGTGTGTGTGTGTGTGTGTGTGTGTGTGTGTGTGTGTGTGTGTGTGTGTGTGTGTGTGTGTGTGTGTGTGTGTGTGTGTGTGTGGTGTGTGTGGTGTGTGGTGTGTGTGTGTGTGTGTGTGTGTGTAATGTGTGTGTGTGTAAGGTGTGTGTGTGTGTGTGTGTGTGTGTGTGTGTGTGTGTGTGTGTGTGTGTGTGTGTGTGTGTGTGTGTGTGTGTGTGTGTGTGTGTGTGTGTGTGTGTGTGTGTGTGTGTGTGTGTGTGTGTGTGTGTGTGTGTGTGTGTGTGTGTGTGTGGCCGTAATGTTGACTTTACTTATATCATTACCATTGCCATACGCTTGAAACATTGAGAAACACCCCCAGATGACGCCACAGCCAAGAAAGCCTCTGTAACAGCGTCTCCGTGGCTCAGTAACAGCACGACGCCCATGACCTCGCGCCCTCACGCCGGAAACACGACTAAACGTTGAGCAAGCACGAGCACAACGCCCCCCTTATCCCCCGCCCCCCCTAGTACAAAACACACACACACCCTGCACGCTTCCTCCCACCATCCCACACGCCCCCCTTCGCCTTTGCAAGCTGGCACGCCTGGCCTCACACGACACGTGTTTCAACATTTCAGCGTAGGAGTTCCAAGAAGGTCTTATCGTGCTCCCTATAGGGTCCCGGCGTGAAAATGCCCGACACCTCTGGTTCAAGAACAGCGCCATTTCATCCCCATCGTGGGCCCCATCGGGCAAAAATTGTCGGGCGGTAACCCCCTACCGACGAGATGATCGATGAGCATCATATATTATTAAAAACTTCCATTGAACATCAATAATCAACATATTCAATATGTGACACATTTCTGATGAAGAGTCAACGCGGTTACGAAGCCTAAAAGGCAGTTAATTCATACTTTTCAGTTGTTTCTTGGTAGTCCCGTTGAAAGAACTCAAGTCAAGACAGTCAACAACTCTACATACCCATCGGTGTTCTCCCGCTGTTTTGACCGGAGGGCTTATTTACCATTTTCACCCATCAATCTTGATTTGGACACACAGACAGCCGTCGGAAATGAAAAATAACACAAGGGGGTCTGGCTGGGGGGACGAAACTCCCTAGCGAGGTTAGGTTTCGAAAACAACGCCCAGGTTAGGTTAGTCAAAATAGCAGGGGGGTCTGGGGGTGGGGGGCGAAACCCCCCTAGCGAGGTTATGTTAAGAAAACATTGCCCAGGCTAGGTTACTTAACTTAATTAGCATGGGGTCTGGGGGGGGGGAGGGGCGAAAGCCCCCTAGCGAGGCTAGATTACGTAAACAATGTCCAGGCTAGGTTAGTTAACTAGCGGGGGTTCTGGAGGGGGAACGAAAACCCCTTGCGAGGTTATGTTAAGAAAACAATGCCTAGGTTAGGTTAGTTAACTAGCGGGGGGGTCTGGGGGGGAACGAAACCCCCTTGCGAGGGTTTTGTTAAGAAAACAATGCCTAGGTTAGGTTAGTTAACTAGCGGGGGGTCTGGGGGGGAACGAAACCCCCCTTGCGAGGTTATGTTAAGAAAACAATGCCTAGGTTAGGTTAGTTAACTAGCGGGGGGGTTTGGGGGGGAACGAAACCCCCCTTGCGAGGCTATGTTAAGAAAACAATGCCTAGGTTAGGTTAGTTAACTAGCGGGGGGTCTGGGGGGGAACGAAACCCCCCTTGCGAGGTTATGTTAAGAAAACAATGCCTAGGGTTAGGTTACTTAACTAGCGGGGGGGTCTGGGGGAAACGAAACCCCCCTTGCGAGGTTATGTTAAGAAAACAATGCCTAGGTTAGGTTAGTTAACTAGCGGGGGGGGGTCTGGGGGGGGGGACGAAACCCCCCTTGCGAGGTTATGTTAAGAAAACAATGCCTAGGTTAGGTTAATTAACTAGCGGGGGGGGAAAGAAACCCCCTTTGCGAGTTTTGTTAAGAAAACAATGCCTAGGTTAGGTTAGTTAACTAGGGGGGGGGGCTGGGGAGGAACGAAACCCCCTTTGCGAGTTTTGTTAAGAAAACAATGCCTAGGCTAGGTTAGTTAACTAGCGGGGGGGGGGGGGGGTCTGGGGAGGAACGAAACCCCTTTGCGAGTTTTGTTAAGAAAACAATGCCTAGGTTAGGTTAGTTAACTAGCGGGGGGGTTTTGGGGGGAACGAAACCCCCCTTGCGAGGTTATGTTAAGAAAACAATGCCCAGGCTCAGTGCGTTAACTAGCGGGGGGTCTGGGGGGCAAAACCCCCCTAGCGAGGTTAGGTTACGAAAACAATGCCCAAGTTTAGTTATTTAACTAGCAGGGGGGTCTTGAGGGGCGCAGGCCCCCCCCCCGTTATGACAGGAGAGTATTGGTCAATAGGGAGTATTGGTTAAAACTGCATATTTACATCAAAATATTTAAAACTTGGTGAGACATGCGATATTTACCTTATAAGAAGTCATTTCTCTGAGTTTGGGAGTCCGGAACCGTCTTTGGCGCCAAATTGCAATGTTTTTGTATTGCATCTGGTCTTGGTCTTAGGGTGGGTGACCCCTCCGGCATACCAACCTCGCCATGGCTCCCGACGTCGGATCCTCATACCGATGGGGGCAAAATCAGCCGTTCATGAAACTTATCAATGAAATATCACGACGGTCGGGCGCCCCACTCACTATCGTATACTGGGTGGAAAATAACCACTTCTTGCAACTGGGCCTAAAAGCGAGCAGAATTATATGACCCCCTGACAGCACCATGCGGGGTGGGGTTTAACCGGTGGGGAAAATAACATTTATAGTCAAATGCTTGGGTTGTGGACGTTTAGGTTAACTTATTGTTTTAGTGTTATCCTTTTATTTAAGTTGTCAGGTTCTTTGGGGTTTTAATACTTTTGTAGCCAAAGCTGCATCAATGACCTATTTAACAACAAATGAGTGGGTTTTTACATGCCTATAAGGCTGAAAGGGAATACAAGATACTCCCTCCCCCAATATATATATATATATATATATATATATATATATATATATATATATATATATATATATATATATATATATATATATATATATATATATAGTGTATATATATATATATATTTTTTTTTTTTTTTAGCAGCCTATTAGCGATAATTGTGAAAAAAAAAGTGGGTTGCGAGAATTGAGGAAACCTTGATGTAGGGTGATGGGTAATGGGTGAGTGAATGGGTGGGTGATGGGTAATGGGTGTGGGGTGATGGGTGAGTGAATGGGTGGGGGGTGATGGGTTGGGGGTGATGGGTGATGGGTGAGGGAATAGGTGGGGGTGATGGGTAATCTATCTATAATAATATAAGCGAAAGTGTGTCTGTCTGTCTGTCTGTCTGTCTGTGTGTGTGTGTGTGTGTGTGTGTGGTATAGGTTCCACCCCCCGGGGGCGCAATCACCTCATATGGCACATTTTTGGAACCAGGTCGACCAGGGGAAGGTTTTAAGCCCACTTATGAGATGATCCGATCACCTTTTTTTTTTTTTTTTTTTAGCAGCCTATTAGCGAGAATTGTGAAAAAAAAGTGGGTTGCGAGAATTGAGGAAACCTTGATGTAGGGTGATGGGTAATGGGTGAGTGAATGGGTGGGGTGATGGGTAATGGGTGTGGGGTGATGGGTGAGTGAATGGGGGGGGGGTGATGGATGGGGGTGATGGGTGATGGGTGAGGGAATAGGTGGGGGGTGATGGGTAATGGGTGAGTGAATGGGTGTGTGGTGATGGGTAATGGGTGAGTGAATGGGTGGGGGGTGATGGGTAATGGGTGAGTGAATGGGTGGGGGGTGATGGGTAATGGGTGAGTGAATGGGTGGGGGGAATACATACATTTCTACATCCATGATTTCAGGAAAGTTAGAAGGGGCTATCTGGAGAGTCCGTGTTTGGTGGGCCGAAGGCCCACCAAACACAGGTGGTGGGCCGAAGGCCCACCAATAGCCCTCCGCAGGAGCTAGCCAAAAAGTCCGCCCGGAGGGCGGCTTTGCGGCTAGTATATATATATATATGTGATGCCACTGAACGCCTAACTTCTGATCTTTCTATAATTTCTAATTGGGGCAAAGCAAACCTTGTTTTGTTCAATGCCTCAAAAACTCAATTTCTTCATTCGACAAAACCTACCAGATATTTATCCCCTCTTCTTCAATGACACTCTACTATCTCCTTCTTCTACACTGAACATTCTTGGACTATCCTTTACTAAAAATCTGAACTGGAAATCTCACATCTTATCTCTTGCTAAAACAGCTTCTAAGAAGTTGACGCACACGACCTGTGGCGTGTGCGTCCATTTTTTTCTCCCTCCCAGTTGTTTGCTCTCTACAGGGGCCTTATCCGCCCATGTATGGAGTATGTCTCATATTTTGGGGGGGGGGGGGGATCCACTCATACAGTTCTCCTAAACAGGGTTGAGTCAAAAGCTTTTCGTCTCATCAACTCCCTTCCTCTGACTGACTGTCTTCAATCTTTAAATCACCGCCGCAATGTTGCTTCTCTTGCTATCTTCTACCATTATGTTCATGTTCACTGCTCTTCTGAACTTGCTAGCTGCATGCCTCCCCCACTCCCGCGGCCTCGCTGCACAAGACTTTCTACTCATTCTCATCCCTATTCTGTCCATCTTCCTAATGTAAGAGTTAATCAGTATCTTACTCCTTCAATCCCTTTCATTGGTAAAACTTGGAACTCTCTTCCTGTTTTCTATTAGCATTATTAACAGTATTTGACTTAACTTATAATTTTATTAATTTCACTTTCTACTAACTATGTTATCATAACCACGTTACTGTTCCAATGGCTAGCGTTTATAAAAAGAATAGCCTCTGTTATAGTTCATACTATTTGTTTAAAATCTGGGTCTTTGTGTGTGTGTGCGTGGTGTGGGGTGTGTGTGTGTGTGGGTGTGTGTGTGTGGCGTTGTGTGGTGTGTGGTGTGTGTCTGTGTGTGTGTGTGTGGGTGTGGGTGTGGGTGTGGGTGCGGTGTGGAGTGTGTGTGTGTGTGTGGGTGTGTGTGTGTGTGTCGTGGTGTGTGTGTGTGTGTGTGTGTGTGGTTTGTGTGTGTTTAACAATGTATTTACCTAGTTGTGTTTCAAGGCCCTGAGCTATACTCTTGTGGCCCCATCGCATATATACATTTATCCCAGTCTTTTTTTTCATCTTGTGCACCATTCATTTAGACTATCATTACCTCCACTCTTTGTTCCAACTCCAAAACTTCTACATTTTATGAGGGAAGTCTAATTCTGATGTTGTTCAGCCATCTCCCTATTCTCATTTTTTTGTATGTCTTTTTTGTATCGATCTTCTATTTGCATCCGAGTCAGTAGTGCTCTCCATTGCTGTTCTCTCCATCTCAGTATCAGTTACATTTTTATCAAGTCTCTCTTTCTCTTCTTGCTCAGTGTGGTAATTTTATCTCCTCCTCAAATTCATCATAAGTGTGTGGTGTGTGTGTGCAATTTATGATGGTGTGTGTAGTGTGTAGTGTGTGTGTGTGCATGTGTTGTGTGTGTGTGTGTGTGTGTGGGTGTGTGTGTGTGTGTGTGTGTGTGTGTGTGATCATGTGAGTGTGTGCACTGTGACGTGCGTGCGTTGAGTGCGTTGCCGTGAGTGCGTGCGTGCGTGCGGGCGTGCGTGCGTGCGTATGCAGTGGCGTAGCGTGCGTGCGTGGTGCGTTGCGTGCGTGCGTGACGTGCGTGCGTGCGTGCGTGCGGCGTGCGTGCGTGCGTGGCGTTCACATGCTAATTCTCAAGCTTCGTACAAGGTTCATCGCAAGCTGCGTTTGGTCATCTTTCTTTTCCATTACTTATGATATGCACGCTACCATTTTTTTGTTATCTAGTACAAAAAGTATACATATTAACATTCTTGCTGCTGCACGTGATACTTTACGGATTTCCAAAAATGGCTGTTTCTCTTTTATTATTATGGTTGAGCGGGAACTCCTTAAATATTAATGTTCCGGGGAATTAGTGACCAATGAAATATCCCTAGTGCTGACAATAGGAATATATCGAGTTTATCTATTCGTTGATCTACATCATAAAAGAACAAAATGGGGATCTAAATACCTATACAAATCTAGATCTATGCGGTCAGAACCTCACACAAATGGTCGAAGACCTGTTTTAGTCTTCAAACACAGCCGACACGGGCAGTTGCACCACGGAGCCCAAACAGAACAGTCAACATCAATCTTGCGCCATCGGACGATCGGTTACCGTTACTGTAAAACGATCGTCCAATGTTCATAGTAATCGTCCTTAGCGATTTTCTTTTCTATTGTGATCCAAACTTCCCTTCGTGCTCTTTGGTTTTGAGGCATTAACTATATTTTGTCTCCGTCCGGCCTGTACTAATGATAGTCCCCTACATTGTGTTCCTTCGTAAAGGAAGATATATATAGATTCATAGATGCATAGATAGTAGGCTGATAGGTTATTTCCCATTTTTATACATATGAGAAAAAAATAGTGCTTTTTTTTTAGGTATTTTCTTTACGGAATTATAAGTTTCAGTTATCAATTCTGCTTATTTTTCACTAGCCGCCAAAGCCGCACTCCGGGCGTGACTTTTTGGCTAGCTCCTGCGGAGGGCTATTGTGGGCCTTCGGCCACCACCGTGTTTTGGGGGCCTTCGGCCCCCCCCAAACAGGACTCTCCAGATAGCCCCCCTTTTCTTTCCTGAAATCAGGGGTGTAGAAATGTATGTATTTCCCCCCCCCCCATTCACTCACCCTTTTCCCATCACCCCCCCACCCATTTACTCACCCATACCCCCCCCCCATTTCCCCACCCATTTCCCCCCACCCCTTCCTACCCTTACCCCTCACACCACCCCTTCACTCACCCCTACCCATCACCCCCACCCTTCACCACCCATTTCCCATCACCCCCCCCCCATTCATCACCCCTTACCCATCACCCACACCCATTACCCATCACCCCCCACCCATTCACTCACCCATACCCCCACCAACACCATTCACTACCCATTACCCATCACCCCCCACCATTCACTCACCATTACCCATCACCACACACCCATTCCTCACCCCCTTTCCCATCACCCCCCCCATTTTCCCCACCCATTACCCCCACCCCCACCCCTTCACTCACCCTTACCCACACCACACACCCATTCACTACCCATACCCCTCACCCCCCCATTCCTCACCCCTTACCCCCTCACCCCACACCCATTACCCATCCCCCCCACCCATTCACTCACCCCCAAACCCCTTCCTCACCCATTTCCCATCACCACCACCATTCACTCACCCATTTCCCATCCCCCCCCACCCATTCCTACCCCCTTACCCCTCACCCACACCCATTTTACTCACCATTAAACCCCCCCCCCACCCATCATCACCCATTACCCATACCACACACCATTCCTCACCATTACCCACACCCCAAACCTATTCCCTCACCCATCACCCATCCCCCCCCCATTCACTCACCCCAACCCATTCCCATCACCCCCCATTTACTACCTTACCCATCACCCCACATCAAGGTTCCTCAAATTCTCGCAACCCACTTTGTTTTCACAATTCTCGCTAATAGGCTGCTAAAAAAAAAAAAAAAAAAAAAAGGGATGGGATCTTATAAGTGGGTTATGCCCTTTCCCCTGGTCAACTGTTTCCAAAAAAATTGCCATTAGCCCAGAGCCAAGCCCCAAATTTTTTGGGGATATGGGTACCCCCCGGGGGGTGAAAATTCCTTAGGTTTTTTTAGCTTGCAAGTCTTATTTTATGTTTGATATATAGCCCTTGCACATGGTAGCTTTGGTCGTTATCCTTCTTGAAAACCCCCCAAAACCAAAAATTCAGAAAAATTTTAAAAGTCAAATTTTGGGGACGGGAATGCCAAAATGTCCTAAAATTAATATAGTAATTTTCACTTTTAATCAAGTCCTGTAAATACACACTAAGATCCCAGGGCTTTTATTACTATTAGGGGAAATTTAAATCCCCCTCAATTCATTACGTCAGACTCGGAATCTGATGTTGTGCTACCGGCTCTTTTCAAGCCTTGTTCTGGCATGTCGAAACCTGCCATTCCGTACACTTCAGGCTTTGCTGACAAGTGAAACTTAGGGAGTTGCATGACCGCACACATTGCGGACAGTAGCTGCAAAACGCATCTGGTGCTGGTGAGCCCCGCATCCAGTTGACAGCAAGCTTGCCGCCCTCATCTGTCATCCGCCGCAGTCTGGGGTTCGCAACAAATGGCGGGCTCTGCAGACTTCCCCTCCAGCCGCAGCCTGGAGTTTGACGTATGCTGCATGAAGAGGCAGTCTCAAAAGGAGGGAGTTGACTGACTCCACCCTCCACGTCTCGCACAGAACACCATCCCGAAGCTTTTTTCACCTCGTGGGGGTAGATGGCAGGTACGTGGCAGGTGTTTTCCTGTAGCTTCTCAAAGGTTCAGGAGACACTTCCCAGAGCGCCCAAGTTCGGGGAAAGCATCCGGTATTGTTTTGTCCATCTTCACCGCGGGAGTGTCGTCATTTTCCCCCCGGGGCCAGCGAAGCACGAGGGATCCCAGCCGTAAAGGCATGCATACAATCAATGAATCACACACGCTGCCCCCCAGTGTAGGCCAGTGTGGTGATACCCAGGAATTTTGTCCGGTTCTTGCCCCCACTTCGGGAAACAGGTGGGATGGGTCTTGGGCACATCCCCAACACGGGGCCATGCGTCTGACCTCTGCATTTGAGATGACGACGTACCCAGATTCTGCTCATAAAAGTGATGGAAAAGGAGGGCTTGTGTCTGCTTCTTTTTGATTTGATTAAAGCCAGGACCCTCTTCCCACTGTTTTTTGGGGATCTTAAAGGCAGAGCTGCTCAATGTGCATACAGCTCCTTGCCCCGAGCTTCTCCCTGTGCTGTGGTTTTTTCCATTCTTCTCCCCGGGAACTTGATAGACTTGCCTTGTTGGGAAAAACTCCCGAAATTTTCTCCACTGCTGGTTTGTGCCCGGTTGAATTTTCTTAAAATGGATCCCGGGCCCTGACTTCTTTTGGTCGTTTGCATCTTTGTGGATTTTTCCCCTTGTAGACGTAAAAACACAACATCAATGGCCTGTCTTGCCCCCTCAGGGGACAACGTGACTCAGTGCGTCCCCGCAAGCTGTAAAAAAAGTGTTGCGTTTCCCTTCAGTTTCGGGAACCAGGCTACCCCAAAAAAATTAGGGTAGCAGAGGGCTGGGGACCCCCTAGGAAAAAACTTTCCCTCCAACCCCCTTTGCTAGGCAGCCTTATTGGTTTTTCGGAGAGACCCACACCGCTGGAAAGTCCCCATGAAAAGGCCCCCAGGGGAGAGCCAAACATCACTATTTTGAGTTTTTCTGTTCCAGCAAAAAGGGATCTCTGCCAAATAGGCCCGTCACCCTTAAAGATACCCCCTTTGGGCAGGGCCCTTTGAGCGTGGCTTTTTATGTTAGTGAAGTTCTCATTTCGTCTTCGTCATCGGTCATGAAAACTGTATATTTGGCGATGGGTCTCCAGGGCGCTTTTCCCTTGAAGGTTTTTATATGCATCCTCTCCTTTTCGTAGGCCCAAAAGGGGTTTTGGGGCAATTCTGGTGGTGCTGTAGTCGCATTTTGACAAACTGACAAATCCCCTTGCTCGGGTTTTAAAGGGGTTAACCAGCTGGTCTCCATCGGAACTAAAGTTGGACATGGGCCCTCATCTTTTTCAATCCGGGCATCTGAGGTCTGGGTGGTGAATCGTAAACTTTTGGCCTATACCATGGCCCCGAGCGCCTCAAGTATCTGCTGCGATACTCCGATGTCAGGTAGTACCGGCGACAGCTCCACCTTTCAGGCTGAACCCTTTTTGTCCCCCCTGGGTCGGGGGTTTCTTTGTTGACGTCTCTTGATGTCTGGTCCCGGAATCCGTCCAAAGGGTTTTCTTCCCGACTGGCCCAAAAAAAACCCACCTTGCAGAAGTGTTCATGGCCCTTTGGGGTTTTCAAGGGCAGTCGAACTCATGGCATAGTAGTAGGTCAGGAATGGGGCATAGTCCTTGTCATAGCAAAACCCACGGTACATCGTCGGATTGCTCCTAGGGAAGATCCAGGGGCCTTCTCGGGAGGCTCGCCCGGGTCCGCATGATCTCAACCATGCCCAGGTATGACTCCAGAATGCGAGAGGTTTTTTTCATCTTTTTGGGGTCTAAAGAAAAACTTGGAAAGTTTCGGATTGTGTGCATGATTCACTCTCCATCAGCTCTTGAAAGGTTCCCGGACAATTTGCGGGAAGCTTTTATGTTTTTTTCGTGTTCCACCAGATGGTGTTGCCCCTTTGAAGGGTTTTTTCTAGCCATGGAAGGAAGCCTTCCATGAAGCTCATCAGTGCTTCATACAGAGTTTGTGCAGTCTCACTGCTCTTTTCCCCTCCGGCCGCCCATCACCCCGACCTGACCCTTCTGGAGCACCTGATTCCACACACAGATCTCAAGACCTGCATCCTGAAACCTTTTCCCTAGGGTGGAGAGGAGATTGCAGATTGTGTGGAAACGCCATCCTGAGATAATTTTCTTAAACTTCTCTTGTTTCCCAGAGAACCCGGCAGTTTTGGAGGGCTTGATCAAACACGACACAATCTTTTAAGCTGAAAGGACTGCATGATGGATTTTTTGCTCCAAGATTCATTAACGGGGACATTTTTTGTTGCGGGAGCATTGATAGTGGGCAGGGAGCTTACAGTGCCCGGACCACTGCAAAGTCTTGCGGATTTTGTGTTGAACCCAGCCAACTGCTGATGGACTGGGTTTCATGGCTGACATTGAGTAAGAACCAGTTGTTCTTGGTCTTTAACCTGGACCTCTTTGGAGTGTGACATACCATCTCAAACCGGGTGGGCCCCGCCCCCCGCCCCAAAATTTTATATGGCAGAATTTTTGCGGGCAGAGTGATGTTCTTATTTGACTTGGTAATCTCTGGCAGGACCTTCTCTGGCACAGACCTGCAAACCCCGGAACTGGACAGCAATGCCATTGACTCTGGAGAATACTGCTCCAAATTAGTGTTCTTCAAGTCGGTGATGTTATCCCAGGCCCGGGGTTTTGAACACACCAGGGTAGATTTTGCTGGCAGTGGAATGTATCCTTTGAAAAATTCCAGCTTCTGGGGTCAAAGGGCTTATCGATCTCCTCAAACATTGAGTAGGGCACACGGGCCAAGACGATTTTAGAGTTTCGGATCTTCTGTGTTTCCCGTCAAACATTTACAGCATTTGGACAGCAGTACGTGCTTGGGGGGCTTTGTCTTGCCCCTGGTAAAAGCAAAGACCAAGTCACTGCCGAAGGGGTGGGGGCAAGAAGTTGAGCTCTTTCAGGGGAGTTTTCACTAAACTCTCCTGTCAGAGGGTGTGCAGGAATTTTGTGACTGTCAGGAAAAAACATTTGATCTGTATCGGGAGGCCCATGGCTGACTCACATCTTGCTATTGATCTCATTCCTCACTGCATTCCCGCTTGGTTAAGATATTTTAGAGTTAGTGCTCTGCTTCTTGCAGATCTTTTGTCATTTTGTGTCTTGTCGGGCAGGGGCGTCATTTAGAGGCTGCTGGGTTTTGATTGAAGCTTTCCTTTCTATCTGGGGGCAAAGCGTAGTGATTCCCCAAAACCCCTTTCAATCTTCGGAACATGTTTCTTTTTCGTGGTTTTTAGTTGGAAATACCACGGGACATCAGGGTCTCTCAAGCCTAATGTGAGGTTTATCAAGGATACCTTGGGTTTTGGGGGAAAAATTCATCCTTATTACAAGAAGAGTTCCTGAGGGTTTTTCTCAGCCTCTTTTGTAGCGTGCTCCCTGCTTTTTTCCGATTTTACCTGCACCAACCTGGCGGCCGCTGGGGAACATTTTTGTGAAAAGTTTGTAGCAGATTGTGGTAGTGACCCTCTGCAGCAAAAAAAGGTCTCTGCTAAGTAAACCAAGGATTCTCTGGGGATTTCCCTTTTTGTGCTCTGCGATTTCTCATCTGCTCGTAGCTAACACACTGGATGAGGGCTCCCTTGTCTTTGCTGCTTTCATGTACTTGCTTTACTTTCGCAGAAAAACATACTTTTGGATACACCCGCTATACTAGGGGCATCCCCTTTATGCCCTCCTCCTGGGGTCGACGCTTTTGATTTATCTTTACCCTTGGCAAGGTGAATCCGTGACTCTTCATTTTAAAAAAGACTACGACATACGGGATAAGATGTGTGGTATTCCTCCTTTTTCAAGGCCCCTTTGGGTGCTTCCAGGCTGGATCTGCGCCTGATCTCTGCAGCCCTGAGCAATTGTTCGGGGTCCAAACCTGTGGTGACACCAGAGCATCGCTGTCATCATCAGAGCAGTGGGTGAACAGCGATCCGTGCTTCCTCGCTGATGGTTTTCATGCCCTCAACGTCAGCACACACCCGCAAAAAAAAAATCACCATTAAACTTACAGAACAAACAAAAAAAAACTTTACTGGAAAACCCTTTACATAGTTTGCTCCTTCCAATAAAAAATTATCCCCAAAAATCAAAAAAATCACCAAATATGAAATAAAACCCCTAAATATGGGGGGAAAATTGAATATAACGGAAAAAAATTTTTGTAAGAATCAAATTAGCTACAAGAGCTGTTTTAATATATTTTCAATTTTTCCCATATTTAGGGATTTTTTCCAGATTTTTGGGAAAAACCCAAAATTATTTTTTTTTAGGGTAAATCCCAAAAAATTGGGGAAATTGGAAAAAAACCTAGGAACAACTCTGGAAGAATCAAAATTTTACATGGTGTCCAAAGTTTTTGCAACGATCGGTGATTTTTTTTAAAGAAAAAGAGGAAAACCCCGAGCGTCACGCTGAAAAACTTTTTTTTTAAAGGGTAGGCACCCCCCTTTTCATCAAAAAACAACTAACTAAAACCAGTGCGGGAAGGATATATCTTAAGTATTTACAGTCCACTCTATAAACTTTTGTACCATTCGGTTTAGTCACCCCCCCGGTGGTACCATACTGGCGGGTCATGGACTATAGAGGTGTTTGCGCCAAGGGGGGGGGGAACCTTACCACACACACACCCCCACACACACACACACAGGACAGCCCCACTTTCGTTATTTATTATAGATTTGTGTGTATTTTTTCTATAATTTTTTCTTTATTTTTTTTTTTTCTATTGTAAATTTTTTTGTTGTTAGCCCGTGACCTTCAAAATGGCAATGTGAACCCCAAGGTACGACTTAATTAAACACCGATTGATATAATTTAGAGAAGCAGGCAAATTTATCTTCCGGAGCTATTAATAAGTCAGGAGGATGAGGGTAAACCCCTAACGATTAAATCCTGAGGCCCCCAGGGGGCAAAGGGCGTGAAAGGAAAAAAAAAAAACCGTCTTCCAACCAGATTACCCTTTAGAACCCCCCCCCCAAAAAAAAAAATCCGTATTTAACGTTTTAAGATACGATGCGTCATTACCTGCAGGAATTTAGTTTTTTTGTATCATTAAACCATTACGTATTTCTTTTCGAACGATTTAATGCTATCTTGAAAAAAATTGTGGAGGGCAAGAAGGAAGTATTTGCTTCATATTTCTATCCCTTGTTTTTTATATTTTTACCATTGTTAATAAACTGTAATAGATGTAAATAAAGTTTGAAAAAATAAGGAAGTTAAGCCAATATGATGGGTGAAGAAAGAGGGGAGAGGAGGGGAGAAAAGGCAAAAGGAAGATAAACTCTTTTTCTGTGTTCTTATCTCGGTATTATTGCAACTACAGTCATAGTCTGCCGTATTATTAGAGTAATACCTATGCATTTAATACAGCAAAACATATGATGGAAGTATTAAAATAGAGAATAAATAATGTTTACGTACAGTGCATACTCATCCCTTGCACCTGTTGAATTAATGCCATATATAATAATAATAATAATAATAATGATAATGATAATGATAATGATAATGATAATGATAATGATAATGATAATTATTCTCACACCGAAGGCATACATAAAAAACAACAAACAACAACATAATATACAGACATGAGGGAATGAACTTAAGTAATAATTCTTCCATATAATGCCTTCCAACACAGTAGGACAGTCGCTATCGGTCATCGTAATGAGGTAATTTTATGGCGACGTTATATGCATTGTAGGCGCTGCATCAAGTGATAAATATAAACACGCTGATGGTTCGCCCATTGTCGCCAGCAGCTTGGTCCGTGACGCATGCCTGCACGGCGCGCGTGTGACCCCTCAGCCGCATCGAAAGTACCCCCATTGTCTTTGGTGTGTGGTGTTGTGTGTGTGTGGGGTGGGTGTGTATGTGTGTGTGTATGTGTGTATGTGTGTGTGAATGTGTATGTGTGTGTGTGTGTGTGGTGTGTGTGTGTGTGTGTGTGTGTGTGTGTGTGTGTGTGTGTGTGGTGTGTGTGTGTGTGTGTGTGTGTGGTGTGTGTGTGTGTGTGTGTGTGGCGTGCGTGCGTGCGTGCGTGTGGGGGGGGGGGGTTAGGCTTCAACATACACGAATATGAAAAAAGAGACTGAGATAGAGAGAATGTAGAAAATAGAAATATTTACATATACAACCAAACAATCATAAGTAATTGTTAACGTTATTATTAAATAACGTGTGTGTGTGTGTGTGTGTGTGTGTGTGTTGTGTGTGTGTGTGTGTGTGTGTGTGTGTGTGTGTGTGTGTGTGTGTGTGTGTGTGTGTGTGTGTGTGTGTGTGTGTGTGTGTGTGTGTGCGTGCGTGCGTGCGTGCGTGCGTGCGTGTTCAACAAAAACGCATGTGATAAAAGAGAGAGAGAGAGAGAGAGAGAGAGAGAGAGAGAGAGAGAGAGAGAGAGAGAGAGAGAGAGAGAGAGAGAGAGAGAGAGAGAGAGACTAGAAAAGAAATATAAATATGTAAAAATACATATAAACAAAAATATATATAACGAGAAAAAAAACATTACCTATCCCCATCACAACCTTCTCTTAAAATTATGTTCTCTTCCTATCCCACTTACACCACCTTCTCTACCTTCTTCCCTCCATTCCCTTGTTACTTACTTCCTTCCCTCACACGTCATCGCCACAAGGACACACGTAACCCGGTAGATAATGTAAGGGGTTATTGCCTCTCTTAGCCGCGGGAGGAGAACCAGGCACCACAGAGCACCAGGTGGGCCACTACTCATTTTCTTGCTTCCCCGGGCGTCGCTAGGAGAAGGAAATTAAGGCAGGACGAATAGTAAAAGGAAAATGATAAGAGTTATTAGAGAAGATGAACGGTGTCTTTGTAGTGTGGTGGTGTGTGAGTGTGAGTGTGAGTGTGAGTGTGAGTGTGAGTGTGAGTGTGAGTGTGAGTGTGAGTGTGTGTGTGTGTGTAAAAAGACATATGGCGGTTAGCTGATTAGCTGTGTGTTTTGCAGTGGCCTGTAGGAGAGATTAATGTTGTACGTTTCTTGGTGGTCTGTTTAATTTGTGCCGTCAGGGTGGCAAGGTTGGTAGAGACGTGAGTTCGCAATGTGCAGCGTCCTGTGCATTCGGTCAGCGGTTCGAGTCCGCCTAGTTCGTGCTGACGTGGCGACGCTTTGTATAGTCAATAACCTTGTAGTTGGTACTTGCAAAGTGTCTAGATAGGATGAAAATCTTATCTTATCTGTTTTGTTTGTGTTTTTATACTCTCTCTCTCTCTCTCTCTCTCTCTCTCTCTTCTCTCTCTCTCTCTCTCTCTCTCTCTCTCTCTCTCTCTCTCTCTCTCTCTCTCTCTCTCTCTCCTCTCTCTCTCTCTCTCTCTCTCTCTCTCTCTCTCTCTCTCTCCTCTCTCTCTCTCTCTCTCTCTCTCTCTCTCTCTCTCTCTCTCTCTCTATCTCTCTCTCTAACAGTTACAATTCAAAATTAATTTAGTTCCTTCCATATGTATCTATATCTACCTGTTCGTTACATTCATGCTACATACTTTCATTTTTTACATTTTTGTTGTGTATGTTTACGTAAATGATATCGCTTACCATTCATTACACAGCCATGTACAGTACTTATTACTTGATATTGATGGAGACATTACAGTACTTATACTTGATATTGATGGAGACATTACAGTACTTATTACTGAATTGATGGAGACATTACAGTACTTATACTTGATATTGATGGAGACGTTACAGTACTTATTACTTGATATTGATGGAGACATTACAGTACTTATTACTGATATTGATGGAGACATTCCGTTTTCTAGTTAGCATAAACAACAGGCTTGGAATAATTGTAATTGTAATTTAATTGAAATGTAATTAATTACACATTTTTGGGGTAATTGTAATTGTAATTGTATATTTTAATTTACCAGTAATTGTAATTGTAATTGAGCTTTAAAATCATAAAGTAATTGTATTTGTAATTGTAATTGACTGTTTAGAAGCAACAAACCATTACAATTACATCTTACAAAATTACAAATATTACGTTAATGTACTGAAATGAGAGAGAGAGAGAGAGAGAGAGAGAGAGAGAGAGAGAGGAGAGAGAAGAGAGAGAGAGAGAGAGAGAGAGAGAGAGAGAGAGAGAGAGAGAGAGGAGGAGAGAGAGAGAGAGAGGAGAGAGAGAGAGAGAGAGAGAGAGAGAGAGAGAGAGAGAGAGAGAGAGAAGAGAGAGAGAGAGAGAGAGAGGAGAGAGAGAGAGAGAGAGAGAGAGAGGAGAGAGAGGAGAGAGGAGAGAGAGAGAGAGAGAGAGAGGAGAGAGAGAGAGAGAGAGAGGAGGAGAGAGAGAGAGGAGAGAGAGAGCGAGAGGAGAGGAGAGATGAGAGAGAGGAGAGAGGAGGGGAGAGAGAGAGGAGAGAGAGAGAGAGAGAGAGAGAGAGAGCCAGAGCCAGAGCCAGAGCGAGAGCGAGAGCGACTATAACATCTCTTAGCACCATATCAAAAGCCTTCTCCATGAGCATAGGCGCACGAGCGGGGGGACAAAAATGTTCAGGCAGAGTAGCCACAATAGCAGGGCTATTCAAGTGGCGGCCCGTGAGCCAAATCCGGCCTTGCTTGAGTGGTTTTTGATTGGCCTTTTGACAGACTCAGAAGAATTTAAATATATTAATTAATTTTGTTCATTATCTAAGTAGTCCGGTGGCTGGGCCGGGGGACCTTGCAATGTTTGGCAACAATAATTTGTTTACTTTTTTCGATAGATATTAGGGTCTAAATGAAATTTAGGCTGGGTGGCCACTTGTCACCGGCTTGGCTTTTCAGAATCCACGATGGCCGCCAAGATGACCGCCATATATAACCAAAATATAAATTAGGCTGTAAACTCCTGTTCTAAGTACAGTAAAAGGATGAAATTGGTGTCTACATATATGTTTTAGAGACCAAGGAAGTGGATTATGATGTTATGGGATCATTTGGCGGCCATACTGTTGGCATAATCCAATATGGCCGCCAAAATACCTGTAGAAATGTCAAAATCACACTAAAACTAATATAATCCGTTGTACATGCAGTTGAATTATAGAGTGTCTGTATGTATATGTGCTTTGTAAAGCATATAATATGATTCTGAAGTCATTCGCCAGTTTACAAGCAATATTGATTATGATAGCAAGCAAAATGTAAGAAAACAAATCTATTTAGAATCGGACAACATTTATTGTAATAATTATCATCTCTCAAAACATGACATTGGCGTGACTTAAAAGTAGACATACATGTAAAGTATATGATACTACCGATAATAATAATAATAATAATAATAATAATAATAATAGTAATAATAATAATAATAATAATAATAATAATAATAACAACAACAATAATAATAATAATAATAATAAATAATAATATGTAGTATAAAACTAATAATACTAATAATAAATGCAACAATTTGACATCTTCACGTTGCCCAACTGTTTCAACGTTATATCAATATATATTATACATGTTATACTCTAATAAATTAAGCTAAATTAATGCCCCAATGGACCAAATATCTTATATCTAGGAACTATTCATCGTCCTCATCGTCGACATCCATTGCTCGTCGTTTGCCTCATCGCTGTCATCAGGGATATCGGCATGATCTGTTGCACTCTCAGTGATGTTGAATGGATTGGAACAGGCAGTACCACCACCACAGGTGCAGAACATCGTGCATGGAAGTTGGCGCCCCATACAGCCACATTTCCCACCTCTACATGCTCGCTCAGATGTGCAGCCACATCTGACCAGCTTGAGAATGTGCTCCGGGGCGTAGGATACACCGTCCTCCATATTTCGAGGGATGAGACACTTGTTAGTGTCATCAGCTTCCACCGTGTTCCACTGCAGCGAGAGTTGGTGGATCCCCACTCAGGGCACTGTACCAGTGAGCGACTTGGGGGTGTGCTCTACGAACGTTCTGCTCAAACGCTTCTGTAGTTGGGGGCAAACTACAACAGCTTCGGTGCTGCTGTCGATTTGCCAGTCTTCTGTCCTTCCTATACTTTTCTTACTATTCGTGTGCTAAAAGCGAAAGAAACGAGAGAGGTGGAGAGAGAGGAACAGAAAGAGGAGGAGGATCAAAAGTTTCCAAAACAGTGACCTTCCATCGTCTTGATCTCTGACGTTATCCTCCTCCTTCTACTCCCCTCTTTCCTCTTCCTCCTCTTCCTTTTTTTCTTCCTCCTCCTCTTCCTCCTCCTCCTCTTCCTTCTCTTCTTCCTCCTCCTCCTGTTTCTCGTGCTCTTCCTCCGTGTCGTGGGTGATGATGAGTCCTAAGGAAGCCCCGTGACCTATCGTGACCCATGGTGATAATTGGGCAGTGTGGGAAGTCAATAATTGCGTCACCCCTGAGAGGGACATGAGCCCTATCCCATCGCGACCTTGTTGTTTGTAATTGCGGTCTTGTTGGCACTCTCGCCCTTTTTCTTTGTTATAGTCTCGGTCCTGCTGTTGATATTACACGTGATGTTGCTGGTGCTAAAGTAACTATTCCTGCGGCGTTTATTACTATTCCGGGGGTGTCGTTCACTCGATCGATCCTTTAGGTGGGATCCGTGTCCGTCCCCGCGGTATTCAAGGCTTCGCTCTTCCGTTCGTCCATCCTGCCTTCCACACCCACGAGCTTCCTGCTGGGTCACTCGGCTCTGTTGTTGAGGCTGTGGTCGCTCAGGAAAGTTTGGTTTACTCTTTGAACTCTCATCCACCGCGGGGTTTCTGCTCTGTGCATCATTGCCTCAAGACCTTGTCAAAGTCCAAGGTCCCTGGTGTTTCTCCACACAGGAAGCCTTGGGTTTTTTTTTGAGTTCATCGGCCTGAGGTTCCACGAGTTCCAGCTTATAAGGGTGTCTCAAGGTCTCCTCCTTCTCCACCACTACCGCCAGAATGTTCCTCAGGCTAACGGCGTTGTGCTGCCCAAAGTACTCAATGCACTCTTTGGTCACTGGGTACGCCTCATCGACCTTTCAAGCGCATCTCAGTCTTTCAGGGTTCGGTGCACATGGGTCCCTGCTCTGCGTCATCAATTTTTAGTTCTTGTTGTGCGCCATTAATTCTGGTTCCTGCTGTGCGTCATGAATTTGAGACCTTGAGGGACTTCTGAAGTGGTGATCTCTAAAAGGCAATGAGGAAGGTTCAATAGTGATCGGTCGTGGGCCTTGCAAGACTTAAACAGCCCTTTTCACCGTTTCTTCTCCACGTCGTCTTTCTCCTGTCCATCGCATTTCTGAGAATTTGAATATTTCTTCCTCTTACAAATCTTAACCATACGTTGCATCAGGGGTTTTTTCATTCTTTAAGTAATTGTTTTTGCGCGCAGTTTTTCACCGTTTCTTTGTTCTTCTCATCTCACACACTACACATATCCCAACTCATTTTAGGTAACTGCGCTATTGTTGATCTGGTAAATATCCCTTGTGCGGAGAACGAAGGTGGTACCCAAGGTAAAGAGAGAGTGGTACCTATGTAGTACCAAAGAGTAGCACGCTGCACTCGTAACCTCTTGAGCCAACGAGCAGTGTGTGTGTGGTGTATTGATGCTTTTTCCTCTAATATAATAATCACACCTTATTCTTTCTTATATATATATATATATATATATGTAAATGGAATAATAATTTCACTTACTAAAATTTTCATGGTTGGAATGGTAAATTATTGGAATGGATTCAGTCGTCAGGTACTTAGTAGTACCGGAGTCAATAGCGAAGTCAATAGGTAGTTTTAAAAGGAGGCTATAGACGATTTCATGGATGGAGATGAAAGGTGGATGTAGGTAGTGTTAAGTAGCAGGAACTACCACGTGTAGGTCGCACGGCCTCTTGTAGCTTCCTTATTTTCTTATGTTTCTTATGTTTCTTATGATATATTACGATAGCAATACCGGGTAGTACAGAATATGTGACTCAACAACAACATAAATACTGCCAGTAATACTTACCATCAAGCAAACAGCAGCTACATATTTAGTTATTAACAACACTAGGAACCTAATGCAAGCTTTGCAATAACACTAATGAATACAACAACAAAACAATAGTAACAATAAAAAGCGCACTAGGAACGCTAGCAAATGTTTGGTGGTAAGTCATACCCTGAATGAATCTGTCAAAGAAAATGTTCCATAATCGACTGATACAGAAAATATTTTTTTTTATGGCTAACATAAGTATATTTTTATTTGTTGCTCCCAAAATCCATGTATTCCTTAAAGGCGTATTTTGTCCATGCCCTTGGAAGTAAAATTTTACTTATTTAAGCTCCGCCCACTTATATTTTACTCTTTTGCGTGCATAGAAAACTGAGCAGATACACTTATTTTACTCTTTTCCTGTAAAATTATACAGTCGTGGGTGTGGGTGGTGGTTTCAAGAGCCTGGCCAATCAGATCGCGCGCATGAGAAAATCTTATCAAAACTCCTCCCGTAAATGTTTCTCTTTTCCTTTAATTCTCATCCAATTCAACATTCATTACATGCGCACGACATGCAAAGGATACTGTATTTAATTAATAGTAGGTAAGGAGTAGTAAGGAGTAGAGTAGGTGACTCTTAACAGGTAAGAAGTCACAAATATTAAAATTCTCCCGCGACGTCTGGGAACAAATTTCCCAATCCCTCGAATTTTTCAATGTGTCCGAAAACTTCGTTGATGCTTTTCTGGCTTAGCACCAAAAAATGGTGTATTATTGCTATAGTATAGTCAAATACTTAAAATAATTCATGAGTGATATTACATTTGCAATAGAAATGTATAAATTTGGTATATATGTTATATCACACAAAAAGAAAGCCTTTTAGAGAACCTATCGCAGGGGACGAATACGAACATTTCATCAGTCTGATTCAGCGCCAACACGGTGAGGTCTCTACCCACGGGCCACCACACACCCACCACCACCCAGGCACCCACCCGCCCACCACCACCCGCCCACCAACACCCATCACACACCCACCCACCACACGCCCATCACCCATCCTCCACCACACACCCACCCACCACACGCCCATCACCCATCCGCCCACCACACACCCACCCACCACACGCCCATCACACATCCGCCCACCACACACCCACCCACCACACGCCCATCACCCATCCGCCCACCACACACCCACCCACCACACGCCCATCATACATCCGCCCACCACACACCCACCCACCACACGTCCATCACACACCCGCCCACCACACACCCGCCCATGGATGTTAAACGGGGGAGATGCACTGGAGGATGAATCACAACCAGCATTCATCTAGGTTTAGGCAAAGAATAATTCGTGAAACGTAGATGTAGGTACACGTAGCCTACATACGTACAGGTCCATGAAAGCATTAAACATCCTCGACGCACATCGTGAAATGGCTGTGTAGCAAATAGATATTCAAATAACAGTTCATAGCGCCCTAAACATTTCAGTTTAATATCAAGTCCATCTATAGAGTAGAAAACAATGCTAGGCCATTCTAAGAGCTCAAAACAATTAGATATCGATGTGTAATACAGACAATCACGCTACTACTCTGCTGTGCCTTCAATAATGTCAACCTTAACGATATTCCTTGAGCCTCTGCAAGAGGTAATGAAGTGTACGACACTTTTACTCTCGGCAACATCAAGAAAGAGCTTTGGCAGCGCTACAATCGTATTTTGTGATGGCAAGCAGGGGCGGAGCTTAAATAAGTATAATTTTACTCCAGAAGGACACTACAAAATACGCCTTAAGTAATGTTTATGATCATACACACTTCCCCAATAGAAAAATTGATGCGCTTATAAGGCTATGTTTCTTTAAGCATTATTTGTTCATAATTAGTAAATTTCGTACAAAAAAAAACCAATTGAAAAGGTTAAGAGGATACAAATATATATTTTCTCTTAAGCACACACACCACACCACACACACACACACACACACACATATATATATATACACACGCACACACACACTCACACACACTGCTGTGTTATCCAGTTACTGAGCTTTTTGTTTGTATTCCTTGACGTGGGCAGGCTCGAACCTATAAGCTCTCTCCGGGGGCGTAACAGTTGATAACAAGTGATCAGGCCATGTGTGATTGTTTAAAAGACTGCTTGTGTGGTCTGATAGAAAACATGTCCGTGTGACGTTAAGCCGGACGCGAGTTCAAGGCTCGCTCACAGGGCATGAAGTAACTCAGTCAATCTGCTGCTATTATCTGCACATGGTGTGTGAGCTCCCAGCTCTACTCAAAGACAGGTCTCTTTAAGAACTGCAATCTCTTCTTGGCAGTATAACAGCTGGAGATCGCGTGTTTAGCGCGAGATCAAGTGATGGGTGAATTACACACACACACACACACACACAAACAAACACACACGGGTACCTTCCATAACTCCATCAGTTTTGCTCGCATTACATTTTCAGTCACTGTTCAAAATCCACACACTTTTCCGATTCATTTGGTATGTAGCACATACCAATAAGGAAAAAAGTAGGTGGTCAAATAGAAAGTAAAAACTGCAAACTGGCGCCGTGATGGGTGAGCCTCTGATAGCTCTCATGAGAAATCATCTTTCCTGTAAAGGAAGGAAACTTCCATCTTTCCTGTAAGGAACAATAGGTGAATAGACATTGAAAGCTGGGTTGCTACACAACGCCAGTATTTCTATTTTTCATTGAAAATAAGTACTATTGCGGGCTTTACTATAAGACCTTTCTGTTGCTGTTTCGTTACATTAATATGTGTAGATAATTTTCTCGCATGTTTTTAATGAAAATGGGACATATTAATCGTCGAATAAGCATTTGTCAAATGATTCACTGCGCGCCCACTATTCCTATTAATTATTATAGTATGAAGGGCCAGATATATACAACTTTTCATACACAGAGAGAACTTTCTTGATGTATAGATATATATATAAATGCAACTGACGAATACCAGCAAAGTATATAAGAAACATCATGTGTACGTACAGCAGTGTTAATTGATGCCTGAGGTACGACACTTTCTATCGACTACCACACGTGGGTTTAATCCCAAGCACCCCCTCCCTCCCTTGTCAGCCTCCGTGCGATCGTACGTCTGGCAGCGTATCTTCCTGAAAACAGTTTTCGAAGATTTCTATATACATATGCTATGCCACTTGGATCCGAACTTTCTTACAGTCATACTTCACTTGAACAACAATACTGATGTACCTCATATTTATCACGTTCATATTAATCATGTATAAGACATATACAAGTACTACAGATATTCATTCATATATACGAAGATTGTGATTAACATGGAGATTGAAGTGTATGTGATATGTATGCGAGTAATTCATGATACTATGAAAGTAACTTCATTACTGAGAGGGCTAGCTCTTATGTGGAGTAAACGAAAAAAAACTATTACGAAAAAATGAATAGTCACCCATGTTGCCCGCACGGGAAAACGGAAAAAATGTAAATATATCAGTACATGGGACCTCTGGCTTCTGCGTCTAAAGGCCTATTGCTCACCCGTCACGGCGCCAGTTTGCAGTTTTACTTTCTTAGCCATTTTACCACCTATCTTTTTCCTTATTGTTACGTGGTACATACCAAATGAATCGGTCGGAAAGTGTGTGGATTTTGAAACAGTGATTGAAAATGTAATGCGAGCAAAAACTGATGGAGTTACAGCGAGTTGAAGCAAAAAAAGCAAGACAAAATGTTTATACACTATTTTACTTTCCTTCAATTATCTTAATATTGGTATAGTCTTACTGTTATTTTTTTATGCTCATGATATGCAACAATGTATCATGAACACGATGGTAGGTTCAGTATTCCTAAATATCATCTGGTAGCTTGGTAAATTGGGTAAGAGTACAACATTTCATGTACTGAAAACCTGAAAAGCCGCCTACTCTTGTGATACTCAGTTATGACTTATTGTTTTCTCTATTGAGTTATGAATAGCGTATTATTGTTGAACAATCACTGCCTGATTCACTGATACAAACAAAAATAGGCCACTTGAAAGGTG
>JACEEZ010009277.1:13892-29020 GCA_016584305.1 Chionoecetes opilio | reverse complement strand
CCGAGTTTTACGAGAGCCGAAGGACAGGACTGTTTGGCAGTGCTCAGCGGAGCGGGAAATTAATTTTTACTCTAACGAATACTCATTCCCCACGCCACCCCACGGGCCCAACGAGGAGAGGCTTCTGTTGGGAAGGACCTCACCCACACTCCAGGTAGCGGAAGTTAGATTCGGTTGTCTGGTGTTTGGTGGCAGCCGCAGGACCGATGCAGTGCCCACCAGGCAACCTCCACTTGGCCCTAGCCAACGCATGACCAGCCGATTGATCCAGCGGGGCCACACTGGACCTCCCGTCTTACCCCAACCCCCCTACCAAAGGAGCGTGTTGCCCACCGAAGGGAGCTACAACCCACCCCGCGGTGGACTCAACTCCCAAATAGAGGGGCGCGCGGGGAATATACGGGACGCCACGCACGGCAAACACGTGGGGAGCGGGGTGTGAAGTTTAAAAGGAAGAAGAAGCGTGAGACGAAAGAGAAGGGTCTCACCGGGCCTAGAATCACCCTAAGAAAGGAGGGAAAGGGGGAGGAAGCATAAAGGCGACATCACCGGAAGGCTCCACCTCCCAGTGACGATGGGGGAGCGCTTGGTCCACGAGGCCGACGGACACCGAACCCAATAATGGCAGGCAGGCCGCCAGAGTAGGCGGCGCCGTCGACCAGGCTTCAAGCCCCGCCACCACGACAAGGTGACTCTCCACAGCGGGGGAGAGAGAGAGAGAGAGAGAGAGAGAGAGAGAGAGGAGAGAGAGAGAGAGGAGAGAGAGGAGAGAGAGATGAGAGAGAGGAGAGAGAGAGAGAGAGAGAGAGAGAGAGAGAGGGGGAGAGAGATATTCCCCACGTGGCTTAGTTCCGTTCTGCGCGTAGGTTGACCATACCTTAATCGGCCAAGCATCCATCCATAGCTCTTACAGGTCCCGCGTTAGCGATGAAAGGACAGACCCTTGCTTGCTTAACGAGGCCTGGGCATCGAGGCTCACACAAACAAACAGGCTGACTTGGAGGGAGGGGGGCACCGACCACACCTCAAACACCGCCACAACACCGCCACGCCAAGATAGGCGGAAACATAATAATAGAGCGAGTAATTTCATGGAACTTATTTGATGGAATGTATCAGTGTGTGTGTGTTTTGTGTGTGTGCGTGTGCGTGGTGTGTGTGTGTGTTGTGTGTGTGTGTGTGTGTGTGTGTGTGTGTGTGTGTGTGTGTGTGTGTGTGTGTGTGTGTTGTTGTGTGTGTGTGTGTGTGTGTGTGTGTGTGTGTATTTACCTAGCTGTATTTACCTAGTTGTAACATACAGGAAAAGAGCTATGCTCGTACTGTCCCGTCTCCAAATCTACTATTATCCAGTTTGCCTTTGAAGCCCTGAATACTTCTTGCATTAGTGTCTTGTGTGTGTGCGTGTGTGTATGTATGTGTGTATTCATCTAGTTGTATTTTACAGGGCCCGAGCTACACTCGTATGGCCCAGCGGGACATAAACCCCCGGCTAACACCCGTTACCCATTCACTGCTGGGTGGACAGGGGCTTGGGTTTTAAGGAGACCACCCATCTTTCTTCGCCCCGTGTGTGTGTGTGTGTGTGTGTGAGTGTGTGTGGTGTTTTTGTGCACATAGACAGTCATCTTCTAGAGTATGCAGCAGGATATTATGTAAAGAAAGACTGAAGAAAGATGTAAGGCAAAGCAGTTTTCCAGACAGAGTAATCGATTATTGGAATGTGTTGCCGGAATAAGTTATGTGTGGCAATAGCATTCATTCATAGCTTTAATGACAAATATGATAGAATAGTATGAGAGGAAGGGACATAAGGAGTGTGAATCAATCCTCTCAAACATACACTTAAGAAAGAACCCATACCTTGTTCCCAGACCCGGGGCTCCCTTCCTCCATTGCTTCAGCATGGCTAAGCAGCATCACATAGAGAGTGGATTGATCACATATTGGATGGACGACGTCATCAGCATCTATGTACGCGAACAGAGACGCAGGAAGATGGATGGGAACATGGCAGAAAAACAAACATTTTTCAGGAAGGTTGCAAAATAGTTCCATAGTTTATGTTATAAGAACTTAAGAGTGTTTCTTTCCTTTCAAATTATGTTTTCCTTTTAAGAACATAATGTACTAATAATGGAGGTAAGAAAACACGCAATGAAGCAGTAGTACTTTATTTCTCTTTTTTTCTCCTACAAAGGCTATGGTCGAATCGTAAGAGAAATTAAGTGCTCCTTCTTCTTGCTGTCTCCCCACCCCCGCCATCCCCATACACTCGGTTGTCTTATCCTAACATGATATTCATCTCACCATTCTTCAGGAGGACGAAGGTCAAGTGGTACTGGGGCTGAGTCATCTACAGGTCTCTTACTACATGTTATTCATCGGTTATGCTGGTGCCTTCCTCTCCTTCGTCTCTGAGTGTCTTTTGAGCTCCCACTCGACAGTAATTCAAACACGATTCTTGGGATTATGTATTGAGTTAAAGCAATGTTACTTGATTTTTAAGATGAAAACAGAATGGAAATATACTGAGACATTGTTTTTTTTACTTGCCTTCTATCTTATAAGTTACACAACAAATAATTATAAAGAAATGAATAATGTTGTTCTCTCAGACGTGAGATGAAACACAATATTGGCAACAATATTGCAATAACATATAATATACTATAGGAGTAGCCGTGTGTCTGTGTGTGTGTGTGTGTGTGTGTGTCTGTCTGTCTGTCTGTTTTGGGTAGCCGAAACTGTAAATTCAATTTTGATGAGAGTAGGCTCAAATAATCGCAAATAAATCGTAGGTGGTAAGCGGCTTGGTCCCATGTCGATGGAATCATTTTGAAGGGGGATTTTGGGCTAAAAACAATTTAGGTGGATTAGGTTACAGGAAAAACTCTGCGGTAACGTCTTGCCGCATTCCACAAACTCAGTAGACTCATGGACGTTTGTGTGCGTGTGTGAGTGTGTGTGTGTGTGTTGGAACTTGGAATCACATCGAACACAAAGGGTTGGAATCACACGGAACATGGTCTACCCCGAGGCACTTTGACCAGTGACCAACGACAGCAACAACACGATTGGAATTTGCAATCACATGTTATCTAATATATACAACTACTACAAACATCAATACATGGGTCCGAAGGGCCCACAAGCACTTGTCTAATATACTATAGGAGTAGCCGTGTGTCTGTCTGTCTGTCTGTCTGTTTTGTGTAGCCGAAACTGTAAATTCAATTTTGATGAGAGTAGGCTCAAAAAATCGCAATTAAATTGTAGGTGGTAAGCGGCTGAGTCCCATGTCAATTGAATAATTTTGAAGGGTTTTTTGGGCTAAAAACTATTTTCAGAGATTAGATTACAGGAATGAAATCTGCGGTAACGTCATGCCGTATTTCACTAATTCCGTAGACTCGTGGACTTACCGTTTGTGTGCGTGTGTGAGTGTGTGTGTTGGAATCACACAGAACATGGTCTACCCCGAGGCACTTTGACCAGTGACCAACGACAGCAACAACACGATTGGAGTTTGCAATCACATGTTGTCTAATATATACTACTACTACAAACATCAATACATGGGTCCAAAGGGCCCACAAGCACTTGTTTGACCTAAATATATTATGGTGATCAAAATTTCCGAAGTATCCTACTTATTCACATGAAATGAAAAAAAAAAAAACCAGCTAACTTAGACGTACGATACTAAAATATTTTATTCATTACTATAATGAAGCATGAAGGGAAAATAATGTTATCGTGAAGACCCAAAGTTTAGAAGATAATGTTTACCAATTTAAAGTAATCGTCCATACCCATTTTTTTTTGCATAATTATGTTGAATGTTCATTCAAAATACCTAATCCAGAAAAAATAATTCATTTCCACGCCTTATTTCCCTAAAAACATGACTTTTGTAAAAAGCGCGGGAAAAACAACAGCCCCATTCTAGTCCTGGTGGGAAACATGCTGGTGACGTCACATGAGTAAGCCTCCCAGCCCAGCCCTATACAAATACATGTAGACTCAGAAGAAAATATAGTACTTGAAGAATTTTGGGTGTTTCTGATTTTTTTTTTTTGCGATATGGCATATACTTGCATCCTGTATGGGTGCAGCAAGAAAGCTGTGCCTTTCCAGAGAGCTTAGCACCCATTTCCATCCTATACGGCGACGATATATGAGTGCAGATGTGTGGAGCGACAGGGAGTAGCGGGCGGTGTGCTCAGATTGTCTCGCTGAAATAGCAGATTGTCTCGCTGAGCGAGACAATCTGAGCACACCACCCGCTACTCCCCGTCGCTCCATACATCTGCACACATATATCGTCGCCGTATAGGTTGGAAATGGGTGCTAAGCTCTCTGGAAAGGCACAGCTTTCTTGTTACACCCATACAGGATGCAAGTATATGCCATATCGCAAAAAAAATATATCAGAAACACCCAAAATTCTTCAAGTACTGTTTTTTCTGAGTCTACGTATATTTGTATAGAGCTGGGCTGGGAGGCCTACTCATGTGACGTCACCGAGCCGTGGTCCGTCGTCTGCTGATCGTGAGTTGTGTTTTGAGAGCTCGAGGAATTTACAGATTTTGAATGCGGATCATTTAAAAACGGGTGACTGGATACAAAAAGTGACAACATATTGTTCATATACTCAATAATGGCTATATTTTTACTGCATTAAATCAGGAATGATGAAATGGTCTGAACGATTACTCTACGACGTTTTGTGTCTTATGGAAACACGATAATGTGAAGTACCATTGCAGTGATTTGTTTCTCTTTTTCTCTCTCTCTACTAATAACAATGATGATAATAATGATAATAATAATGATATCAATAATAATAATTGTAATAATATTAACAGTAATACTACTACTACCACTACTACTACTAATACTACTACTACTGCTACTAATAATAATAATATTAATAATAACGATACTAATACTAATACTAATGATAATAATAATAAAATAGCAATAGTAGTAAAACACTGAAACATATAAAAGAAAAGTATGTAACAGACAGAGAACAGAGACGCAATAAGACACACTAGCGGGGAGGGAATTGTCCCATATTCACCCAAGTTGTGCACTTTGTGACAAGTCTTGTGAAACTTGGCATGGGGTTAGGTATGGGGATAGTGTTTTCAAAAACCATCGCATACAAAATGGGGTTGCGGCCTGGGGGCCGGTACGCACAAAACTCAAAATGGCCGCCACCCGAAAAGGAAAACGTCATATCTCGGCTCCTGTTAACACAAGATAATTTTGTAATACCAACTTTTCTATGTTTTTCAGTGCAAGGAGCTCATTTCTGAAGTTATTTAACTGTTTGAAGGTCATCTTAATGGTCAAAGACACTTTTTAGCTCATTTCCGGCCAGAAACAGACATATCTCGGTAACTAAACCGCATAGAAATATGTTCTGTTAATTAAATATATAACCTGTTTTAAGCTGGTCAGCATATATATTATTATTTCTGGTGTGAAAAATCAAGACCTGAATAAGCCTGTCCATAGACCACTGTATACCTGGACTGCGCACGGAATATCGGCCTGTCGCGCAAGGGCCTGAAGTTGGAGGGCCGCTCGGATTCATATATATATTAATATATATATATATAATATATATATATATATATATATATATATATATATTATATATATATATATATATATATATTATATATATATATATATATATATATATATATATATATACGGATCATATAGACTGGTTTATCAGTATATATGATATACTGTAATCTTCGTAAATGTTTGTTCTATAATATTATCAAATAAAAAACAGTAAAACACGGTAAGGAAATGCCATTACGAGACTATGAAGAAATATGCATGAACTTAATAATATTCACTTCAACTCTTCGCTATTTAAAACTTTGCGAGTAAACTTTTATCATGAAGGGTATCAATAGAAGCGCAATATTATTAGCTTTCCATTGCTATAGTTTGTTATCTGATAAATGAATTATAACCATGCATAAATTAGCGTTAACAAAATAAATAAAATCATCAATCGGGTAATTTTCCCGATTGATGAGGTTATTTATTTAGTCAACGCTAATTTATACATGGTAATAATTTATTTATCAGAAAACTAAATATATAAGTAAATAAATATCATCATCAATCGGGAAAATTTCCCGATTGATGATTTTATTTATTTATTTAACGCTAATTTATGCATGGTTTTAATTAATTTATCAGATAACAAAATACATCAATGGAAAGGTAATAAAATTGCGCTTCTATTGATACGCTCATGATAAAAGTTGACTCGCAAAGTTTTAAATGGCGAAGAGTTAAGTGAATATTAAGTTCATGCATATTTCTTCATAGTCTCGTAATGGCATTTCTTTAGCGTGTTTTACTGTTTTTTATTTGATAATATTATAGAACAAACATTTACGAAGATTACAGTATATCATATATACTGATAAACCAGTCTATATGATAGTCCATAGACCACTATATCTCTTTGTCGGGCGCCCCGCAGGCCCCTATGCAGCCCTGCAATTCAAAACATTGTCGCGTGTGCAGTCCAGGTATACAGTGGTCTATGGCCTGTCCTTATCTTCATCACGTGTTGATACAGCTCTCATCACCAAGCTGTTTTTGTCCCTGCAAGCACGTCCTGATGCCGACATACATGAATTTTTCAAGCATGATAATCAGAGAGGACCTCCGTCGTTATCTGATCGAGGTAAGCTGCGTCAAGGAACCAAGTCAGATATTCTTGGATGCTTGCCAGGTATGCCTGGTCCTGGCCGCTCTCCAGCAGCCAAAGCGGCATCTGTGGTTATTCTCGATATAGCGGCAGTGATACACATCATCAAACCTTAGTGTGCCAGTGTCTTTAGCGAGTACACCCATATGCAATTGCTGCTATATTTGGAGAGTCAGATGACGGCGAGCGCAACAAGAGTCAACGCAGTCTGGGACACGTACAAAGAGGCAAGTCTCAAGTCCCAAACTCGTACAAGACGGGGTGAGACTGCAGCTCGCCGAACACGAGTCTCTGCCAAGATACCTCTGCCAAAGGGAGGAGAGTGGCAGAAGTTCCTGAAGGATTGCCAACATAATGACGAGCTGTTTCAATTCATCAATCAGGAACTCCAAAGGAACACAACTGAATTACAGTATCACCTCCTTACAACAAAGGCTGACCTGGTTCTGAGTAACAAACCAACTGACCTAACAGCATTGTCCCCATGCCACCAGGAGGAAGCTGACACACGGATGCTGCTGCACTTGCGTCATGCTGCTGAGCAAGGCCACATTAAAGCTTACATCAGGACAGTTGATAGTGATGTGGTGGTGTTAGCCATCAACCTCTTCCGAGATCTGGGCCTCTTAGAACAGTGGGTCGGATTTGGAGCAGGAAGAACATACAAAGATATTCCAATCCATCAAATCTCGCAGATGCTGGGACCCCAACATTGTGAGGGGTTACCCCTGTTCCATGCATTCACAGGCTGCGACGTAGTATCAGCGATGTTTGGAATTGGCAAAAAGACAGCCTAGAATGCATGGATCAGCTATCCTGCAGTCACTAACACCTTCATCGCCATCACCCAAGATCCAACCAGCCTCACCCTGGATTCACTGCATATGCGGCGTCTCGAACGCTGGACTGTACTCATGTACAGTAAGAACTGCAATGCAGACTCGCTGGATGAAGCAAGAAACTCATGTTTACTCACAGCCTCAAGTCACTGGACTCAATCCCCCCCACGCAGCATGCTTTATTCCAGCATGCTAAGCGTGCCCTGCTCACTGCAGCCTTTGTCTGGAAGCAGTCTCTCTCCAAAACCCCCAAGATCCCAAACCCCAGTGAATGGGCTGGGAATGGAATGCAAGAACCAAGGAGTGGATGCTATATTGGACAGATCTTGCGGACGTCAGTCAAGCATGCTCGTTGTTCCTCAATTGTGGGTGTGTGGCTGCTTGCAAGGGCCACTGTAGTGGCATCGAGCTGGACTCCGTTGCAGCACATTGTGCAAGTGTGAAGGGGGATGCACGAATAATGACAGCGAAACCTGATCTTGGATGATTTGTAGTCCACTGAATACAATAAGAATATTCGTGGTCATAGTAGTCACTGGATGGGCTCAGAACTGGGCATGGAATAACACTATTAGAAAAATATGTTTATATGTGTAATTGATGTGTAATTGATATTGTGACAGAACATACATTTTGTTTGAATAAGTAATGATGATGAAGGTGCTTTATTTTTCATATCTGTATTGCTTGAGAGTAGATATTTTGTATGAAGTAAGTCATTGATAAAGCATGATTTACACAAAAAATCATGACTTTACGTGTCTCAGTTTCGGAGCTCTGGTAATGTTTTACAATAACTCCAACCATTTTTTTCATTTTTTTTAACATAAGGTTGCAGTGATATGTAAAATGAGCTGAACAAATAAATATCTTGTATCGAAAAATATGTCTAGAGCCCTCCATAATATGTCTATGCGGTTTAGTTGCCGAGATATGTTTGTTTCTGGCCGGAAAATCAGCTAAAAGTGTATTTGACCATTAAAGTGACCCCAAACAGTTAAATAACTTCGGAAATGAACTCCTTGCACTGAAAAACATAGAAAAGTTGGTATTACAACATTATCTAGTGTTAAAAGGAGCCGAGATATGACGTTTTCCTTTTCGGGTGGCGGCCATTTTGAATTTTGTGCATACCGGCCCCCAGGGGACTACCCCATTTTGTATGCGATGGTTTTTTAAAACACTACCCCCATACCTAACACCATGCCAAATTTCACAATCTTGTCACAAAGTGCACAACTATCATGAATTCCCTCCCCGCTACACATATATAAAACAAAGAAAAGTATGGCCGTGAATGTTTCAGGTGACTGCCTCCCAAAGTACAACAGTTTGGTCTGCTGCCTGCATAGTGCGTATATAACAGGATCACACGTCTAGCCAGGGTGACCCAACACGCCCTTCTCTCTCACGCACCTGCGACATCGGAAGTCCCCTGGTGAATATTTTGATCTGTATATTTCTCTGTAAAGTATAAGTTATGTAAACTTTCCAGAATATATTATTCTAAAGGCAAAATCTGAACAGTATCCTATTCATTTGTTCCTTCAGGATAAACATTACATCAGGTTAAAGTAATCGTCCAGGCCCATTTTTTCTTTGCATAATTATGTTGAATGTTCATTCAAAATACCTAATCCACAAAATATAATTCATTTCCACGCCTTATTTCCCTAGAAACATGACTTTTGTAAAAAGCGCGGGAAAAACAACAGCTCCATTCCAGCCGTGGCGGGAAACTTGCTGGCAACGTCACACGAGTGAGCCTCCCAGCCCGGCCCTATAAAAATACACGGAGACTCGGAGAAAAATTTAGCACTTGGGAAATTTTGGGTGTTTCTGATTCTTTTTTTTTGCGATGTGGCATATACTTGCATCCTTCATGCAAGAAAGCTGTGCCTTTGCAGAGAGCTTAGCACCCATTTCTGACCTATTTGACCATGATAATGTCTGTGCAGCGCCTGCAGTGGCGGGTGAGAGGAGCGCAGCTAGACAATGTGCTTCACACCGCGCTCCTCTCACGTGGTGGTCGACCCACGCCGTGGTGGGTCGTCTGCTGTCCGCCAGTTGTTTTTTGAGAGCTCGGGGAATTTACAGATTTTGAATGCGGATCATTTAAAAACGGGTGACTGGATGCAAAATGTGACAACATATTGTTGATATGCTCGACCATGGCTATATTTTGACTGCATTAAATCAGGAATGTTGAAATGGTCTGGCCGATTACTTTAAGGTTATTTCAATTATCTGTCATCTATCAGGTTTTTGACTATTTTCTTAATCCTCACTTTTTCTGATCGTATGATCGTGATTTTCTTGGCTTAATTAGTACATAGCTAATGAAATGTTTCCATATCGTTATTTTACCACATCTAAAACTTACCTCACAAATCATATATCCACAAATTACCTCTATCTCTAAAAATATTCCAACAAAAAAGTAATTCATAGCATCATCTTTATATTTTTTTTTCTTGTCCTCATTCGATTTTCTATAATCAATAGATACATGTAAGCAATTGCAACAAAGAAAATTGTTAGACATTTTGCATCTCAGTTTGTGTGTTCTTTATTGCGTTCACGCCCACGCCTGTTGACGCACAGTACACGACCACCACAATGAACGAGAGTTTCGTCCGTACAGTTGTAGTTGCGACATTCTGCCTTGTTATAACACGTGTAGCATCATGTAGATTGTAGGGTACATGATATCATGATATAAATATATATGTAGGATGAAGAGTCGCCATGCCTACCACGAGACGGGACTTGGAGAACGGCAGTGGTTTACGTGGCTGTGGGCCGGCGGTCTGTCCTTCAGGGCAATAGTTAAACGAGGTGGCCGAAGCCCGACCACCGTCAAAAGGTGGGTGAAGCACCTCCTGAAGGAACAACATTACCTCCGCACAGACAATAGGTGGCTGACACCTCCCCAACAACTCAGCATAGCCCAATGCCTGAATCTAAACAGTTACATTTACAAGAGTTTCCTGTACTGGCTGTACGTGGACAATGACTTTTACACGTATGACCCGTTGGTGCCGTATGGCACAAGAACGGAAGGTAGAGACAGAAGCTCACCCTCTGTGTATGATGGAACAGCTAGTCTTTGGTTGGAAGTAAATTTAAGTTTATCATCCCATATCATAAGAAATAAAGAAAATTGTCACAGTATCCCCGAAAGCGTTGTACCATAATGTAATTTCTTTGTAAGTAAAGCTGTCATTAAGTATTACTGAAGGTGTCAAAGACCTTTCCTGAATCATTAATCAATATAATTCTGAAAGAGAAAATGTGTCGTACAAGTACATCGAAGTTCTGCTCCTGTTTCGTGTGTGTGTGTGTGTGTGCGTGTGTGTGTGTGTGTGTGTGTGTGTGTGTGTGTGTGTGTGTGTGTGTGTGTGTGTGTTTATGTGTGTGTTAATGTGTGTGTGTGTGTGTATGTGTGTTTATGTATGTGTGTGTTTGTGTGTGTGTGTGTGTGTGTGTGTGTGTGTGTGTGTGTGTGTGTGTGTGTGTGTGTGTGTGTGTGTGTGTGTGTGTGTGTGTGTGTGTGTGTATGTGCACGCTTGTGTTTGTGTGTGTATTTATGTCTTTATCTACATCATTTTTTATTTTTTACATGATAATGGACTGGCCAATGGGAAAAAAAGTAACATAAATCCCGCTTATTTGCCATTCGCTATACAGAGACAGTAAGCGAACAAAGAAAGGGGGTGGGCCAATTTACTTTGGAAGGTGTCTTGTCATTACTCTCTTGAAGAAAACCAAGTCGTACGAAGGTGGTAAAATAAAAATAGAAAGAGAGTTCCAGAGTTTACCAGTAAGGGGATGAAAGCATGAAGATACTGGCTAACTCTTGCATTAAGAAGATGGAGAGAATAGGGATGAGAATGAGAAGAAAGTTTTGTGCAGCGAGGCCGCTGGAGGGGGTGAGGCATGCAGTTAGCTAGTTCAGAAAAAGCAGTGAGCATGAAAATAACGGTAGAAGATAGCAGAGAAGCAGCATTGCGGCGGTGATTTAAAGATTGCAGACAGTCAGTCAGAAGAGGGGAGCTGATGAGACGAAAAGCTTTTGACTCAACCCTTGACTCAACCCTGCTCTTTAGGTGAGCTGTATGAGTGGATCCCCCCCAAATATGTGAGACATACTCCATACATGGGTGGATTAGGCCCCTGTATAAAGCATGCAACTGGAACAGAGATAAAAATGGACGCAGACGCCACAGGACACTTAACTTCTTAGAAGCTGTTTTAGCAATAGATGAGATGTGAGATTTCCAGCTTAGATTTTTTGTGAAAAACAGTCCAAGAATGAATGCTCATTGTAGTAGAAGGAGATAGTTGAGTGTCATTAAGAAGAACAGATAGTTATCTGGTAGGTTTTGTTGAATATATAGGTGAAGAAATAGAGTTTTTGAGGCATTGAACAAAACAATGTTTGCTTTGCCCCAATCAGAAATTAGATATATATCAGAGGTTAAGCGCACTGTAGCATTTCTCCGTGAATCACTTAGTTCCTTTTGAGTCGTTAGTGCACATTTTTTAGGAAATCGATTGATGTAAGGGAGGTGCCGTTAATGTAGAGGAAAGGAAATGTAGTCCCCATATT
Organism: Chionoecetes opilio; assembly: GCA_016584305.1. Classification (NCBI taxonomy): domain Eukaryota; kingdom Metazoa; phylum Arthropoda; class Malacostraca; order Decapoda; family Majidae; genus Chionoecetes; species Chionoecetes opilio. The sequence goes on along the minus strand of JACEEZ010009277.1, from coordinate 16,815 downwards.
TAAGAAGGGTGATAGAGGACTAATGTCAAATTATCGACCCGTTAGTCTAACGTCAGTGGTATGTAAATTATTGGAAAATGTGATTGCAAAAAAACGTTAGAGAGCATTTAGAAGAGCATAGTTTGGTAAATGATTCACACCATGGATTCACCAAGGGTAGGTCATGTTTAACCAATTTATTGAGTTTTTATACTAAAGTTTATGAGACAGCAGATAATGATGAGGATTGTGATAAAGTATACCTGGACTTTAGTGAAGCATCGAAAAAAAACCCACGAGAGAACCTTAAATAAGGTTAAGGCGCATGGAATATATGGCAAGGTTCTTCGTTAGATTATATATTGGGTAGGTGATAGGCAACAAAGGGTTACAATTAATGGTTCTAAATCTAAATGGGGGCAGGTAACAAGTGGGGTTTCACAAGGGTCTGATTTGGGTCCATTGCTATTTTTTGTTTACATCAACAACTTAGATAGTGGGATTAGCAGTGATATCAGCAGCTTTTCTGATGATACTAAGATAGGTATGATTTTTAGATCACAGTCTGATGTAAACGTATTGTACAAAGCATCTCTCTGACGGGCTCAAGCTATCCCGTGGTCCTCCTCTGCTAGAGGCCCGATAAAAAAAAAAGATAAAAAAAAAGAAAAGTATTGCAGGGAGACTTAGATAACTTAAATGAGTGGGTAGTAAGGTGGCAGATGGAATTTAATATTGATAAGTGCAGCGTTATGAATGTTGGTAGAACAAATCCTGGTAATAGATACACTATATGCGATGTATCGCTGAAAAGATTAGAAGGTGAGAAAGATCTGGAGGTGAGGGTGAGCTCAGACCTCTGTCCTAGGAAACAATGTATTAAGGCTAGAAATCGAGCTAATAGGGTGTTGGGATTTATTACCAGGAGTGTTAAGAGTAGAAGTGCTGAGGTTATTATAAAGTTTTATTTGGCTCTAGTCAAGATTATCAGGACATGTTAAAGAAACAAAAGTATGATGGGAGGAACCCAACGGAGAAATAGTTCAACAGTGTAAGCAGAAGGGTTAGAGGTTAAGAAAAGCTCAAAAAGTTTGGACTTGTCGCCAAGATGGTCAGGAATACAAGTAGGGTGCTGCAGCAGCTGCTTTTGGAGGATAAAAAAGTTGTAGGCTTGTTAACCATCAGTAAAAGAAGATGATTGTCATAGCTGATAGTGAACATTGAAATCCCCAAGAATTGAGACTTCTACAAAAGGAAAACGAGATGAGATGTGCTCCACTTTGGATGTTAATTGTTAAAATAATTGTACATAGTCTGAGGATTTGGGGAGATATATACATATATATATATATATAATATATATATATATATATATTATATATATATATATATTATAATAATATATATATATATATATATATATATTTATATTATATTATTATAGGTATGTAAGATGAATTTAGTAAGAGTGACATTGAAGCCGAAGCCAATGGTAGAAAATTCTGAAGATTTAAGACCTTGGCTCGATAGCAAGTGATGTCGTTGCAATAGCTACATATACGCAACAGCCAGCTTTGCATTGAAAATAAGGATAAAGACAGTAAGAGGAAAGAAAAAATACTTATGTCAATGATCACATGCAGACACCTGGGTTTCGGTGAGGAAATAAGATAAGGTCTAGAGAAGGATAGGTGATGTTCAACAGATTGGAAGTTAGGTCTAAGATCGCGATTGTTGCAAAATTTTATAGAGGTATAGTTAGAGGAGGTATCAGACACTTCAGGTTGTCACCATGAAGTCGGTATCTGTTGTTTAAAGCGCTTAGTTTTACGCATGTAGTCTCGTCTCCATAGGTGTGCGTGTGTGTGTGTGTGTGTGTGTGTTTGTGTGTGTACGTATATTTGTGTGTGTGCGTGCGTGTAATTCACCGTGGTCTTGTCCACGCAAGTCGGGTTGGCGAACGCAAGGTTTACACTCCCGGAGCGAGCTTGAAGTTTATTATGACCGATCTTGTGGTAATGTTGGGACCTCACACACCACACACCCCATCCACTTGCAAAAGGGAGATAGTAACCGCCCGCATATGTCAGTAAAAAACTCAGGGATTTTTTCCAGGTATGTATGTGTGTGTGTGTTTTCGTGTGTGTGTGTGTGTGTGTGTGTGTTTGTGTGTGTGTGTGCGTATGTGTGTGTGTGTGTGTGTGTGTGTGTGTTGTTAGTATGGTGTGTGTGTGTGTGTGTGTGTGTGTGTGTGTGTTGTGTGTGTGTGTGTGTTTGTGTGTGTGTTTTTTTTGTGTGTGTGTTTTGTGTGTGTGTATGTGTGTTTATGTGTATGTGTGTTAAGGTTCAATACCCAGTAAAGATCAATCCACTCTGCATGTCTCGCGGGGCGTATGGCCAGCGCGGCCTAAGAGGTATTCACGATGTCGAAGCTATTAGCAGCAGCGTGAGAAAGACTCAGACTCCTTCCTTAAGTCTTAGCAGCGGGGATAGAAAGACTCAGACTTCTTTCATAAGTCTATGCAGCGGGGTTAGAAGGATTCAGACTCCTTCCTTAAGTCTTTGCAGCAGGGACAGAAAGACTCAGAATCCTTCCATAAGCCTTTGCAGCAAGGATAGAAATACTCAGACTTCTTCCTTAAGTCTTTGCAGCGGGGATAGAAAGACTCAGACTCCTCCCATAAGTCTTTGCAGTGGGGATAGAATGACTCAGACTCCTTCCGTGAGTCTTTGCAGCGGGAATAGAAAGATTCAGACTCCTTCCTTAAGTTTTTGCAGCGGGGATAGAAAGACTCAGACTCCTTCCGTGAATCTTTGCAGCGGGGATAGAAAGACTCAAGACTCCTTCCGTGAGTCTTTGCAGTGAGGATAGAAAGACCAGACTCCTTCCTGAAGTCTTTGCAGCGGGATAGAAAGACTCAGACCCTCCTTAATTCTTTCCTGG